>JAMXBB010000011.1:44986009-45083118 GCA_024138015.1 Lumnitzera littorea
AAAACCCTAAACTAATATCTATACATCCTTATATCTCTACATCTATATTATTACTTATTCGCTTGAATCAACCTAATCTATATTAAAACTAACGCTAAAAGAAGTATCCTTATTATATGTAAACTATTATATATAAATTATATTAAATTACTTAAGTTTTTAAAATAATAACATGATATAATATAATATAATATAATACAATATAATATAATAAACAAGAAATTAAAAAAAACAAACAAACAAACATTCCGAACCTGTTTGACTTGCCGATATGGATTCGGTTGTGCGGATTCGTTGTCGGAGTTGTGTCGCTTGCTGTGTCGAGTGTAATGTAGTGCTCAGTGGACAATAGTGAAGTGCAGTCAGGCTTGCTGTTGTAATCACTACTGCTGCAGTCGCCGTGGAGTTGTCTTGCTGTTCTACGATGAGTTGTGCTGCCTAAATCTGAGCAAGTTGGGCGTTCGTGTTCTTCACGAGTGGATTTGTTGACTTGTATTGTGCGTCGGACTGTTGTTTGCAAAGTAGTGGACGTGCTCATAGATGTATGGATTGTGAGTTTGGCGTGGATGGAGCAATGTTTAGTTGCCGCTGGGGTTGATGTCTACGGCATTGGGTGTTGCGGTCTAGTGCGTACGGGCGTGTATGGAGTCAGGTGGTGGAGTTCGTTGGTGAAGGCATCCGGGTTGTAGCCAAGGACTCGATGGTCAATCAAGCATGCTCTGGTTGGTTTTTCCGTATGTGTTGCTGTGTGATTTAGAGTAAGGGTGAATAGTGTGTGGACTCGTGGATGTGACAGTAATCGGTATGTTGCTGTGTTGCGGTGTCAGTGAGGCTGCAATGATGTTGGTGTGTTTGGTGCTGGGTTCGGCTTGCATGTCTAGTTACAGTGGGTTGCTGTTTTGTTTCACATCTAGACTGGAGATGGTTGTTTGCTGTCACGCTGATGTGCACCGTGGCATGTGCGGTGAAGGAGCTACTGAGCATTGGTTTAAATCAATGTGTGTAGGAGATTGACGGTGGCGGTGTTGTGTTTCAGGCGTGTGTTGTATTGTTCGGAATTGGGTTGTCCAACAAAGGTCAAGCAAAGGTGAAGAAATCGAGATGGCTTGTGGAGCTTAGCGCTCGTCAAGGGGCATGCAGCCGAGGATGAAGAATGCGCAGAGGACAAGGTGATCGCGGTTGCTCAGTTAATGGGGATGAGTGTTGGATGAATGACTTGGTTTAGTTGCTTAATCGTGAACAGCAGTGGGGAATGGGATTGAATGAAATTTTCTTTTTGTTTCTAGCATGTGTGTGTAAAAAAAAAATTGACGCTTTATTCCATGTAATCTTTATTTATAAAACCCGAACTAAATCGTATCGAATCATATCTATTGTGTTAATTTCAATCTGATTTTATAAAATTTAAATTAAATCCGATTTATTTATATTAATTCAAATCCAATATAATAAAAATCAAACTAGATTCAAATATTCTCTAATGATTCAAATTTGAACGAAAAAGATTTGATTAGATGTAATCTTGTTTGTTTAGCTCGCTTTTTGTAAAAAATGAAAAAGATAGAAAGATAAAAGATATATAATTGTCTAGCAAGATTCGAATTTATGACCTTAAGCTAATCGAATGCCTATGCTCCAATACTTATTCGATAGGTTATTGACCTGTATCTTGACATTTAATATAATTAAATTATACTTAAAATACGCGACTCTCTAAAATAATTATTTGAACTAAGTTAAAACTAAAGTTATTTGTCCCTAAAATAATTTACTTCCTAAAAAATCTAAAAAAAAATCTTTATAATTTTTTCCTTTTCTCATTTTTTTTTATTCTTTATTATTTTCATTATTTTTTCTTACTTTTGAGTTAGGACCTAAAAACTAAAACAATAGCTATTAGGGAGCAAAAATTGAGTATTTACAGTAAGTCTTAATATTAATGGTTTTGGCCACTTGATATATAAGTTATGATGATTTTAAAATTTTACTTGATTCATATATTCTCAATACATATCAAATCTTATTTTCAAATAAAGGTAGTTATAAAGATTCCATCAATATAAGATTTGCTAAAATCTAACATCATATATAAAAGTTATGCATGGTTGAAATTATTGGAGATAAATAAATTTCTTTAATTTTAAAAATAATGTATCAACTAAGAAAATTCAAAAATTAATTTTAAATAAATTAACAAGTGAACAAATACTACAATGCATTAAAACAAAAGAACAAATACTAAAATGCAACCATAACTAAAGTATAGATATTAAAATGCAAAAAATTGTAACAGTCATTAACTTTTATATTAATGAAAATACTAAATTGAAACCAAATTTAAAAAAAAAAAAGCACTTAATTGCAAAAAATAAAAGTTTAAATACTAAATTGCCAATAGTTAAAAGTAAGGGTACTTTTCTTGCCTTTAACCCATATCCATGTAATGATACAAACCTAAACCTTCAATTGAGTAAATTAACATAACCTACAACATTACTCGAGTAGGTTGCTATACAACTCTAAATGCAACTTAACTTGATAAGGTTCCCAAAAACCATGCTTCTTATTATGATTGTGACCCAAAGTCTTTGCGAAATTGTAAATATACCCCTTAATATCGTTAAATTGAGCTTTTCAACCTAAATCTTTTTTAAAAAAAAAATACATGTGTACTCCTATATGACTATTTTTTCCCTTAATCTTATGCAATTTTTTTCCATTATTTTAAAATTTTTAATTATTTTATGCATGAGCAAAATAGTTAAATAGTTACCATAAGTACATTTTTCAAAAATTTGGGACATAGACACTCCATTTTAAAGAAAAGAGGGTTAGACGCACATGTAACAAAAATAAGGGTATATTTATATTGTGTCTTAAATTTGATACCAAATCGAATAATTTATCAAAAGTAATAATACAAAATTATGGCAATAATTAATGGATTCCCAATATCACTAGTCAAAATATTTTACTCAAATGCTATACTGACAAGCCAGTGCAACCAAACAATAGTATATGCACCGTTACATGCATAAAACCAAGTTAGTTAAATTCTAAGCTATAATTGATTCACTGACTTTAACCCCAAATTCAGTATATTGAGCTTTAACTCTTTCGGCTTTCTCCTCTGTTTTTCCTTTCTTTTCTTTTTCCTTGTCCCCTGCCGCCACCCCTTTTTCTCATATTCTTCTGTCTTTTCCTATCTCTCTTTTTTATGTCTTGCCTTTTTTTTTTTTTTGGGCAGGAGAGTAATTTCCTATCTACTTATTAAGATATATCATTCTTTTCATACAAATTCTTTATAGTAAGATCTTACAAAGTAAAGAGAGTTTTCTTTTAGCGAGTAAGTTAAGGAAAGCTAACAGCGAGATATAAGAAAAGTAAGCTGAAGGGCTAAGAGTTACGGTTACAACACGTTTTTGATCAAACGTCAAATAAACCCAAATAATAATTAAAAGAAGAAAAAAAAAAAAAAAAAGGAAATGGTACGTATTTTTAACCAGGATTTCCTCAAGAAATTCTCTCATTTCTCTCTTTGCTCCGAGTTCTAAGTTTATTCATACATAAAGCAATCAGCGCATCTCTACGTGAATTGGGTTTTGTTATAGATTTTTCCGTAATCTCGTAAGTAGAAATCTAAGATATGTGGATATTATCCATTTCATTTCATATAAAGCGTGCCAATTCGTGATCAGCTTGAGCGACGGTTAAAGGGCCGTCGTAACTTAAGTTTCTTACAATACAAGCTCACCAACACTTTGAACATGATCATAGTCTGAACAAAATCAACTAGTTTAAGCAAAGAGAATGTACAATCACACGGTCATTTCTTTTCTTTCTTTCACCCAGATTCTTGAGAGGGTAAGTGTGTACCTAAAATATCAAATTGAATAATTTATAGAATTGAATATCAGCAATTTACAACAAACCGTGAAGTGAACCCTAATACTACCACTTAAACTAAATTACCTATCAAAATATCATATTGAAACTTGAAGAATTGAAATAATGAACATAATATACAATATTTAAGCCCTATACATGTTTCACAATACTTCGACTACGCATCAAACGTATATCAACCATGCAAAGTGAACGAATAATGAAATGCATGGGGACTAAATAATCCGCAATGATGTGGTTACCTTAACTAATTTTTATAAAAGTTCTCATACTTTTTTAGCACCTATGAAACATGAAATATAGACTTACGAAACCACAAACTCATATCCCAGTGAAAATAATTAATTTGCATGTAAAAATTAATGCAACGTATATACAATGTGGAAATTCTACGGTTGAATCTTTTTACCCTTAAAATATTATATCGAAATATTATTTTATAATAAAGAGGATAACATTAAATATATATTTGAGTTCTCGGATTACTATGAGATACTCGTGTTATATATCAATGTGAAATATAAACTATATACAGCTAGGTGGTGAGATTGAAACTTCAAAATCTTATGAAAATATACTAGAAAAATTGTAACACATCAGACAGCTCCTCTAAACAAAACTTACATTGATGATCTAAAGAAGACTCGCAATGTATAAACATCATCCGTGATCGATCAATAACATCCCCTTCAAGCTTAGTTAAGAAAATCAATTAAATGTACACTTAGTAAATTATTTGTAAGCCAAATTTTTGGTACACAAAAAACCTACCAACCATACACCAAAGCAAAAGAAAACCAACCCTTTTTCATTCTTTTCTCTCTCCAAAGTACTATCTCTACTCTCTCCTCTCTTCGAGGAAAAAACACAAGATAAACTCCACCTAAACTTAGGCATGAGCTGGTTCTAAGCTGTGAGCAAGCCTAGATTCATAGGTCATGAATCAGTTTTGGACCTGCCAGTTATTAGATAGTTCACACAACCATTTTAAAAAATAATAATAATAAAAGGGGACAAAGCAATTTCCATGATTGTAAAACAATACACATGGAAAGAGAGAGCAAATTATTGACATAGGGAAGCCAATGTTACAAATGTGAATTAAGTGACTCACAAGGGAAGCCAATATTATAACTAGGATTACGAAGACTCGAAAGGGAAGGAGATGCTTGTGGATCTTATAAAAAAAAACTCAAATAATTAATTATAATATACAAAAGGTAAATATAAATTTTCAGTTGATAACCTACTTACTATCTCACCTATTTGGCTCATTGGGCTTTTTGCCTTGATATCTTTAGTTTTATTAGTTTTATGTAATTTTATCTAAAAGCCATAATTCGATTAATAAGTTAAAAGCAAGGTTTTCATAATTGGTACTTGGTATTTTCTTCTAAAGTTCACGTTTATTTTTATTTTTATTTATTTATTTATTTATTGGTTAAAAGCATATTTATATTAAACAGAAACAAGCAAGTACAAATCACTTTTAGACTCTTGTGCGTACACCATAAGCAGGAAAGGATGACTGGTATATTCAAAATTGAAAAACAGCATCCTTATGGTGTCTAATTGTTGTAAGTTGTGCACCATGTATCAAAACACTTTTGATGTATTTATGAATATTATTTATAAAATATAAATATTTATTATATTTATATACTTTTCTACTAGTATATATTTTATAATAAAGTTATATAGATAATTAAAACATATATGGAATTATAACAAAGGTGTATTATCAGTGAGATTCCATAACATTATATTAACTAAAAGTTGTCTTTAATCCGATAAATATCTAGAGATGATATAGATATTTAAACTAACACATTATATAACTAAGAGCATTCTTATTGGACCAATGGAGAGATAGCCGAGTTATACAAGTGAGTATACTAGATACGACCCTCTAATAGAGAATACCATACGTTTAATGTCATTGGTCCCTCTTCTACATAAACGAGCATAAATAATTCCTAAATTTGAGACTTTCATATATTCTATATATAAAATGTTATATATGAAATGCTACGCTTTGATGTCATTAAACGAAATCTTTATTTGGATTGTAAATAATACAATTATTGATTATGACATGAAATATTAAAAGGATAATGATAAGTCAAGACAGAATTCATCACTCTCTTGGATTAGAGAGTTGGTATCCAAAGCTACTTCATTAAGATAATAGTGACTTCTAAGCCTGTAGTCATGAAAAATATTATTGAGTCTATTTTATCTGAAAACTAAGTAAAATGATTAAACATTAATAACATGATATGCAATTGTTTAATTAGGATATCATTTGATGAAGAGATTTAATTATACACTAATTGGTTCATAGTGATTTCTCGTTCACATATTTTTTATTATATTGGATGACCAATTATTGTTGCTAAATGGTTACCTTGGTTTATGCTTAAATAGACATTACCTTCATGTATAGAAACTTAGAGAGTTGCATACTATAACATGATTAATGAGAATAAAGTTTTTGACGAGAAATTTTAGCTAAAATTTCTCAATATTTATTTCGGAGTTAGAATAAATTTGTTTGAAATAATAAATTTGAAACCAATTTATTTTTCCGCATAAAATATATTTGTAGCTAAATACCTTTTAAAGGTTATGTATTTTATTATTATATTTTCATGTAAAAATAGATGGAATTTATTAATTCCATGTTTAATGACTATTGAAAAGTTCATGTAAATTGAAAGGATATGGAATTTATTAATTCCATATTCAATTGCAATTGAAAAGCTCATGACAATTAAAAGGTTGTCTGCTATTAATTCCATGTTTAATTGTTATGTAATTGAAAGGCTATAATAATTGAAAAGTTCATGGAATGAAATGTTTCTTTCATTAATTTTAGTTAATGTTTAAAAAGAGATAAGAATAGAGAAAGAGTTTATGATGATTTTTTATTTAAAGAAACACCTAAAGAAAAGGTAAAAAAGAGATATAACATTTGGCTTTCTAATTTTTCTAATTCTAATCCCAATTGTTTAGCAATATAAAGGATTATAATTTATTCTTGTTAACGTGTGTGTAGATACCGCTAAAGGAATTATATTTGGACACATTTTCAAAACAACAAATCAAATTCAAATCGCAATTAAACTCCATCCCTAAGAGGGGACGGTACTTCTCATCAAGGAAAAAGTAATTTTATAATATTTTATTGTCATATATATTTTATTGCATGTTATACATGGATCTTATGATAAGTTTTATAGTGTTTTTTTTTTTATTTCCACTGTGCTTTTTTTTTTTTTTTATCTATAAAACCTAATACTAACTACACCATATTTGAAGAGTCCTCCCTTAAAATATTACATATAGTGGAAGGGGGATGGTAACAAAAACATTCATCTTCCTAGATTCTGTACATATTATTAGCTAAAGCATCAGCAAGTTTATTGATCTCCTTTAGATTGACTTCAATATGCTAGACGTGTAGCTTAGAGAGAATTTCCCTGTAAGCAATAACAATACTATAATATTTAATCATAATATTAGCCGCCTATAGAAGCTTCACTACAACAACCGATACGAGTCGCTAGGAAGGTTAATATACGGCTACCGATATCATGCGAACAAGGGGTAGGTTAGAATCGCAAAATGGTCCAAATAACAAATGGAAGTTGATGGTTTAGTAAAAACCAAGCACTAATCTTGTAAATATGACTCACTGTAAAACCATACATGGACCAGCTAACTTGC
The DNA here is from genome assembly GCA_024138015.1 of Lumnitzera littorea. Lineage (NCBI taxonomy): Eukaryota > Viridiplantae > Streptophyta > Magnoliopsida > Myrtales > Combretaceae > Lumnitzera > Lumnitzera littorea. Next base: position 44,993,645 of record JAMXBB010000011.1, read on the forward strand.
TAGATGTGATACACTGGTCCAAGTCAGATAAGTTACTCACTACGATCCTTACTAAAAGGATTGATAAGAGTAGGTTTGAGTAAGAAAAAACACTTAGCTAAAAAAGGAAGTCTTTAAAGAAGGATTATTACCTAATTGATGCAAGTATTGCATACTACAATTATTTATACATCCCATTTATGATAAGTCCTAAGTTACTAAAATTTACAAAAAAAGATACCTACTACAAGTGGTAAACAAATGTCGTACAGGGTAATTTCATAAAGCAAAAAAAAGAATATTTGGATACTGTCATGACCGTAAGGGGGGCCTTATAGGATTGCTTAAAATTTTTATATCACATGTATACCCATGATACAAAAACCACCTTGTAAGTTAAAGATTGCAAGACTTTAAATGATTAGTCACTAAGGTTTTCAATTTTAATTAAACAACTTACTATAAAATACAAATAACTATAAATATCTGATATTCCACAGTTTACCAAAATCGTAGAGAATCGGTATCCTCTACCAAATGCTAAGATAAGGTAAAATAACTTAATAATTTATAAGAAATACTATATTGCACATAATCTTATCATATAAATATTTTCTACATCAATTGTTTCTATATCAACCATACGCATTTCAATCAACTCTAACATTATCAAACCTAACTTCAGTTTATACTCTGCTCTCAAGGTTATCTTAATCCTTACTTAAAGGAACCTGCAAAAGAAACTATAAGGGAATGAGCAAACCATGACTTAGTGAGTTCGTTCCTCACTATTACCTTTCAAATAAGTTATCGATCATTATTAACACTCATATAATCTATCTATATATGAAATGAATGTAAGCAACACATCTATAGGAGTTCGGAACTATGGAAGGTGCAGATTTATATTGTCTACACATCAATTTTTCCTCCATACTTACCCTTATGAAGTACCTCACCTTAACCGCATAAGGTTACTTAGGGACACAGTCCCACTAGACGATAGTCAACTATTACCCAATCCGAGAAACAACAATCAATATAGGTGGACCCTAATTAGGGCTATCCACCAAACATATCGAAGGCCCCTCGAGCATATGAAGCGAGTCCTCTCGCTATCAAAACATATCTAAGACTTCTCTAGCACAAATATGCAAGTCTTCTCACAATAAATTAGAAATACCATGCTAGTTTTTCCTGAGGGATAAAATATTATTTATGGCTACTATGAGCCCTCACAGAAATCAAAGAAAATATAGTTAAGATTGAAAAAACGTTTTCCAAAAATATTTTTCTAAAAAATCTGCAAAGCTAGTACTCTCCATCAGTATATCAATTAGGAAATAGACATGTAATTAGTATAATTAGTTATTTTAGCCAAATAATTATATTTATCAGTTTAAGAAAGTGATCACATGAATAATAGTACGCAAAGTAATCAGTCATTCAATCAAATAAGTAGGATTAATCAATAAGTAGCATACAAACAACAAATAGTAAGTAGATAACAAATCATAAGAATTCTCTCACCTAAGTCAATGCTCACTTTCCCAACCTTTGAGAATTCTAGAACTCGATAATTGAATATCTAAAAGATAAGAAAGCTTATAAGTATTCTGAAAAATTAAGTTTTCCAGTTAACTAAATATCTATCATTATTTATCTAATTTCTCACTATAACCCAAGTATAGTATAAACATAATTTAATTTAAATCTTTTTACTTATTTTTTTTAGTTTATTATAAATTTTCAATGACATATATTTTTTTTTTTTGTTTTAACTTCGATTTTTATGAACTTACAATCGATTTTTATAGTTTTCAAATGTACTTTTATATAACGAGATCCATTTTGGACATTACAATTTATAGTTTCGACTATGGTATAAAAATATTATGAAATTCATTATTTCAACTTAAATAATTATAAAATATTATTTTAAGCTTTTCTTTGCATATTTTTTATTTAATACATATCTAATTCTTATTTTTTACAATTTTCTTATTTTGTGTTTATTTAATTATAATTTATGTATTTTTCCATTTTTTAGGGTTAATACCTATTTAATTCATTTTTACTAGTTTAATAATTTTTCAATTAATGAATTATTTTATTATTATTTTTAATTACTAATTTAGTTAAATTTAATTGAATTTAATTAAATGTTGTCGTGGCAACATAGGTAAATGACACATGTCATTTCCGAAGTTTCTACATATTTATAATATGTAGAAACTTTTTAGTATTATAATAAAGTATATCTTTATTTGTACTCGTATATTTAGATATATACTATGCTATTAATATACGTATCTCATATGTATATGTATACNAGAGAATTTCCCTGTAAGCAATAACAATACTATAATATTTAATCATAATATTAGCCGCCTATAGAAGCTTCACTACAACAACCGATACGAGTCGCTAGGAAGGTTAATATACGGCTACCGATATCATGCGAACAAGGGGTAGGTTAGAATCGCAAAATGGTCCAAATAACAAATGGAAGTTGATGGTTTAGTAAAAACCAAGCACTAATCTTGTAAATATGACTCACTGTAAAACCATACATGGACCAGCTAACTTGCTAGATGTGATACACTGGTCCAAGTCAGATAAGTTACTCACTACGATCCTTACTAAAAGGATTGATAAGAGTAGGTTTGAGTAAGAAAAAACACTTAGCTAAAAAAGGAAGTCTTTAAAGAAGGATTATTACCTAATTGATGCAAGTATTGCATACTACAATTATTTATACATCCCATTTATGATAAGTCCTAAGTTACTAAAATTTACAAAAAAAGATACCTACTACAAGTGGTAAACAAATGTCGTACAGGGTAATTTCATAAAGCAAAAAAAAGAATATTTGGATACTGTCATGACCGTAAGGGGGGCCTTATAGGATTGCTTAAAATTTTTATATCACATGTATACCCATGATACAAAAACCACCTTGTAAGTTAAAGATTGCAAGACTTTAAATGATTAGTCACTAAGGTTTTCAATTTTAATTAAACAACTTACTATAAAATACAAATAACTATAAATATCTGATATTCCACAGTTTACCAAAATCGTAGAGAATCGGTATCCTCTACCAAATGCTAAGATAAGGTAAAATAACTTAATAATTTATAAGAAATACTATATTGCACATAATCTTATCATATAAATATTTTCTACATCAATTGTTTCTATATCAACCATACGCATTTCAATCAACTCTAACATTATCAAACCTAACTTCAGTTTATACTCTGCTCTCAAGGTTATCTTAATCCTTACTTAAAGGAACCTGCAAAAGAAACTATAAGGGAATGAGCAAACCATGACTTAGTGAGTTCGTTCCTCACTATTACCTTTCAAATAAGTTATCGATCATTATTAACACTCATATAATCTATCTATATATGAAATGAATGTAAGCAACACATCTATAGGAGTTCGGAACTATGGAAGGTGCAGATTTATATTGTCTACACATCAATTTTTCCTCCATACTTACCCTTATGAAGTACCTCACCTTAACCGCATAAGGTTACTTAGGGACACAGTCCCACTAGACGATAGTCAACTATTACCCAATCCGAGAAACAACAATCAATATAGGTGGACCCTAATTAGGGCTATCCACCAAACATATCGAAGGCCCCTCGAGCATATGAAGCGAGTCCTCTCGCTATCAAAACATATCTAAGACTTCTCTAGCACAAATATGCAAGTCTTCTCACAATAAATTAGAAATACCATGCTAGTTTTTCCTGAGGGATAAAATATTATTTATGGCTACTATGAGCCCTCACAGAAATCAAAGAAAATATAGTTAAGATTGAAAAAACGTTTTCCAAAAATATTTTTCTAAAAAATCTGCAAAGCTAGTACTCTCCATCAGTATATCAATTAGGAAATAGACATGTAATTAGTATAATTAGTTATTTTAGCCAAATAATTATATTTATCAGTTTAAGAAAGTGATCACATGAATAATAGTACGCAAAGTAATCAGTCATTCAATCAAATAAGTAGGATTAATCAATAAGTAGCATACAAACAACAAATAGTAAGTAGATAACAAATCATAAGAATTCTCTCACCTAAGTCAATGCTCACTTTCCCAACCTTTGAGAATTCTAGAACTCGATAATTGAATATCTAAAAGATAAGAAAGCTTATAAGTATTCTGAAAAATTAAGTTTTCCAGTTAACTAAATATCTATCATTATTTATCTAATTTCTCACTATAACCCAAGTATAGTATAAACATAATTTAATTTAAATCTTTTTACTTATTTTTTTTAGTTTATTATAAATTTTCAATGACATATATTTTTTTTTTTTGTTTTAACTTCGATTTTTATGAACTTACAATCGATTTTTATAGTTTTCAAATGTACTTTTATATAACGAGATCCATTTTGGACATTACAATTTATAGTTTCGACTATGGTATAAAAATATTATGAAATTCATTATTTCAACTTAAATAATTATAAAATATTATTTTAAGCTTTTCTTTGCATATTTTTTATTTAATACATATCTAATTCTTATTTTTTACAATTTTCTTATTTTGTGTTTATTTAATTATAATTTATGTATTTTTCCATTTTTTAGGGTTAATACCTATTTAATTCATTTTTACTAGTTTAATAATTTTTCAATTAATGAATTATTTTATTATTATTTTTAATTACTAATTTAGTTAAATTTAATTGAATTTAATTAAATGTTGTCGTGGCAACATAGGTAAATGACACATGTCATTTCCGAAGTTTCTACATATTTTTAATATTTTTCCCTATTTTAGTATTATAATAAAGTATATCTTTATTTGTACTCGTATATTTAGATATATACTATGCTATTAATATACGTATCTCATATGTATATGTATACTTATGTATTATGGTAATATAATTATAAATATACTATATATGCTATACATATGGGTATATATGTATACGTAATTGTATTTTTGTATTTTATACACACACATATATATGGCCATAATTACATATATATATTTTTTATTGAAATTACTTAATATATATATATGTATACTATCATATGCAAATATATATATATATATACATATACCATCACATCCATAGATATATATATATATATATCTATTTATTGAAAATATATAGTATAAATATTATTGTATACACCTTTATATATGTATCTAACATATACCATCCTTTACTTATACTATACTATACTAGTATTTTTGTACTTTATATATACATAAATATATATACATATTTGGCCACATATTTATACATATATATAAATAATGAAAATACTTAATATACATATTATTATATATGCATATATATATATATACATACATATACACAAATCCTTTTATTCTAAATACTTGTAAAATCAAATATAACATATATGCACACATGAATACATTTATGTATTTATACCTATATGAATACATCTATGTATAAGAAAATACTAATTATGCATATGATTCTATTACATGACCTTATAATACATAAAAATTCTACAAAATACAAGTATATAAAAGAATACATGTAGATGATTATTACAAAATAAATACAATATGTTCAAGTTTAAAATTTTAATTAGTTTTAAATTTATCGATTCCGTTGAGTCATGGTAATTAATTATAATATTTAAATCGATTCATTACCTAAAATACTAAATTTACGGGGTTTACAAATACAAAAAGGATAGTACAAATGTCAATTCGTTTCTTAATCCAATGGTCTAAGTGGTACTAGATGGCAAGCAAAGCTGATTAGGTTGGTGGCTCAATAGGTGGATAGCTTGGTAGAATGGGGTCTAGAGAATGTAGGCTCAAATGGTCACTCGTCTACTCTACTACAGCAAGTCAGCTCGATAGTAAGGCAATTGGACCTTGGTCATTTATCAGCTCGGCAACATTAGTAGCTTCATCCACTTCTATTCGGCTAAAGGTGAATAGTTCAAGAGAGTTTGGAAGATGTCCAAGATTTGTTAGATGAATTGCTCCTTGTCTAGGGTACAATCCTGTTCGATGGCATGATGCACCAAAGAAACAAGGCCACGCACCCTTGATCACATGATAGGTCCTTGAACCCTATCATCCTTTCCGGGCTATTTAAGATTTAGGGTCAAATCTTGATCGAAATTGGATAGCTCATCTTCGAGGATGTATGGGTGGAGATCAACAACATTAAAGGTGTTGAAGACTCCATACTCTTTAGGTAGTTCAACTTAGTAAGCATTTAAATTGATCTCCTCGATCACCTTAAATGGTCTACGGTCCACCTGCTTACAGAGACAACTTGCTCTTCCTGAGATTAAGCAATCACTCCTTATTGAGATGAATCCACACTAGATCACCAAACTAAAATCTTCTAGTTCTTCATCCTCAGCCTTTTCTTTCAAGCTTCAGGGCAACTTGGATCAGGTGATCCATAACTTTCAACCTATCCAAGACTTTGCTAAACTGTTGTTCAAATTGACCCTTAGTTTCATTGAGCTGCTCAAATGAGTTATAGGCTATTTGCTGCTCTATATTGTGCAACTAATGTAGGATTTCTCTCTTTTGTAACCCCACATGGCCAAAAATAGACCTATTTTGGCATCTCAATTCATCAGTTAGATTAGGTAACATTTCCACAATGTTACACCCATAACGATCACAAACCCCCTTAATAATAGACTAACACAAGTCTTCAAGTAGCCATATAGGCTGAAATCTAAAAGGTCCGACAGGTTTGTGTTTCAGTTGATAGGCATGAGTCTTAGTTAGGAGTGAATAATGGTCAGATGGCCATTTCGGAAGGTGGAAAACTTGAGCTTCCAGGTATAAGTCTCTTCAAGAGCAATTTCACCATGCTCTATCAAGGCGGTGGCTTTGGATCAAGGATGGTAGTTTTGTTTATTGGACCACGTATATGCTGGTTTAATGAATCCTATATCCATCAATATCCATTCATTTCTTATAATTGAAAGCTCTATTTACAGGAAAGTGTTTACTACCCCAACAATGTTGTCTTGAAATAACATCATTAAAGTCTCCAGCTACACACCAAGGCCGTCGTCTTACTATTGTAGCAAAGTATTTAAGACTTTCCGATAAAATTGGCCTAAGATGCAAGTGCGGTGAAGCATAAATAATTGATAAAAAGCAAAGGATATCAGAATTGCTATCCTTAAAGGAAAAGTGGATCTCCTGTCGTAACTGATGCATTATTTCCACATTCACAATACGAGGGTGCCAGAGGACTTGGATACCTTCACTGGAACCTTGTGTAGCAACACTAGGTTAGCCATCATATGGGGAATGAAAATAAAATTCATACAATACATCGCTTTCCATCTTGTTTTCTAGGAGCCACTACATCCGGTTCATAGAATTCCATAGCTTGCTTCACAGCTTGCTGCTTGGTATCAGCATTCAACCCTCCAACATTCCAAACCATAATCTGTAAGGGTCTAGCCATCGGAGGATATCATTGAGTTTGAGTTTGAGTACCCATGACATAGTAGGCTAACACTTCATTATTTGGCATTCTAGTTACCTGAATGATCAGATGCAGATTTGCTGGGGTGTGTTTCATTCCTAGCATTGTGACAGTCTGCTCTGTGTTTGGGAATCGGAGAGACTTTGTTCCTTGCTTCTTTAGAGGGAAGCACACTGGCACAAGGTTTGGGGAAGTAGTAGATGCGGCGTTGTGTAAATCTGGTCCACCACTAGTTCTAACGTGCGTTCCCAGACCTTCATTTGCTTGCGAACTGAATAATCCTGCATCGCCATTGCTATAGGGATGAACACGAGAAATTCCTTTCGTGTGCGAATTATCTGTCCCAACCTCGTGAGGATGATGTTTCCATTCATTTCGGATATTGCTACCCTGACCCCTGGCCCCTGATGTACTGGCTGTAACTCTCCCATCAATTGCCTCATCTCCTCGAGGTGAATGATCGCTATCTCTGTTTGTCCAGCCCGAACCTTGTTGGTCATGCGGAAGCATTCGTCCATCCAGGGTATCTCTAAATTTGGCAGCAATATCCTCACACTGAATATTATCACTGCTTTTTATTCGATCATGATTTCTCAAGCGAGCTAATTGTTTGATGTTCGATGTCTTTCTCTTTGATAACTGTTTGGAAGATGAAGAAATGGTTGTTTGAAACTTGAATGTCTCATTTATAATCGAATTAATATTGTTATTTGCCTTTAAAGTCTCTTCATGTTCATCATTAGATTTAGCCGTCGATTGGGACTGTTGGATAGCTTCTAAAGCCTCAACTGATGATTGTGTTTACTGAGGAATAGGTTTATTGGCCATAAAAGCTTGCCTACGGTTATTGCCTTCCACGTGTTGTGAGAAATTGGGTAAGCTCTTTGCACGGTTCCTGTACACATCGTTTATTTTTAAATGAGCCGAATTTTTATTGTCTTGCATTAATCTTCTATTTCTCTGTTGGCCACGCGATGTCACTAAAATCCATTGTCCATAATTATTTTTCGTGTCTAGCCCATCATAAGCTACTTCTCCATGCAAAGCCCTAAAGCTTACAATACACAGTATTTAAGCATGTCTAAGTTTATAATAATAAGATAAACAAAAATACATGAGTAAGAGTCTACATAAACTATTCTCTCTCATTACACAGGACAGCTCGCTCTTGCCCAAGTCCCCAGGCTAACCTGTGGCATCCCTCGTCCTGTTTCTACGAACAGGCTATCCTGCAACAAAAGTCTAAAGGGGTGTAAGTCTAAGTTTAGTGAGCAAAACCCTCAACCACACCACAAGCAAATTATAAGTACATTATATTCACGCATATGAATGAATGATCAACCAGAATGCCAAACAATACGTATAATTAACTAGTTCATATACGTAACTCAAATTTAACATCCTCCGAAGTCAGGGTTGGAGTATACACGGCATCAGTCAGATCCGGGTATTATACTAGAACTTACTTTACTACGGAACTCCACATTCCGTACTTATATCAAATAATTCTTTTATTTTTAGAGAACCTAAGTTCTAGTATAATTATGAGTGAGCCCTCGCAGTCCACACTCACCCCTAAACGGAAGCCTCTAGACTCGACCCTTAGCCAGGCGGTTGGCGCCTCCAACGCCTAGTGTTCCCGCGGGCCAGGGTAAGGTCATTTTGTACGAGTGCACCATACAAAACCAAATAAATTAATAATATCAACCCCCGAATGGCCTCTCTTTACCTCCGTGTGATGTGACGGCCGGAATAGTATCCATGCTATGCATGTTAATGCATGTCCCAATTTCTTTTTATAGGCTGAGTATAATTAGGTTCAAATTATGCTATGACCATCCAATTGTACACACAATCATTTTCTATACTACCATGCAACAAACATAGCATTATCAATACTTAAGATACATTCACAACTCAAGACATACCAGCATACACAGACGTTTCCTAAACCCCACACAATAATCAATTAGCAATAGTATTTAAGTCCACTATCTACAATCACAAAATAAGCATGGAATCATTAGGTAAATACTCACTCGGCCATAATGATTTGCCCTAATCGTAGTAATCGATTAGGAGGTCCTCGTTCACCTCAGAGTCACCTGATCATTACGATTTGATAAGGCTAGTAAGTACTTGAATTAACTAATAATTCTAAACATCTAATTACCCAATTTTACTTAAATTTACTATCAACTTTTACCCGGTTAGACTTTATTATCAATCGTATGTAACCTTCTCGTTTTATTTCTGATATTTACGAATTTATAGTCGTTTTTCATCGTTTTCGGACATATATTCACACAATAATATCTGTTTTGGATGTTAAGAGCCCTATTTTACATTATGAACTAAATTTATAGAAATTTTTAGCTATAATACTTAAGTATTCTTATTACTTATATTTATATCCTTTATTCCTTAAATTCTTATAATTTAGGGATTTACTTTGCTATTATTATTTCATGTACTGAATTAGGTATAATCTAATTCAGAAAGTGTATTAGGGTTTACTGATTTTAGTACCTAATTACCTACATTTTTCTTATTTTTCTCATTTTCTAAACCTATGCTTATGTCATCGCTTACTTGCTTATGTCATCGCTTATGTCATCGCTTATGTCATCATGTGCTTATGTCATCACTCACCTCATCATTTGATTACATAAGCATTACCTTATGCTTATGTCATATGTACATGTCTTATGTACATTTTGTTCCTTACCTTATACTTATATACATATGCCTTATACATACATATGCCTTATACATCTACCTAAATCTATACCGTATTTATACATGTATACCTACTCATATACCTATATGGTTGGATACGTATTTTTATACAAAAATTCGTATGCAAAATTTTCTCTTAAGAAAATCCTCTCGATTTCATCCTTTTGTATTTCTATGCATGTATTTAGTATAGTATACACATATATAGTTAGATATGGTCTTAATTCAAATTATGTACATGATAAATACTTATGTATAAAGATTCACATACTTGTATTCCTTTGGTATTTCTTTATGTACACATACCTAAGAGTACATACACATGCATTTCTTCCATCTCCTTCATGATTCTTCACTTTCTACACTTAAAGATGGAAACTTTGTTCCCTCCTCTTCAAGACAACATTAAACACATAACTAATTATCTAATCTACCTAATTAACTAACTAATGAATAATATAAACCAACATAAAGTAAGTTAAGTACATACCTTTAGATGTGTTGGATTTAAGGAGGCAAAAATGAAGAAATGAAAATGAAAAGGAAGGGGAAAGCTCACGGCATGGAATGAGGAGTTTTGATTTGTTTCTTTTGTCTTGTTTTCATAATGAAAGTAAGAAAATGGTGGGGTCTAGAAGGGGGAGAGGTGGACGGCAACAATTAAGGGGAAGGGAAAAAAGAAAAATCAAAAGAAAAGAAAAGAAAAGCCATCATTAAGAAAGAGATATTTTCCTTATCTCTTTAGTGTATTTTGTTGACTTTTTAAAGTGTTGACTTGGTCAACCCTTTGACTTTGGTCAACATGCATTATTTTAGTCAACATTCCTTAAGTATGTGCAATTTTGTGCACATAATGTAGTAATTAAGGGAAATTAGGGGGAAAATGAAGGAAATGAGATATTTGATAAATTGATTAGTAAACATAGTTGATGAGATCTTACTTTAGGTCTTTATAGCTTATATATCTCATTTGATAAACTACTTTGGATAACAAATGCAAAAAGTACAAATTTGAGTATTAAAGTTCACTACATATAACCTAATCTTCAACTATAACCCTAACCCTAACCTTAAGTAAGACTATTTTAATCATATACTTAAGGGATAAATATAATCTATAACTCATTATCTTAGTTTCTAATGGATTACTTAAGGATTCAAAGCATATAAACATGAATGAGGGTCATCTCTAACCTTTTAATAGTGATTTAGCAAAATATGCGCATTATATTATCAATTAGGGTTTTAGGGTATATCATGTTGGATAAGTGCACCTATGTTTTTAAGATAATCATTTTTAAGGTTTCTATCATCTTTGAATAAAATCTTTAGCATTTAGAAACATTTAGGGTAGAAAAGTTCTTTACGCGATTGAGTAATTCTTTTAGGGTTTTCACTTTCATTAGCCTTGTCGACTCCTAAATTATCTAACATAGTTGAGTCTACTTCAAAAACTAGGTTGATAATTTTAGGGGTTTACATTCTTCCCCCCTTCAAATAAGTTTTGTCCTCAAAACTTGAATTGCGTACCTGGTTTATCAAATAAACGCGGATATCGATGTTTCATCTCATCTTCTGCTTCCCAGGTAGGAGATTCTTGCTCATGATTCCTCCAAATAACTTTAACATACCTAATCTCTTTATTCCTCAACTTTTGCACTTTCCTATCCGTAATCTCAACTGGATGTTCCTCATATGTCAAATTCTCTTTCAATCTTACTAGCTCTAGTTCAATGACTCGATCAGGATTAAGAATATGTTTTCTCAAAACAGACACATGAAATACGTTATGGATCCCAGATAGATTGGGCGGTAAGGCCAATCGATAAGCCGACTTCCCAACTTGTTCCAGAACCTCAAATGGTCCAATATATCTTGGACTTAGTTTACCTCGTGTCCTCATATAATGAATACTCTTGATGGGTTTCACTTTGAGGTATACATGGTCTCCCACTTGGAACTCTAACTCTCTTCTTTTCAAGTCCGCCCAACTTTTCTATCTATCTTGTGCTTCCTTCATTTTCTATTTGATGACAGAAATTTTCTCAACTGTTTCTTGTACTAAATCCGGTCCCAACACTACTTTTTCCATATCATCCCAAAATAAAGGTGATCTACATCTCCTTCCATATAGAGCTTCATATGGAGGCATCTGAATGGTTGAGTGATAACTATTGTTGTAAGCAAACTCAATCAATGGTAAATAGGAGTCCCAATTTCCTTTAAATTCCATAATGCAAGCCCTCAACATATCTTCTAGCGTTTGAATGGTTCTCTCGGTTTGTCCATCAGTTTGTAGATGGTACACTGTACTAAACTGCAACTTCGTTCCCATAACTTTTTGTAAACTGGTCTAAAACTTGGATACAAATCGAGGATCTCTGTCTGACACAATTCCTGCTGGTACTCCATGTAATCGTACTATCTCCCTTATGTAGATTCGAGCCAGTTTTTCCAAAGGAAAGGTCATGTTGATCGACAGAAAATGCGCTGATTTAGTAAGTCGATCAACAATAACCCAAATCGCATCATGTCCAGCAGTTGTTCTTGGTAGACTACTCACAAAATCCATAGAAATTTGGTCCCATTTCCATTCAGGAATAGGTAAGGGTTGCAACAATCCACCTGGTCTTTGGTGTTTTGTTTTTATTCTTTGACAAGTCTCACATTTCATCACATAATCTGCAACATCTTGTTTCATTCTATTTCACCAAAACTTCTTTTTCAAATCTTGATACATTTTAGTTCCTCCAGGATGAACAGAATAACCAAAAGTATGAGCTTCAGTTAAAATCTCTTTTCGAAGCTCCAAATTATCAGGTACACATAATCTATCATTCATCCTTAATGCTCCATGTTCATCCACCTTAAAATCAGTATACTTTCCAACTGCTATTTCTTCTTTGATCTAATTCAAAGAACAATCATTTTGCTGCATTCTTTGAATTCTTTCTATCAAAGTTGGCTCAATCACTATATTTGACAATTTTGCATCAACTTCATGCCAAGAGAATTCCAAATTCAATTTTTCAAACTCCTTAATCAATTCCTGTTGATCAGTAAGAAGAGATGCAACTTCTGCATGATTCTTCCTACTTAGCGCATCGGCTACTGCATTTACCTTACCTGGACAATAATTAATTCCCAAATCATAATCTTTAATCAACTCAAGCCATCTTCCTTGTCTCATATTCAACTCTTCTTGTGCAAACAAATACTTAAGGCTTTTATGATCAGTATAAATTTCACATCTTTGTCCATACAAATAATGCCGCCAAATCTTCAATGCAAATACCACAGCGGCAAGTTCTAAATCATGCGTTAGGTAATTTTGCTCATGCGGTCTCAATTGCCTAGAAGCATAAGCAATCACCCTCCTATTTTGCATCAGTACACACCCCAAACCATTCTTGGAAGCATCACTGTATATAGTGAAAGATTCATCACTATTAGGCAACACAAGAATAGGAGCAGATACTAACCTCTTTTTCAATTCTTGAAAACTCTTTTCTTGCTTTTCCGTCCAATCATACTTCACATTCTTTTGAGTCAACTGAGTAAGAGGCCTTGAGATTTTTGAAAAGTCTTTAACAAACTTTCTGTAATATCCTGCCAATCCCAGAAAACTTCGGATTTCAGTTACCGTTTCCGGTCTTTTCCATTCCACAATGGCTTTAATATTTTCTAGATCTACAGAAATACCTTCTCCTGTAATCACATGTCCAAGAAAAGATATCTCTTGTAGCCAAAAGTCACATTTGGATAACTTTGCATACAACTTATGCTCCTACAGAGTTTGCAATACTATCCTTAAATGCTTCTCATACTGCTCAGGAGTTACAAAATAAACCAAAATGTCATCAATGAACACAATTACACACTTGTCCAATAATGATTTGAACACACGGTTCATTAAGTCCATAAAAGCGGCGGGTGCATTTGTCAAACCAAAGGGCATGACAAGGAACTCATAATGACCATACCGTATCCGAAATGCTGTCTTTGATACATCTTCAGGTTTAATCCTCAATTGATGATATCCTGATCTTAAATCGATCCTAGAGAATACGCTTGCACCATGCAACTGATCAAACAAATCATCAATCCGTGGAAGTGGGTATTTATTCTTAATGGTCACCTTATTCAACTCCTGATAATCAATACAAAGCCGCAATGATCCATCCTTTTTCTTAGCAAATAACACTGGTGCACCCCATGGGGAAACACTTGGTCTTATGAACCCTTGATCCAATAATTCTTCCAACTGCTTCTTCAACTCCTTCAGTTCAATTAGAGCCATTCTATAGGGAGGCTTTGAAATAGGTTCAATTCCTGGCACTACATCTATAACAAAGTCAATTTCTCTCTTCGGAGGCAATCCAGGTAACTCTTTAAGAAATACATAAGAAAATTCATTCACCACTTGTATTTCCTCTAATGTTGGTTTCTTTTGATCAACTTCTATTGCATTTATTAAGCTATCATCAATATTTACCTCCATAACACTCAACTCCTGCATATCTGCTATGACTGAATCTCCTTTAAATTCTGCTTGTACTCCATCAGAAACTTCAAATATTATTTTCTTTTCCTGACAATCAACATTAGCTTTGACTTTAGTCATCCAATCCATCCCCAATATTGCATCGTATTTCCCCATATCCAGGAGAATCATATCAGTCTTACTATTGACATCCTGAATTTGAAACAGACATCCTCTCACCATTTCCTTTGCCATTGTAACGCTTCCCGTAGGACTTCTCACACCAAAGCTAGATTCAGTAGCATTGGTAGTCAAGCCTACTCTTTTCACCACTTCAGGTGATATAAAGGAATGCGTAGCTCCCGTGTCGAACAAAGTATAAACTGAGTGTCCATCTACCTTAATATATCCTGTATCATAATAAAAAGTTTTCTCCTTACACTTTTATTATCAAAATTCTTATTCTCTACTTATTTCTTATTCTTACATACCTATTATTATCCTACTATAAATGTACTTTAAATACTCAAATATCAATAATTCATAAGAAAATACTTAAATGTACATACCTACAATAAGCTCAGTTCCTATTATCTCTTCAAGTTCACCATAATCCTCCAATTCTTCTCTGGGGATGTCTTCATAGATCCATTCACCCTCCAAATTATATACCCGTACAATATTAGTTGGAGCTAAACGAATATTTCCCAAAGTTGGTCCTCCAACTGTTTTCCCCATACCCGGGTGTCCAACAACTAATGGTGGTTGTTTAGCTGCTTGAGTAGTGACAATAGTACGATGTGGACATGTAGTAGAGAAATGTCCCACTTTGTTACAAATGTAACATGTAACAGTATTTTTCTTTGGACAATCTGTTACTCGATGTGAACTATCACCACAAAAGAAACATTTTCCTTGGAGTTGTGGACATTCCCTAGGATAATGATTTCCTTTGCATCTCCAGCATTTAACAACTCCGCCAATTGGCTTCCTTTGAATAGGAACTTGGGGTTTTATAATCCTTCTGAATTTGCCACTACTACTACTTCCAGGTCCTTCAAAAGGCTGTTTTCCAAACACATTAATCTTTCTTCTGCTGGCTTCCTCACTTTGTCTTTTTGCTGTATCCAACACTCTTGCCTTTTCACCTTCAACCTTGTCACAATTTCAACACACAACTTCAACTACTACCATAAACTAACATACCATATATACTTGTCTTCCTTTTCATATTATAAATTAGAAAAAGATATGTTTTTATATGATTTCTTATCTTAATTAGTGATTAGTTGTACAAGTTAAGATAGTGTAAAAGCTTTGTGTATTATGTACTTATGTGTTGTTGAAGGTAGAAAGCGTCATACCTAAGCTTAAGAGTGTATAAATATTTAGGGATACATGTAGAAATACATATGTACATGCAATAAATGAGTTCATGTGAAGTGTCTGTATAAGGGTTTTAGTGAAATCTTTAGTACGAGTGTAGGAAATCCTTAGATAAGTAGAGAAGGAGTACATATATATATGTTTAAGTAGGTGTATACAACAATACACTTGATATACACATGTATAGATATTTTTATATATAAGTATCCTTTATGTACATAACCAAAAAGAAAGAATATACTAACTATACACACATATACCTTGCTAAATAAGCCCTCAAAGTGCAAAAATATGGATTTTGTGAAGTTTTCTTAAGGGAGTATACTAGGCATACGAAAATAATATAAAAATATGTATGTAATAGTATGTATATACAAGTATAAATACGGTATATGTATAAGTATACTAGTATACATACAAGTATATTAGAAGTATAAATATACACATAACCTATGTGTAGAATACATAAGAGTATAAGTATAAAGTATACATAAGTGATGACATAAGCATATAAATTAATAAAATATAAGATAACATAATAAAATAATATATATATATATATATACATGTATATATATGGGCTGAAATTACTTTGAGCTCATAATACACATCTTAAATTGAATTAGCCTTATTTAAGCACATAAATTAGTAATAACAATGTAAAATCATCTAAGTAGAAGAATCTAATAGTTAATTAAACCATTAAGTATTAAAATAAGATATAAAACTAAACAACAAGAATATTTAAGCTTCAATAATTAAAATTTCAATAAATCTAATCTATATTGTAAAACATGAGTATTAACATTCAAAACGAACATCACCGTATAAACGTATATCCAAAAACGATGAAAAATGACTATAAACTTGTAAATATCTAAGATAGAATGAAAAAGTCATTTACTATTAGCAATAAAGATTAATCGGATATGAAAACTGATAGTAACCTAAGTAGAATTAGGTAGATAGATATCTAGAACCATTAATTAATTCAATTACTTATTATCATCTTTATCTCGTAATGATTATGAGGGTTTGGATCTTCCGACTGATTATTACGATAAGCATGAGAAACGTCAAGGTTGAGTGAGTACTTTCGATGACTCTATACAGGTTTTGTATTTTTAGTTAGTGCACTTAAATTAAATAGTAATAACTTGATGCATGGAGATTTAAGATATGCATGTGTTTAATGTTGATGAATTATTGTGAAAAATATTATTAAATACGATAATTGAGGATTTGATTGTATGATTGATTATTATATAATTTGGATGGTTTGCTGATATTGATTGATCGCCACATAATTTGACTTAATTATACTTGGCTTATCTTAAATTAATAAGGGTCATGCATTAACCATGCATTGCATTTCTTATTCTGGCCGTCACTTCACGCAATGGTAAAGAGAGGCCATACGGGGGTTGTTTATATACATTGAATTAAAGTGTTTACTACAGTATACTAGTACAACATGACCTTACCTTAACCTATAGGCTTACTAGGTGATAGAAACACCAACTATCTGGCTAAGGGTCGAGTCTAGAGACCTTCGCTGTAAGGTGTGAGTGTGGACTATGAAGGTCACCTCATCACTAGACTTGGGATTTTGGTCTACTAATAGATTTCTTAGAAATGGAAATGTATTTTGCAAAATATGAAATCTAAATTTATGGTTAAAAAAAACCTAGGTGTTAGAGCCCGATTTTGATTAGTGCCGATGTATCTCCAACCCTTATCTCGAAAGGTGTAAAAATCCGATATTATATGTAGCACCGATCAACTACATATATTGTTTAGCATAGTGTGTGTGCATACATTCATATGATTGTAATAAATTATTTGATAACTTGCTTACCAGTATAATATGAGAGATATCTCACTAAGCTCTTGCAGCTTACTCCCCCAATAGTTTTTCTTTTGCAGGTTGATAGATAATCGGACATGAGTTAAGAGCCGAGCGTTAAGTGCAAGTATTGGAATGTTTTAGAGGTTAGCAGAAGATTGTATAGCTCATTTAAGACTTTAAATGTAACTATCACTTATATATTTAGATTTTAGTAACTTCGATAAGTTTAAATTTTAAGTTTCCCCTACTTAATCTTATCATTTGGTAGGAGATACCAATTCTCTACGGTTCTGAGAAACTGTGGAATATTAGATATCCATAATTATTTATATTTTATAATGTGTTAATTAATTAACAATTCAACAACCTTAGTGATTAATCATTTAGAGTCTTATAATCTCTGACTTGTAAGGCAGTTTCCATATCATGAATGCACACGTGATATGGAAATTTTAGGTAATCTTATTAGGCCCCCTTTAGGGTCTTAACAAGGTTATTAAAATTTAAACCAATAAGTTTTGCTAATATGGTTGAAAAAGCTAAAGTATTGGATATAGCAAAGAGGCAAAGTAAAGAAATTGGCAAACAGAAGGTTAATATGTTTGGAAAGCGACCTTTTGAAGGACCTGGAAGTAGTAGCAATAGTGAATTCAGAAGGATTATGAAACCCCAAATTCCTATCCAAAGGAAAACAGTTGGCAAAGTTATTAAATGTTGGAAGTACAAAGGAAACCATTATCCTAGGGACTGTTCGCAACTTCAGGGCAAATGCTTTTTCTGTGGTGACAATTCGCAATCAAGTGACAGACTGTCCAAAGAAGAACACGGTTACATGTTTCATTTGCAACAAAGTGGGACATTTCTCTTCTGCATATCCGTAACATACATCTATCACTACCGTAGTTGCTAAACAACCATCACCAATTGTTAGACGTCCTAGTATATGTAAAATAGTTAGAGGACCAGCTCTAGGAAACACTCATTCAGCTACAGCTAATACTACTCGAGTGTATAATTTAGAGAGTGAGTGGATTTTTGAGAACTTTCCTAGAGAAGAACTGGAAGATTATGGTGAACCCAAGGAGATAGTAGGAGCTAAGCTTATTGCAAGTATGCGTTTCTAAGTATTCTTCATATATTATTGAGATTTAAGTAAATAAAGTTATAATAGGATGGTAATAAGTATTTAGAATTAAGAAATAAGCTTATGACAATAAAAGTATAAGAAGAAAACTTTTTGTCATAATTCAGGGAATGTAAACCTTAGAAAATCGTTCGAACCCTAATTTAAGTCTGAGTGTCTTAAATTGTGTCATGAGTCGATAAAACTAGTAACAATAAAAGATTATGAAACTTAATAAATCGAATATAACACCGATAATAAAAACCTTAGAAATTGATCGAAATCGAGTACCGAAACCCTAAATCGAGTACCGAAACCCTAAATCCAGTATCGAAACCCTAAATCCAATTTATGCATAATTACCTGAAATCGAACCTGAACTTGATCGAAACTTTAAAACTATAACTTTTAAGCCTATAAAATAAATAAATATCACTCAATAGCGATATAATTGTAGTCGATTGCAATTATCGACTAAATCGCATAATCACGTAAAACTTTTAACAAAAACGTTAAAATAACTTGTAAAAATTATGATTGTAACGGGTATCAATTAAATTAATAAATTTTCACAAAATTCCAAAATTAATTTCTAGTTATTATTTTCATGATTTTTAAGTTTAGAAAAATTATACATAATTATTTCTAATTTCCTTTTTCTTCCATTTTTTCTATTTTCCTTTCTTTCCTTTTCCTTCTTTTCTTTTCCTCTTTTATTTTTTCTTTCCTTTTCCCACATAATTTTCAGCTGCAAATGCAGCAACCCATGTATGTGAATTTTAATTACAAGTGTCAAACACTTAAGGGAGAAAGGACAAAATAATAAAGGAAGTGTCATATCTAATATAATGCCTAATCTAATTGGATAATGATCTTGTATTTTTTTTTCCTTTATTTACTTGCTTTCATCTACTGATTCACGTCCCAAAAGAAAAATCTAGAAGTGAACAATGAGAAAACCAAACTGAAAACACAAAGTGAAGAAAGAAAAGAAAAGCAAAGTAACAATAAAACAAAAACAAAATCGAGAAGACAAGAAGAAATTGAGAAGAAAAAGAGGAAGGAGGAGGAGAAAAAGAAGAAGAAAATTAAGGATCATATCAATATATTTAGGTAAATATATTTATTTTAGTTGTATATATGTATATTATATGATATGTGCATGTATATACTAAGTATTTTGTTGTATTTTGCTAAATGTTTCATTATTGTACATAAATAGAGGTATGGATAGATACAAATACATATGTATCTCTTATGTATGTATAAATATNAATAAATATATATATGTATATATAAATAAGAGTACATATAGTATGTATTTAGTATTTTCACAAATTAAACATAGATATATATATATATATATATGTACTTGTGAATATAAATATTTATGTATATATGTATATAATCTTTATATATATATATATATATATATATATACATGTGCTTCATATTCCTATACACATGTAAGTTATTATTTTTCTTATATATGTATATGTATATGAGGCGTGAATAAGTGTATATATATATGTGTGTGTGTGTGTGTGTAAACCTAGTCTTTAATAGATATGTGTATAAGTATAATAATAGGTATATGTATATATAATTATATCTAGTAGTTTCATATTACAAGAATTTTTGTATATATAGTTATACAAGTATTTATATGTATATGTATATCATAAAATAAAATATATATATAATAAAAATAATAATAGTAATAATAATAATAAATTAATAAGTCTAAAATCTCAAAAATAGGTAAAAATAAGTAATTGAGGTAAAATAAGCTTAAAATAATAAAATTATCAATTACATGATTTAAATAATTATTAAATCATAAATATCCTAAGAAAAAGCTGAAATTAATATTTTATAACTTTTTAAATTAAAATAATAAATTTTGTGATATTTTTATATCACAGTTTGAACTGCGAGTCACAACGTCCAAAATGGATCTCGCTACGAGAAAATACACTCGAAAACGATAAAATTGGACTATAAGTTCACAACGATCCAAGCTAAAACAAAAAAGTTATATGCGATTCGATAAAAAGCTCGAATCGACAATTTCGCGTAATTAAATAAAGTAAACATTACAAATTATGATACTAGTTTACTTTAAATTCCCAAACTTACAATTTTCTATATTCCTTATTCTTAGGCGATCTCAACCTCGATCTTAAGCTGCCATCAGATTATTACAACTCTTGAGTCGATTATGGCTAAGTGAGTTTTTCCTAATGATCCCATACTTGCTTGTGTTTGTAATTAGCGAATATAAATTATGCTTAATAATTGAATGTTGTATGGGGATAGGTTATGCTTGTGTATGATAACTATTTGTTAATGGTGAATTTACTTTAAAGTATGATAACGTATTAATTGTTGTATGGTAGATTCACTAGGAACAAATTGTTTGTGACCTTATTGATCACTAAATAATAAGACCTAATTTTAGTTGACTAGAAAAAATTTAACTTGAAACATGCATAATCATACACCGCATAACTAATTTTGACTGTCACATTATACAAAGGTAACGAGAGGCTATACGTAGGTTGATTATTTGATTGTTATAAATTTCGTATGGTGCAGACGTGCGATACAACCTTACCCTGGCCCACGGGATTACTAGGCATTAGAAGCACCAACTGCTTGGCTAAGGGTCTAGTCCAGAGGCCTCTATTTAGGGGTAAGTGAAGGCTACGTTAACCTACTCATAATCATACGTAGAACTCGTTTTTGATAAAGCTAAGAATGGATATACCATTACATTTTAAATATGAAATGCAGAGTTTCGTTATGAAATAAGTTCTAGTATGATACCCGAATCTAACTATGCTGATGTATCTCCAACCCTGACTTCGGAGGGCATTAAATCTAAGTTGCATATAGTACCTGGTCACTTGCATATATATGTTTAGCATACTAATTAACATGCATTTATTTGATTGAATTTAATTAATGTATAACTTGATTATGATATGGTTAATAGGATTATCTCACCAAGCTAATTAGCTTATACCCCTGTAGTCTTCTCTTGCAAGCTGAGTTGTTCGTGGAGTCGGGTCGCCGCATGCCTGAGGTTAGTTGTTCATCAAGGGGTCGATGTGAGAGTAAGACATGATCAAAGTGTCCGCATGATAGTTTATCTAGATTATAAATCTAAATATGTGATAAACTAATATTAGTTTGAGTTAAGAAGTTTTAAAGACCTCTTATCTATAAATTCTTATATAAATAGATTATGTTTTATATTTCTTTATCTTATTATTATTATCATGAAATGATATTGCTCATGCTTGCGCAACTCTTGGTTGTTAGTTGTAGCTGTAGCATTGTGTATCGTATAAAGGGTCGTCAATTATAAGGGAATTCAATCTACAGTTCTTTGTACGGTATACGATGACTGCCACAACTAGCTCCCTTAGGTCGTGATAGGGGATGTTAAAATAGATAGACGTTCTGTTTATACTTTGTTCGATATAGGAGCTACGCATTCTTTTATATCACCTGAAGTAGTTAAATGAGTAGGCTTGACTACCAATGCTACCGAATCCAGCTTTGGTGTGAAAAGCCCTATAAGAAGCTTTGCGATTATAAAAGAGATGGTGAAAGGATGTCCATTGTAGATTCAGGATGTTAATAGTAAAACTGACATGATTCTCTTAGATATGGGTAAGTATGATGCAATATTAAAGATGAATTGGAGGACTGATGTCAAAGCTAATGTTGATTGCTAAGAAAAGAAAATAGTGTTTAAAGCTTCTGATGGAGTACAAGCAGAATTTAAAGGAGACTTCGTTATAGCAGATGTACAGGAGTTGAATGTTATGGAATTAATTGCTGATGATAGTTTTGAATGCAATGGAAGTTGATCAAAAGAAGCCAATGTTAGAGGAAATACGAGTAGCAAATGAGTTTCCTAATGTATTTCCTGAAGAATTACATAGGTTGCCACCAAAAAGAGAAATTGATTTTGTAGTTGATATGGTACTAGGAACTGAACCCATTTCAAAGCTCCTTACAGAATGGCTCCAATTAAGTTGAAAAAGCAATTACAAGAATTGTTAGATCAAGAGTTCATAAGACTAAGTGTCTCTCCATAAGGTGCACCGGTATTATTTGTTAAGAAAAAGGATGAATCATTGCGGCTTTGTATTGATTATCGAAAGCTGAATAAAGTAACCATTGAGAATAAATACCCACTTCTACGGATTGATGATCTGTTTGATCAATTGCAAGGTATAAGTGTGTTCTCTAGAATTGATCTAAGATCAGGATATCATCAATTGAGAATTAAACTTGAAGATGTACCAAAGATGGCTTTTTGGACACAGTATGGCCATTATGTGTTCCTTGCCATGCCCTTCGGTTTGACAAATGCACCTATTACATTCATGGATTTGATGAACTGTATATTTAGACCATTACTGGACAAGTGTGTAATTGTATTCATTGATGACATATTGGTATATTATGTTACCTCTAAACAGCATGAAGAGCACCTAAGAGTAGTGTTGCAAACTTTGCGAAAGCATAAGTTATATGCAAAGCTGTCCAAATGTGACTTCTGGTTGGAGAAACTATCTTTCCTTGGACATGTGATCACAAGTGAAAGCATCTCTATAGATTCAGAAAAGATTAAAGCCATTGTAGAATGGAAAAGATCGGAAACGGTAACTGAAATCCGAAGTTTTCTCGGATTGGTTGGATACTACAGGAAGTTTGTTAAAGATTTTTCAAAAATCTCAAGGCCACTTACTTAGTTGACTCAAAAGCACATGAAGTTTGAATGGATAGAAAAACAGGAGAAGAGTTTTGAAGAACTGAAAAAGAGGTTAGTATCTGCTCCTATTCTTGTGTTGCCAAATAGTAATGAATATTTCACTATATATAGTGATGCTTCCAAGAATGGATCGGGTTGTGTGCTAATGCAAAATGGGAAGGTGATTGCTTATGCTTCTAGACAATTGAGGCCGTATGAGTAAAATTATCCAGCACTTGATCTTAATCTTGCAGTTGTAGTGCTTGCATTAAAGATTTGGAGACATTTTTTGTATGGCAAAAGATGTGAAATCTATATTGATCACAAGAGCCTCAAGTATTTGTTTACACAAAAAGAATTGAATATGAGACAAAGGAGATGGCTTAAATTGATTAAGGATTATGATTTGGGAATTAGTTATTGTCCCGGTAAGGTAAATGCGGTAGCTGATGCTCTAAGTAGGAAAAACCATGCTGAAGTTGCATCTCTTCTTACTAATCAACGGGAATTGATCAAAGAATTTGAAAATTTGAATTTGGAATTTAATTGGCATGAAGTTGATGCAAAATTGTCAAACATAGTAGTTGAGCTAACTTTGATAGAAAGAATTCAAAGAATATAACAGAATGATCTTGCTTTGGATCAAATAAAAGAGGAGATGGCAATTGGGAAGTATATTGATTTCAAAATTGATGAACATGGAGCATTACGAATGAATGATCGAATATGTATACCTGATGATTTGGAGCTTTGGAAGGAGATCTTAAATGAAGCTCATTCCTCTGGTTATTTTGTTCATTTAGGAGAAACGAAAATGTATGAAGATTTGAAGAAAAACTTTTGGTGGAACGGGATGAAACAAGATGTTGCTGATTATGTTTTGAAATGGGAGACTTGCCAAAGAATAAAGGCTGAACATCAAAGACTAGGTGGATTGTTGCAACCATTACCTATTCCTGAATGGAAATGGGATCAAATATCGATGGATTTTGTGAGTAGTTTACTAAGAATAGCTGCTGGACACGATGCAATTTGGGCCATCATTGATTAACTCACTAAATCAACACATTTTCTACCGATCAATATGACCTTTTCACTAGAAAAGTTGGCCCAAATCTACATAAGGGAGATAATGAGATCACATAGTGTACCAGCAAGAATTGTATCAAATAGAGATCCACAATTTGTATCCAAGTTATGGACAAGCTTATAGAAGGTTATGGGGACAAAGCTGCAATTCAGCACAACATATCATTCACAAACTGATGGACAGACAAAGAGAACCATACAGACCCTAGAAGATATGTTGAGGGCTTACATCATGGAATTTAAAGGAAGTTGGGATTCTCATGTACCATTGATTAAGTTTGCTTACAACAACATTTATCATTCAACTATTCAAATGCCTCCATATGAAGCTCTATATGGATGAAGGTGTAGATCACCACTATTTGGATGATATGGAGAAAGTGATGTTAGGTCTAAAGTTGGTGTAAGAAACAGTTGAGAAGATTACTATGATTAGACAAAAAATGAAGGAATCACAAGATAGACAAAAAAGTTGGGCTGACTTAAAAGGAAGAGAATTAGAATTTCAAGTAGGAGATCATGTGTATCTCAAGGTGAAACCAATTAAGAGTATTCATCGTATGAAGATGCAAGGCAAACTGAGTCCTAGGTACATTGGACCTTTTGAAATTATAAGGCAAGTCGGGAAGTTGGCTTATCGATTGGCTTTACTACCTAACTTGTTAAGGATTCACAATGTATTTCATGTGTCTATTTTGAGAAGACATATTTCGGATCTTGATCGTGTCATTGAATTGGAGCCAGTGAGATTGAAGGAAAATTTGACTTATGAAGAACACTCAGTTGAGATCATGGATAGTAAAGTGCAAAAGTTAAGGAATAAAGAGATTAGATATGTTAAAGTCATATGGAAGAATCATGAACAAGAATCTACTACCTAGGAAGCGGAAGACGAAGTAAAGTGTTAATATCTACATCTATTTGATAAGCTAAGTATGCCTTTCAAGTTTTGAGGATAAAACTTATTTGAAAGGGGGAAGGATGTAAACCCTTAAATTTTTCGACCTAACATCTAAAATAGACTCAAGTGTGTTAGACATTCCTAAAAGTTGACAAGGCTAGTTAAGAAAAAAAAAAAAGAAAAGAAAAAAGAAAGCCCTAAGATAACAATCAAAGATTTAATCATGTATAAAACTTTTAGACTTTAAATGTATATAAACACTTGAGATTTCACCTGAAAGTAATAAAAAAACCTAAAACTATAACTTTAAAAATATAAAAGTACTAATTCACTATAATTTACTCTAAAACCCTAATTGATAACATATCCTTAATAACATGCCAAATCATACTAAATCATTAGCAAAATATCAAGATAACTTTCAATTATTCATAAATATATTCAATACTAATTTAATTTACTAGAAACTAGGATATTGCATTATAAATCATATCCATCTTCTAATTATATAACTATATTAGTATTATATAGAGTTAAGTGTGTAGTTAATGTTTACACTACATGTAGTTAATATTAACATACTAAATGGCATATTTCATGATAGATACACTAAGTAACAAACCAAATAATGTATATAAGATATAAATACCTAGAGGAAGAACTCATTAACTATTTTTATTAATCATTTCAATAAACTCCATATTTCCTTTCATTTTCTTAATTTTTCTCCCAATTATCCTTAATTACCCCATTATATACACACAATTTACATGTAATTTTAAAGAGTTGACGAAGTCAATAAATGTCATTATCAAACTAGAATCTTCCCTTTCTTTCTATTGGATTCTTCCATTTTCTTTTGGATTTTTCCCCTTTTCTTTTCCTTTTCTTGCCGTCCAACAATTAAGAGTTTCTAGACCTCACTTGTTCCACCTATAAAACACAAATTAATACAAAGTAAACCCCTTTTGCAAACCGTGACTTGCCCCTTGCCTTTTCATCTTCAACCTTTTCTCAATTTCAATTTCACAACTTCAACTACCACCACAAACTAATATACCATATCTACTTGCTTTCCTTTTTATATTACAAAGGAGAAAAAGGTATAATTTCATTTAAACTTCTATTTCAACAAGTAGTTAGTCTCTACTTTAGGTTAATGTAAAAGCTTTATGTAATATGTACTTATATGTTGTTAAAGATAGGAATTCTTATACTATGATTAGAAGTGTAGAAATATTTAAGTATATAGGTAGAAATACATATGTACATATAACAAGTTAGTACATGTGAAGTGTATATGTAAAGATTTTAGTAAAACACTTAATATAAGTATAAGAATCTTTAGATAAATAGAGAAGGAACACATATACATATGCTCAAGTATGGGTATATAAGGGTATTCTTGATATACATATGTATGGATACCCTTATACATATGTATCTATGTACAAAACCTAAAATGAGGAGTATACTAAGTATACATATATGTAACTTGCAAAATAAGCCTATGAGATGCGAAATACGAATTACATGAAGATTTATTAAAGGAGTATACAAAGCATATGAAAAAATACGTATAAAAATACGTATAACACCATATGTATATATAGGTATATTTATAGGTTTAGATACGATATATGTACAAGTATACTAGTATACATACAAGTATATTAAAAGTATAAATACATATAACATAAGTATAAGATACTTAAGTGTAAAAGTTGTACATAAATAATTTATAACATAATTACTTAAAATACTATAAATAATATAGTAAAATAATAAAATATACAATATGTACAAATGCATACATATATGGGCCAAACCTACTTTAAGCCCATAACACATATCTCAATTTGAGCTAGTCTTACTTGAGTACTTATAATAGTAATAATGATGTAAAATCATCTAAGTATGAGAATCTAACGGTTAATTAAATCATTAAGTACAAAAATAAAATATAAAAATAGACAATAAGAATATCCAAGCTTCAACAATTAAAATTCCAATAAACTTAAGTCGTATCGTAAAACATGGATCTTAACGTCCAAAACGAAACTTACCACGTGAACGTACGCCCGAAAATGATGAAAAACAAATATAAGCTTGTGAATATCAAAGATAAAATGAAAATGTTATACACGATTAGCAATTAAGTTCAACCGAATAAAAACTGATAGTAACCTAAGTAGAATTAGGTAAATAGATATTTGGATTCATTAGTTAACTCAATTACTTATTATCATTTTTATTTCGTAACAATCGAGTGATCCTGACGAGGGTTTAGATCACTTGCTAAATTATTATGATTAGAGCACGAGACAACATAGTTGAGTGAGTATTTGCCCTATGATTCCATACTTGCATGTGTCTGTAGCTAGTGACCTTAAATGATTATGTTAATTGAATGTTGTGTGGGGTGAAGAAATGCTTGTTTGTGTTATTGTTTACTGAATTATGAATTTACCTCAAATATCGAGAATAGATTGTTGTTGCTACATAGCAGTATAAATAATGCTTGTATGTACTATTGATTGGTCATACAATAATCGAACTTAACTATACTTGACTGATAAAAAGAAAATGGAACATGCATTAACATGCATCGCATATACACTAATTTCAGCCATCACATTATACAAAGATAAAGAAAGCCATACAGGGGTTGTTATTTATAAGTATATTGGTTGTACGATACACACGTACAATATGACATTACCTTGACCTGCAGGAATATTAGGCATTAGAAGCGCCAACCGCCCAGCTAAGGGTCGAGTTTAGAGGTCTCCGTTTAGAGGTAAGTGTAGACTGACGGGGCCCACTCACAAGTATACTTAAAACTTAGTTTTTATGAAAATAAAATATTTATTTTGTTTAAATACAAAACATGTAGTTTTGTAGAAAATAAGTTCTAGTATAATATCCAGATGTGATTGGTGCCATGTATACTTTAACCCTAACTTTGAACAGCTTTAATTGTACGTATTGTTTGGTATGCTGTTTGCTCATTCATTCATATGATTGGATTTAATGTATTTATAACTTGCTTATGGTATGGCTAAGGGTTTTACTTACTAAGCGTTAGCTTATACCCTCTTAGGCTTTTGATGCAGGGCGACCTTTTTATTAACGCTGGCCGTAGGATACTAGAGGTTAGTATAGGACCTTGGGCATGAGTAGGCTACATAGAGCGTCAAGAGGACTTAGATGTGTAGACTTTTATATATGTACTCTTCCTTTTTGCTAGTATTGTAGATACAAATATACTAGATTACTGTTTAATGTAATCTTTATAATTTGAATCTTATATAATTATGTTTATGTAATGATATCATTTTGATCTATATGTTCTTGGGAAGCTAATAGTTGTAAAGCCTTGTATATTATATGAAGAGTTCATGATTAAAAGGGTAACCAATTGAGGGTTCTTCATATAGTATACGGTATCTACCACGACTAGACCGTCTTCAGCTCGTGACATAAGCTACTCGGCAAGATTAGATAAAAATGTACGAAAATAGACTTGGAGTGGGTTGTCTTGTAAAAACAGTATATTCAATGTCTATTCTGTAATGTAAGATGATTGTAGCTTATAAGGAGAAAGGACTATTTATAGTAAGTTCTTAAGGCAACATTACAAATAAAGAAATTACAAAAAGGTATACATAAAAGGGGATTTTTAGTACATACGAAAAGGGCAAAAAGGAAAAAATAGTACAATATCAGATGAAATGGACAGGTGCCAGTACAACATTGGTTCCATAGAAAGATTCTCTAAGTACAACAGTTGGGTGGAAACAAGTTACGACAATATTAGGGATTGTCAAGACAAGAAAGGGATGTAGTAAGTATTGGTAAAAGACTGAAAGAAAAGTACTCGGCTGATAGGAGAGTATCTCGTTACTCTGTAAGAAGCTCTCAGCAACTAAAGTTCCAATCATTCAATACAAAAGAGAGAAGATAGAGTAGGGTGTAACTTTCCAAAGCTGTCAAGGAATTTAGCCATCCCTTTTTCTACATAGAATTTCTCGTCGTCGGTAGGTTGAAGAGAGAGTATTCTTTAGGTGAGGGAATATAGGCTTCGAAGCTGTGTGCAAGTAAGAGGACTAGTGGTCGATAGCTCATCAGTTCCCTGAAGTTGTTAAAGATTTGCCCTCAAATCTTGGCCTTCTTCTTCATTGGGTACATAAGGTGTCAAATTAGCCATATTAAAAGTAGTAAATACACCGTATCCATAAGGCAGCTCAAGCTCATAGGCATTGTTATTGATGCTCTTAAGGATCTTAAAAGGTCCGTCTAATTTGGGGGAAAGTTTGTTCGTTCTCTTCCCAGGGAAACGCTTCTTGCTGAGGTAGACCCAAACAAGGTCTCCGGGGCTGTAAACCACTGGTCTCCTTCCTTGGCTTCCTTGCTGCTTTTGTCGAGCTACAGTCAGTGCTAGTTGTTCAACAACCTTTTGATTTAACTTCTAGAATTCTTTGGCACGCTACAGGCCAAATTGACTTTCCCATTGTACGGTTGGGATGATAGCCATTTCTAAAGGTAAGTTCAAGTTAAGCCCATAGATAACGTCAAAAGGTGACCTTCCTATTAAGCTATGAACTAATCGGTTGTAAGCAAACTCAATGATAAGTAGGCATAGGTCCCAATCGTGTAAGTTCTTCCCCACATCTACTCATAGAAGGAGACCAATTGTCTTGTTTGCTACCTCGGTCTGGCCGTCTATCTAGAGTGGCAAAAAATACTATACATAAGCTTAGTGTTAAGTTTCCTCCATAGGGTTTTCTAGAAGAAACTTGTGAACTTCGAGTCACAATTGGATACAATACTTCTCGACAACCCATGTAGATGTGCGATTTCCTACAAAAAGAGGTTAGCAACAAATAAAGCATCGTTAGTTTTGTGGCAAAGAGCGAAGTGGCTCATCTTACTTTGAGTCATATCTTCTCGACATTCAAAGAATGCCGAACACGAAATCCATGCTTAGGTTGACCCATAGGCACTCAAGTATGGGTAGGGGTATGAACTCTCTGTATGACTATCTCCTTCCTTTCGCATGTTTACACACCTCGTTCCTCTCAAAAACTCAGCACACATCCTTCATTATCCTAGGCTAATAGAAATACTCCTTTAGTATTTCATCTGTCCGCTTTTCTCCAAAATGGCTAGCTAAGCCCCTAGCATGAGCTTTACAAGCGAGAAGCTCCCTGGCTAAGCCACTTGGCACACAAACTTGCTTGCCCTTCATCGGGAACCCCTAACTCAAGTAGAACCCATCCACAATGCCTCCAACATTACACTTGGCCACTAAGGACCCAAAATACTAATCGTGCTCATACTAATCGGGTAGGGTGCCGAATCCAAGTACCTTAGCTTACGTAATCTAATAAGGGTATGAAGATGAGAAAGAGTATCTACCACAGTGTTGATGCTCCCTTTCTTATACCAGATGACATAACAGAAAGACTCCAGGAACTCAACCCTGGCATATTGCCGAGAAAGTTTTTGTTGCCTACGGAGATGCTTGAGAGACTTATGATCTAATTGATGATGAATTTTCTCGACAACAAATAATGTTGCTAGTTCTGTAGTATTTGGACAAGGGCATAGAACTCCTTATGGTACACTGAATAATTTAGTGCAACACCTCGGAGTTTCTCACTGAAATAGGCAATTGGTCAACGCTCCTGCATAAGGACAACACTAATGTCAATGCCAGGTGCATCACACTCTACCTCAAAAACTTTCTCGAAATCTAGCAGGACAAGTACTGGAGCAAACGTCAACTCAAACTTCATGTCTTCAAAACTCTTCTAAGCTTTCTCTGACCACCTAAACTCAGTGTTCTTCCTAGTTGATTTAATTAAAGGTACAAATATGGAACTGAAGTTTTGAATGAATCTTCGATAAAACAAAGCTAAGCTATGGAAGCTCCTAACTTCAACAGCACTAGTCAGTATAGGCCACTCAAGAATAGCTCTAACCTTCTCATCATCAACTTGAACTCCTTTCCTTGAAACAACATGTCCGAGGAATACAACCTCACTTGATAGAACACACATTTATTTATGTTACTGAATAATCTCTCAACACGGAAAATGTTGAACACCAATCGTAAATGCTCAACATGAGTGATGAGGTCAGCACTGTAGACCAAAATGTCATCAAAATAAACCACAACAC
The DNA here is from genome assembly GCA_024138015.1 of Lumnitzera littorea. Taxonomy (NCBI): domain Eukaryota; kingdom Viridiplantae; phylum Streptophyta; class Magnoliopsida; order Myrtales; family Combretaceae; genus Lumnitzera; species Lumnitzera littorea. The sequence goes on from JAMXBB010000011.1 coordinate 45,025,644, forward strand.
ATTTGTCGATCAATGTTCTAAGCACATGATTCATTAGCTACATATATGTACTCAACATATTAATTAGGCCAAACAGCATTACCATCCATTTGAACAGACCATCCGTTGTCTTGAAGGTCATCTTCCATTCATCTCTAAGTCTCATTCGTATTTGGTGGTAGCTACTCTTTAGGTCAATCTTCGAGAAGATGTAGATACTATGCAACTCATCGAGCATATCATCTAACCATGGGATCGGATATTGGTACTTAATGGTAATTTTATTGATTATACGGCTATCAATACATATTCTCCACAACCCATCTTTCTTAGGTACTAGTATGGCTAGTATAGTACATGGGCTTATACTCTCTCAAACGTATCCATGGTCTACCAACTCATCTACTTATTTCTTCGACTTGGTAGCTTGATCAGGATTGAGTCTATAAGCGAGTCAATTCGGTAAGGCAGCTCCAGGTTGGAGGTCGATGCAATGCTCAATGCGTTATAAAGGGGGTAAACCTTTCGACATCTCAGTAGGAAATAAGTCGACATACTCTTGAAGTAGCTACTACATCTCAGCAAGTAAGCTCTTGATTTCTCTCACCTCCAAGAGTCTCCTGGCTAAAAGAAGCACATAGTCCTTAGCCTCAACTTCTTGGGAAAACTAAGCTAGAGAAATCATTAAGGACTTCTGCTATAATGATCTAGCAACTTTCTCTTAGGCTTCTCGCACTTCCTTAGGACTCATGGGTGTTAATATGATTTTCTTCACATCCTCCTAGAACATATAGGTGTTCCAATACCCATCGTGCAATACTCTCAAGTCAAACAGCCATGGTCGACTAAGTAATATGTGAGAGGTGCAAATGGGAAGGACATCACACAGCATCTCATCCTTGTACCTATCACCAATGGAAATCGATACTCTAACCTGCTCGGTAACATGTAAGCCTCCTCTTTCATTCCAATAGTGAATCTTGTATAACTTAAGGTATGGGAGGGTTAGCAATTCTATGGCTTCCTTATGCTATGATGTTGGTACAGCTCCCTTTGTCAATGATCAAGGCATCTAGCTTACGATTCACTCGGCAATTTGTATGGAAGAAGTTCTCCCTCTACTCATTCTCATCAGCCACAAAAGCACTAAGAGATCGTCGAACGACAAAACAATACTAGACACCACCCTCAAGTGGTGCCTTAACATCAAGGTTTTCTTGAAACTGTTCCAGCATCTATTTAATTCCCATCTCTTCCTCTCCTTTGCTCGCACTCTCTACTTCAAACTGAGGCTCGTCTCCCTTTATAATCATGACTTGGCAGTTCAAACATTAACTAGCCACGTGCCCATAACCGAGACATTTAAAGCATTTGATTTCTCAAGTCTTTCTTCCTAAGCTCTAACCTTGGTCTCTTCAAACCTCAGGTTCTTCAACTTTACCTTTACCTTAGCCTTCTTCTAATCGGATTGGCACTTGCCCTCGGTGTTCTACCTTGAAACTATTTGAAGCTCAATCATTCACTAGTCAACTCGGCATGCTGCTCCTGTTCAGCAGCATAGGTCAGCTACTCGATATTCAACTAATCTAGTTTTGTTGGGACCCTAAAGGAGGCCTAGTAGGATTGCCTAAAAATTTTCATGCCACGTATGCACCCATGATATGGAAACCGCCTTGCAAGTCAGAAATTATAAGACTCTAAATGATAAATCACTAAGATTACTGATTTTTAAGTAATTAATTTATTATAACATATAAATATAAATAACTATGGATGTCCGATATCCCACAGTTCCTCAAAACCATAGAAAATCGGTGTCCCCTACCAAATGATAAGATTAAATATAATAAACTTAAAATTCAACTTATTGAAGTTACTAAATCTAAACATATAAGTAGTAGTAACAATTAAAGTCTCAAATGAGCAATACAATCTTTCTCTAATTCTAACCTCCAAAACATATCAATATACGCACTTAATACTCGACTCTTAACCCATACCCAAATATTTAGTACCTGCAAAAGAAAAACTATTGGGGGGGTAAGCTACAAAAGCTTAGTGAGTTTTCCCTACTATCCTGGCAAACAAGTTATCAAACAAATTGTTTCAACCATATGAATGCATGCACACGCAGTATGCCAAACAATATATGCAGTTGACCGATACTGCATATAATATTGGATTTTAATGCCCTCCGAGATAAGGGTTGGAGATACATCAGCACCAATTACGATTGGGCTCTAGCACCTAGGTTTTTACCCATAACTTTGAATTTCGTATTTCACAAAATACATTTTCATTTCTAAAAATCCAGTAATACACAAAATCCCAGGCCTAGCGGTAAGACGACCCTCGTAATCCACACTCACACCATACAGCGAAGATCTCTAAACTCAACCTTCAGCCATACGGTTGGCGTCTCCATCACTTAGTAAGCCCATAGGTTGAGGTAAGGTCATGTTATATGAGTGCACCGTACAGAAACACTTTAATATATATATAAACAGCCCCCGCAAGGCCTCTCTTTACCTCCGCAGTGACGGCCAGAAAAAGTAATGCAATGCATGGATAATGCATGACCCTTTTAATTTAAGATAAGCCAAATATAATTTAGTCAAATTATGAGGTGATCAATCAATATCAACAAACCATCCAAATCATATAACAATCAATCGTACAATCAAATTATCAATTATCGTATTAAACAATATTTCTCACGATAATCAATCAATATCAAACACATGCATATCCCGAAACCCCATGCATCAAGTTATTAATATTCAATTTAAGTGCATTAATTACAAGCAAAAACAAGTATAAAGTCATCGGGAGTGCTCACTTAACTATGACGACTCGCTCTAGTCATAATAATCGATCAAAAGATCCTCGCCCTCGTCGAGATCACCTAATCATTACGAGATAACAAGGATAATAAGTAATTGAATTAACTAACGGTTTTAGATATTTATCTACCTAATTCTACTTAGATTACTAGTAGTTTTTATTCAATTAAACCCAATCGCTAATTGTATGTAACTTTTTCATTATATTTCTGATATTTACAAATTTATAGTCGTTTTTCATCATTTTTGGACACATGTTCACACGGAGATATCTATTTTGAACGTTAATGATATGGACTAAATTTATTGGAATTTTAACTATTGAAACTTAAATATTCTTATTGCTTATGTTTATATCATATTTTAGTACTTAATGATTTAATTAGCCATTAGATTCTTATACTTAAATGATCTTATGGTTTATTATTTTAGAGGCTTATGTCATTATTTGCTTATGTCATAGCTTATGTCATCATTTGATTAGGTCATTACTTACATCATCATTTGCTTACATCATCCATTACATATGTATACTTATCCTTATACATAAGTTATATATTCATACACTTTATACATATGTTATATATAAACTTATACTTATACTTCTAATATACTAATATGTATACTTGTGTATTTATACGTACACTAATATATATACCCATATACACATATACTGACATAGGTATTTTTATATGTATTTTCGTATGCCTAATATTCCCTCTTAAGAAAACTTCACAAATTTAATATTTTTGTAGTTTAAGTGTATATTTAGCAAGGTATATGTATGTATAGTTAGTATATACCTCATTTTAGGTTATGTACATAATGAGTACTTATATACAAGGGTCTTCATACATGTATTTATCAAGTGTACTCTCATATACATATACTTAAGTATATGTACATATGTTCTTCTTCCATTTAACATATATGTACATATCACATAAGCTTGCTACACTAACCTAACCTATTCATCTAACTAATAAATAAGATGAAAAAATACATAATAACATACCTTTCTCTTGCCTAAAATTTGAAAAGGAAAGCTAGTATATATGTGTTATTGGTTTGTGTTGGTAAGTAGAGTTATGAGAGTAAAATTTGGAAAGTTGAAGGTGACAAAGCAAAGGGAAAGCTCACGGTTTGGGAATGGGGGAAAAGAGTTTTGTTTTATCTTGTTTTGTGTCTTAAAAAGATGAAGACAAGTGGGGTCTATGGTAAGAGGAAGTAGATGGCAAAGGAGGGGTGGAATTAGAAAAAAAATGAGTAGAAAGTTACAAAAAAAGAAGGAATTCTCTAGATGAAAATAACATTTTATTAACTTTTCAACATACTGACTTTAGTCAACCTTTGACTTGGTTAACATTTCAAAATTACATGTAATCTAAGTGTACGTAATGAAGTAATTAGCGAGAATTAGGAACAAAATTAAGGAAATGAAAGGAAATATGGGGTTTAGTGAAATGATTAGTAAAGATAGGTAATAAGATCTTCCTCTAGGTGTTTATATCCTATATACATCATTTAGTAGGTCATTTAATGTAATTATCATGGAAAGTATCATTTAGGGTACTGATACTTACTATATGTAATATAAGGATCAACTAAGCTCTTAACTTTATATAATGCTAACCTAGTTATATAATTGGAAGATGAATATGATCTATAATGCAATATACTAATTTCTAATGGATTACTTTAGTATTATACGTATTTATGAATGATTGAAAGTTATCTTTGATCTTTTACTAATGATTTGACAAGATGTTAAGGATATATTATCAATTAGGGTTTTATAGTAAGTTATGATGAATTAGTACTTTTATATCCTTAAAGTTATAGTTTTAGGATTTTTATCACCTTCAGATGAAATCTTTAGTGTTTAGATACATTTAGGGTATAAAACTTTTCTACGTGATTAAATCTTCGGTTGTTATTTTAGGGTTTTGATGAGATTCAAGATCAACTTTTGTAGTTACATATACTTAAGGTTTTAAGGTCTTCGTATGCGATTAGAAGCTCAATTGATAATTCAGTGTTTTTCATATTCGCTTTAAGTTTTGAATTGAGATTTTAATCGGTTTTAAATCTCACTAGCTCTATTGATTATAGGAAATCACCTACAGTTTTGGGGGTTCGATTATATACTTAGAAGGTTAGATTTGCGGGGTTTACAAGTTCCATCTCTACCTTTCGACTCTCTATGCCACCTTAATGGTTTTATCCAGAGTTTCAAGACTCCACAACTTTACTGTGTTACCAATCTCAGTCCTTAGCCCAAAAATGAATTGCACTATAGTTCATATCTTGAGTTCATCAACATCACATCGGATCATGAGCAACTAAAACTCTCTGACATAATCGTCCATTGATCGACTACCTTGTCTCAAGTCTTGGAGACATCGGAAGGTGTCTTGTTTGTAATGTTCGAGAACAAACCTACTTCTTAGGACTCTCTTCATTTCATTCCATGTTCAAACTTCTCGTTGGGCTCTCAAGTGAACATTCTGCAACTTCTTCCACTATATGGCGGCATATCCAAAAAATTCCAATGTGACCACTTGAATACGAATAGCATCTTCATAATCATAAAAGTCAAATATCTTTTCGATCCTTCTCCTCCCAATCTAAGTAGTTGTCAACACTATCAAACTCGTTAAAGCTCGAAATCTGTACTTTGAGGTGTTCAATGCCCTTAAGAGTTTTAAACTTACGCTCGTTAATTCCAACATACTGCTCCTCTTCTTTTTCATACTCTTCCACTTCATTCAACTCCAACCTTCTTCTGCAACTCTATCGGCACGATAAGGTGGTGCTTGGTTCAAAAGAAAGGCTTCTAGTGCTCATTCATTCATCTACCTTCTCGGCCTATCCCTCATTTCTTGGCCCTGTTCAATGGCAATGCCATCTTACAGCCCAGTTTCTAAGACTCTTTGCACCAAGATAGCTAGATTAGCCACAATAGCATTGAGGTCTTGTATCTACTCGTCAATAGTATAGGGTAACTGTTGGGTTACACAGCTGCATCCTTGAACACCACTCTCAACATCATTAATTTCTCTTTAAACACTAAGATTCGATATTCTCACAAAGAATAAGCTTCAAGACACACTCTTCACACAAGAAATTACTACACAAATAAAATATGAATCCAATAATAAACTATGAACTTACTCTATTCTTCCAAATGAAAATAGAGTATAATAGACAATAGACCAGAAGGAACTATTGCACACTACTCTCGATCACAACCTCAAGCTCTAATACCAAGATTATATGATGTGTCTAAAAACTTAGTTATTATTAGGACTTACTATAGCAAATTTGAACCAATGAGTCCTTTGAAATATCAAAGAAACTTAGAGTGAGCCGGTCAATGAACTTATTAGAGTAATTGATGTGAAGCTACTCGAAGGATATGATCTACCTACAAACACAACATGAGTTGACACTTTACTTAATATGACGCACAAGTTAAAGTCATGGTCCACCCGCCACTAATCTTAAGCTACTCGACAAGATTAGATAAAAGTGTATGAAAATGAACTTGGAGTGAGTTGTCTTACAAGAACAGTATATTCAATGTCTATTCTGTAAAGTAAGGTAATTCCAGCTTATAAGGATAATGGACTATTTATAGTAAGTCCTTAGGGTGACATTACAAATAAAGAAATTACAAAAAGGCATACATAAGAGGGGATTCTTAATACATACAAAAAAGGGGCAAAAAGGACAAATGACAAAGAGGGAAAAATAGTATAGTGTCAAATGAAATGGACAGGTGGCAGCACAACATTAGTTCCATACAAAGATTCTCTAGGTACAACAGCTAGGTAGAAACAAGTTACAGCAGTATCAGGGATTGTCGAGATAAGAAAAAGACGTAGTAAGTATTGGTAGGAGGTTGAAAGAAAAGTACTCAGCCGGTAAAAGTATATCTCGTTACTCAGTAATTGGAGGTTTGATCATTCGGTATAAGAGGGAGAAGATAGAGTAAGGTGTAACCTTTCGAAGCTATCAAGGAATTTAACCATCCTTCTTTTGCATAAAGTTTCTCGTTATCGGTAGGTTGACAAGAGAATATTCTTTAGGTGAGGGATTGGAGACCTCGAAGCCATGCACAAGTAAGAGGACCAATAGTCGACAGCTCATCAAATACTCACCAATGGATAAATTTCCTTGCTTTAGGTTACAAATCTCAAATTGAATTTGGAATATCAATGCACCACTTGTAACTCTATACCTCTCACTAATCTCATTCCACAATTCAAAAGCCAATTGTGTATACAATAATCCTTGTGACAAATCATTTTGCATTGAATTTAAAATCCAACACTCAACCATGAAATTGCACCTAGTCCATTTCACAAATTTAAGAGATGTTTCAATAGGTTTCTTTTATGATCCATCTATAAAACCTAGTTTTAATTTGGCACCCAAGGCCATCTTAATAGCATGGCTCCAAGCAAGGAAATTAGTTCCATCAAATACAACATTTCCGATATACATAACAAGATTATTGAATCCACTCAAGAACAATGGATCACTAATAGTTTGATTGACTATCAACATCATGACAAATGAGAAATGAAATGATGAAATTAATGAATTTCGGTAATAATTCAATACTATTACAAATTATAGAATACTTGATTAACCCGCTCTGATACCATGTAAGGAAATGAGCGATTTGATTCCAGCCACCATGAATATTAGTATAAGTAAACGAAGATGATGAAACAAGCACAAGACAGAGACCTAGAAAAGTGTAAAACTATTTCATTACTTCCAAAATTGTAGAACTGTGTATATATACATATAATTATTAATAACTAATTGTCCTACTAAGACTCCAGCTAGGATCCTATCTATACAAGTAAATAAGCCATGTATACAAATATAAATAATAACTTCTAGTATCTCTCACACAAACAAGCAGTTTACAAATAGGAAAGTTAAGTAATTTGGCCTTCCACCCTATAAGTTTTGCTTTGATTTTTTCAATCAAAAAATTTAAGTATGGGGCTTTCATATTTAATATTACCAATGTTTGTTATAGGAAAGCCTAGATACTTACCAAAATCCATTCCCCGTTTTACAACTGTTCTTAAACATTTGATGAAAAGATGATTGTCATGACTCTACAGGAGGCCTAGTAGGATTACTTAAAATTTCCATAACACGTGTACACCCATGATATGGAAATCACCTTACAAGTCGGAGATTACAAGACTCTAAAAGATTAATCTCTAAGGTTACTGTTTTTTTTTTTTTTGGTAGTTAATTTACTATATAATACAAATATAAATAACTATGGGTGTCTGATATCCCACAGCTCCTCAGAACCGTAGAGAATCGATATCCCCTACCAAATAATAAGACAGAATATACCAACATTATAAAAGAAATACAAGAAAAATTAAATTATCTACAAAGGATGTTTGTATATCATCTAAAGAGTACTTAGCTACTTCTAATACTAGCATACATGTCTTCATCTCACACTCAATACTCGAGACTTACCCCAATCCTAATGTAAGTAAACCTACAAGAGAAACTATGAGGGAGTGAGCATATAATAGCTCAATGAGTTCGTCCTTCACCACCACCATTCAAGCAAGTTATCACGCATTATTATCACACATGCAAGCAAGCTATCTACATAAAAAAAAAAAAAATGAATGCAAGTGCAATGAATGCAAGTAACATATCCATAAGAGTCCAGAACTATGGAAGGTTTAGAATTATGTCGTCTACACTTCGATTATCCCTTGTACTTACCCGTACGGGACACCTCAGCTTACCCGCATGAGGTTACCTAAGAGTACCACCCCTCTAGGCAACACTCGACTATTACCCTAGCCGAGAAAAGAGTTTTAATCCAAATAGGGGAATTCCAAACTAGGACTATTCACCCTCCAAGACCCCTCGGACACAAACTTGCAAGTCCTCTCACAACCAAAATTAACCAAGGCCTTACAGGTACAATAAAGCGAGTCCTCTCGCTATCAAGTAGAGAACTTATGCTAACTTTGCCTTAACGATAAAATATCATTTCTAGCACTATGACCGTTATCAAAATCGTACGAAATACGTTTAAGATTAGGAAAACTTTTTCCAAAAATACCCTTTTCATCATTTTGCGAAGCTAGCACTCTCCATCCATACATTTATTGAGTCATAGACATGCAACGAATAGAACCGGTTATTTGGATTAGATATTTATATTTATCAATTTTATAAAAAAAAAGTAATCACACAGATGATGGCATACAAGCAGAACAGACATTCAAACATACAAGCAACAGTAAGCAGCAAAACATCATACAAGTAACACGTACAAGCAAGTAGCAGGTCATTAGAACTCCCTCACTTGGATTATTGCTCATTCTCCAAACTTTGGCATTTCCAGAACTCGATATTGAATGCCTAAATCAAAATAGTAAAACTTATAAGTATTTTGAGAAATCAGACTCCTTAGTTAACTGAAAGTCTACTGTAGTTTATCTAGTTCCTCAATATACCCCAAGTCTTATATTTATAGGGTTTATCATACTCAATGGGGTTAATAATAACTATTTTCTTATATTTGTAAGTTATGAGACTTCCTTTTATATGTTTTGTAACTTTTTCATTCTAATTTCGATACTTGCAAACTTATAATCGTTTTTTTTTTTTTATTGTTTTCGAACGTACGTTCACACAATGATATCCGTTTTGGACGTTGTAACTTGTAATTTAAATTGTGACATAAAAATATCACAAAAATTAATGTTTAAGTTTAAAAATTATAAAATATTAATTTTCGCTTTTTCTTAACATATTTATGATTTAATAATTATTCAAATCATATATTTGATATTTTTATTATTTTAAGCATATTTTTCCTATTTTTGAGATTTTTAGCTTTATTATGATTATATTATTATTATGACCTTTATTATTTTTATTTTTATTTTTTTCTCATTTTCTTATTATTTATGTATTTCACGATTTGTACATACATATATATATATATATATTTATTTATTTTCGATATACTACATATGTATAATATATGTTATATGCTATATTTATGTATATACTTATTTTATGAAAACGACCATACTCTTACATACATATATATATATATATATTCATGTATTTGTATTTATACATAATAATATACTTATATAATTTTCGAATACTTAAATATAAATGATTTACAAATACCTATTCTTATATTATATATTCAGTATATATATTTACATAATATTTGTTATAAAATATGTATACGATATATTATACATATACAATGTCGTATACCCCAAAGCATATTCTCTATATTATATATATATATATATATATGTCTTATATACATATTTATAAAAATACCCCACTACATATATACTATATGACTATACATATATATATACAAAAATAATTATACATGTGTACACACATATATATAGTTACAGTACATACATATATATTTATACTATAGTTATGTAATGAAAATACTTAATATTAATTATATGTATTCTAAAAAAAATACATAATACATACTCTTTCCATATAATATACTTATGTACATACATGTATACATACATAGCTTAATACATGCATATATAATTTAATTTATGTATTTGTGCACATATATACATGTAATAGTAGTGTTTTATTAAAAATATACTATGCAAATACTATATTTATACATGTATATATTATATACATACACCTATACTAAATAATTTACTTACTTAGTAATTTAATTTCTTTTCTTTTTCTTTTCCTTCTTCTTTTCTTCTTCTTTTTCTTCCTTCTTTCTCTCTTTTTTTTCCTCATGGTTTTTGCTTCCAGGATTTTTCTCTCTTTCCTTTTTCTGTTTTGTTTCCACGGTTTTGTTTTCTCTTCTTTTTTTTTTTTTCCTTTTATTCATGTGAGTTAGCATAAAATTTAAGTTAAGTAATTATCCAATTTTTATTTTTCATTTTTCTTTTATTTTCCACTCAACACATGGTATTTTTTTCTCTCACGTGGGCGGTTGTTGGTTTCCAAAATGTTGCAATTGGGAAAAAGAAAGAAAAGAGAGAAAAGAGATCATTTGAAAATGAAAGAGAAGGAAAATAAAAATTAATAATAAATATATGTAATTTTTCGAAACATAAAAATTATAACAAATCTCATCATAAATTAATTTTTAAATTTTTGTGAAATTTTATCAATTTAATTGATACCTGTTATAATTATAATTTTTACAAGTTATTATAGCGATTTCATTAAAATTTCACACGAATAGGCGTTTTAGTCGAAAATGGAAATCGACTATAATTGTATCACTATTGAGAATATTTAACTATTTTATAGGTTTATATTTATAATTTTAGGGTTTCGAACAAATTTGGGTTCAATTTTGATTAATTGTGTGTAAGTAAGTTTTAAGGTTTTAATATGCGATGTAGGGTTTTGATCAATTTCTAAGGTTTTTACTACTTATAATATATTTAAATTTATAATTTATTAAATTTTTTTCTTATTTGGCTTTAATGACTTATCAAGTCATCTACAGTAGTAGGGTTCAATTCTACTCTTAAATAACTGAATTTACGGAGTTTACAATGATTCTAGATTTAGAAAGACTTATAGACTATCCAAAATACACATGAAATTTATACATAACTTTCATCCTTTCTTCTGCATTATCAACTGAGGCTTCTTCCATTAAAATTATTTCGTCTGCAAAGAATAAATAGAATAATTGCAGGAAGAACTCTTAAATATCATCATTTGCAATTATAGATAAACTTTTATGTTCTTAAAATAATTAAGTCTTTAAAACACACCAAAACCATTATTTGCCATAGTATAATCCTTCCATTTTGAGACTAGAGAAAAGAAAAAGGAAAATTGAGAAAAGTCACAGAGAAGTTATAATAGAAAGATAAAACCTCTAAACTAAATTTACGTATGATGACTATTAAATAAGAAAAATTTGTGAGTAAAATAATAAAAAGCCAGCTAAATATAACAATAATGAAATCAAAGATATAATTTATAATTTGAAAATATGAAATTTATCTTTCTACCCATCAAAAATCCTATGAGAATCTACATAAAAGAATAAGAAAACTTAAGAAAGAAAGCAAAACTATTCAATCATAAGAAAAATATACAATGTTCAAAAACTGAGAAATAAATTTAGATTTAAATAGTGCTACAATGAAGCATCCATTAGAGAAAGTACGAATGGACAATGAAGATTGACAATTGATGTACAATGTCATTACATAAACAATCCTTAAAGCCCTCCATTGTTGTTCTATCACAAATAAAAGGAATAAAATGTGAATCAAACTCTAGAGCCCAAGCAACAACTGAAAAGATCAAATACTTTTCTTTAAAATGCTGTAATTTAATGACTTTCTCAATAGAGGCTATCTCCTCAAAGTTTTTACGTCATAGAATGGAGACAAGATTTGTTGAGGTTTGGTGGAGAAACTTAAAGGAAGTAGAGAAAAGGAGGGAAATATTACATAATGGGAATGCAATTTCAGTGATAGAAGGAGAATATTCCCCAAAGAAAAAGCTTGAGGGAAAGGAGATTTACTAAGGAGATAAGAAAGTGAGAGAGAATGGTAAGAGAGAGTGGACATGAAGAAGTAGAAGAAACGGAAAAGGATAGAAAGAGAGAAAGAGAAAGAAGGAAAAAAAGAGAAGGAAGAATTAGAAAGGACACCACTTCTTCATTAATATCTTTTTGTTTAGGATGACTAGACAACTTTTAAGAAAATATTAATGATTTAATGTTCATACAAAGATGTAATTTTGGAAAAAAAAAAGTCTAATATTAAAGAGCTATTACTACAAAGAGCTACCATAATTAACAAAAAATTCAAAGTTATATATTATAATAGATTTGACTATCCCAACTCCTACATTAGAACCATGTAGTTGACTTTTCCTTAAGGAGCAATCAACAACTTCTAACCATGGAGTCACCCCTAAGCCTTTTCTTGTATCAAGTAGCGTATAGGTGATTTCATATGAAGTTGTTGATATATACATATAAATCATGATATAAATAGTCAAATATGCAGTTTCTGGTAATAGGAATGTATATCAAATTCTGCATGTTTGTACATATTCTAGTAATAGAAATGTAGAATAAATTCTGCATATTGTATCAAAATGTGAATGTATGTATCACAATTTTGCATTGCAGGTTCATATGAAGTCATCCATACATACTCAACGTAAATAATTTCCCCCGTCATTTAGATAAATGAATAAAGAGTGAAAACTGCCAAGGTGCTGCAAACAATAGGATTGAATCATTATTGAATAGATTACCCAAATTCTAATTCATTTCTAAGTAAATATGCACTAAGCTTTAAGTTATTCCAATAAAATTTATTTAAAATGTGAATCAAACTTAGATGTGTTGAAATAATATTCAAATTTCTAGTATATTTAAACAGTTAAATTTTATAGAGATATTTACAAAGAAGAGAGTATATGATTGCTTCTAATATGCTAAATCACTACTTTAAATTTTAAAGCATATAAAATACTAGTAGGTGCATAAGGTCACTTATGCAGTAATAATACTCATAAGATCAAGTCAAATCTATAGGAATTAGGATTAGGTCTCACCTGTATTGGTTCTACTTATATCTAAGAAAAATCAAAATATCTAAAATAAAAAGAATGTAAATCTCCTCCTAATTAATAGGAAAATATAGAAAGCTTAACACCTTAATTGATAAAATCGATGAACCAACAAATTGGAATGTTGAGATTAGATGTTAACGATCCTGGTATCAAAATATACTACATTTGATTAATGGATCTTTGACCAATTTAGATTATTTCCTTTAGTTTACCTTCCAAGTTATTAAAGTATTGAACATAATTAATTGATTAAGTCATTCTATTCCTAGAAAAGATTATTTATTCAATCAATCATTGTATGTTCTAAACCCTAATCCAATTACAATGCATAATTCCTCATGCCTTGCTTATAACCCAATCTTAGTTTTCATGAAATCAATTGAATTAATTTTACTTATTTTGATCTGTATACACATTATTAGTGATAAAAATATCAAAAACATGCATTACTTAACATTTAATATAAAAGTATCAAAAATCCATCAATCTAATATCCTAAACAATAAAGATTGATTTATGATTATAATAAGCACATAAGCTAAAGATAGAACAAAGAAATCCATAAAAAAAAATTTAAGAAGAAGATAAAGAACACTTATTCATTATCATAGAAATTAGAAATCCTTAACCTTCAATCTTTATACAAATTAACTTCAATGTAGTTAGTATAGATCCCAATTATTATTTACAAATGACTAAAAAGATAAGAAAGATACCTACTCTACAAAATTAACTAAGTCGATGGCTCTATTGTGTTCGATTTTGTCTTCATCTATAGTCAAGCCTCCTCATGTGTATGCCAGTTCTTTTATGTAAAAGAAAAATAAATGTAATTTTATATATAGAAGTGTAGTATAACTTATCAACTTTAAATTGCAAATAAAGGGTAAATGTCTTAGTGATGTATGATAATTGTCATCGCACTATGTTGATAAGCCATTCTAAGCCTAAGCTCCAAAGGCTTAGACCCAAGTGTTTATGCCTGCTTAGGTATCTTTGAGCACTACTCCAAGCTAATAGCTCCACTTCCTTCAACAACTTAGTTAGCTCGCCCCAACCTGCTCGAGTTCCCTCGAACATACCTCCTTAGACCATGCTTGATGGAGCGCCCTACTCGATTTACCCAGTACTAGCACAACTTGCTCGAGTTACCTTAAATACATCTCCATCGCAACTTCCTAGGGTTCTTGAAATCTCCTACTAGTGTCCTCAGTGGGCCCCACCCCTCAAGCCTCAAGGATCGATAACCCTGTCCTTAGGCCATCAAGATCCAAGCTCGACACGCAGCCTCAACCCTAACCCTCAATCTCATGTCAGGTGCTCGGGTCATGACATAAAGACTTCGATGTCTCTACTATTTTCCCTCCCTCTCTCTTTCCTCATCAAATGCCGTTTGACATCTACAATATGGCCTCAGCACCTAGCTACCCTAATTGTGATGGCTACTCATATTGCGGACGTGATAGCTACATTTTGCAAGATGTACTAATCAACAAAACAAAGCTACCTTCTCCCGCACACATCTTCCCTATGCCAACTACGTACGAGCTAATCCTAGCCTACCACTTATCCTAAGCAAGTAAGCTCCATACTCTATAAATAGGCTATGGAACCATAGGTATAAGGATCCTTAACATTCAGAGCTTTCCTTATACCTTCTATATGCACAATACTCCCTCTTTTTCCCTCTCTTTGTTAACATAAGTATCAAAGGGCCCTCACTAGCTTAGCCATAAGGAGTTTTCTTGCGATTCCACCACTGTACACTGCAATAGAACCTCCAGACAACCACCTTCCAATGATTAACACATTACAACGCTATTTATAAGTACAAACTCTATTTGTACTTATTGTCACACATAATCCTCTATATATTCTTCATGTTGTAATATTTATCTTTTACTTGAATTGAGGGTGAACATATATTTTTTGTATATATGGCATGTTATGATATTTAATTTTAGTTTGCATCATTTGAAACATACATCCTCTATTTATATGTAGAGACATATATAAACCATCTCCATTATAATTGTCTCACTATCTTTATAAATCCATCTTTTCTAATGGAAATTTAGTCAGAAAAAAAAAAAAAAAGAAAAGACCTAATCAAATTAAACCAAGCAAAGCTTCAACTGAAAACATGGTTTCTTTAGCAAATGGGTTTAGAAAATTTTTAAACTAAAGCAAACCTTTAATTTATAATTGGTTTAGGATGATAAATAGAACCAAAACAAATTATTTTATAAAATCCTGCAAAAGAGAATGAAATGCTTAGTACCAAGGCCAATCCGATGCAACTACTTCGAGGCCTAAGTTATTTGGGTGACTTTGTATAAAAAGTATGTGAGTGAAGTATTAGAGAGATCTTACTGAGTTTTCTTTCCCATATTTATAGCTGACTGTAATGTCTAAGGCAGTTGTCAGAGTAACTGTTAAGACATATGGAAGCTACTTGATTTGACATCTTTCCTGATATTTAGGGAAAGTAGGCGATTATGTAATATAACCGTACTTATAATAACTGTTCGTGCCATGGGCTTGAATTTAAGTAGCCTCAGTTTTCGTTGCCTCAGAATCAAATAGAACAAGTCAACGAGCAACGTTGCAAACCATACCTGATGGTTGTACAAAATAAAATAACACAAGTCAAAGAATATGAGATTGAAGATGAGAAAGCGAATGAAAGTTTAAGATGCAACTAGAGAAATGAAATCTGATTATGAACAGTAACTTATATATGGACAATCTGTCCTCGTAACTGTAAGTCTGCTTTTGACAGTAATAATGTAGTGATTTAGTAATGGTACGGATTGCTAACACATGTTTCATGACAGAAATCTGACGGCTAACAACTTTCTGACAGTTATTAGGCCTGCAGCAAAATGATGACTTAGGATGCCTCTAATTTCCTGGTTTCTCAAATAAGCAAGAGTTTAGAAATTGTGACTTTTCGACTAGGATGTCATCCGTCCCACTTCCTATCTTGCTCGGCGTCAATCTAAAGAATCAACCCTCCACTCGATCTCGAGTGCAATATATATATGTCACTCCCTTTATCGATTACTCGAACATGGGAGTTGGGGGGCAAATGTTGATAGTTAGTTTTCCCTCATTTGGCATACTTGTTCATTCGGTCGCCAATAAGCCGAATATTTGAATCTCTTGACATATCTCTAGAAAGATGACATATGGCATTTATGCCAAATAGCTTAAATCCGTTCCTGGTTTGAATTCAAGCCTATGGCACGAACAGTTATCATAAGCACCGTTATATTACAAAACCGCCTAATCTCCCTACATATTAGGAAAAATGTCAAATCAAGAAGTTTCCACATATCTTAACAATTACTCTAACAACTGCCTTAAACTTATAGCTAGCTATAAATATGGGAAAGAAAACTCCGTAAGATCTCGCTAACACTTCACTCACACACTTTTTATACAAAGTCACCCAACTAACATAGGCATCGGAGTGGCCGCATCGAACTGGCCCTGATACCAAGCATTTCATTCTCTTTTACAAGATTTTCCTTGAACCCAAAATTCACCAACAACATTTGGCACCATCTATTTTTTCCTAAACACACCCACATGGCTAAAACAAGAGTATCTAAGAGTGCAGGTACCAACACTATCTCCCAACACCCTAAAGGGGAAAGTTGGCATGCTGATGAATAGCGATTGGCTAAGCTCAAGCAACTCTACCTCGACTTAGCCAAAGAAAACCAAGAATTAAACAAAAAACATGAGCAAGTCCTTAACTTCCTCTATAGTAATATTCACCCGAATCCCACCCAAAATAAAGACCAAGGTGATCGTACTACTGAAAAAAACGATGATTCTATTTATTCACCAAAGTTGCACAAAAAGCAAGTCGAGAATATGATAGGACTTTGGCTCCTACTTTCAAAAGGAATGACAAAGGTAAATAATCGCAACAGGTGCACCATGCGGGTCCTTCACATGTCAGCACTCCTGCTGCCCCAAGTAAACAGTTCCAAATTAAATAGAGTCCCTTTGTTCTAGAAATTTTGGAAGAAGTAATACCTTGACACATAAAGTTGCCATAGTTTGAGACTTACGATCAAATAAAGGACCCCAAAGACCACTTAGAGTACTACCATATGTTAGCCAAGTTGCATGGCTTGAGTGATGCAATGGTCTATCAAGCTTTTCCTTCAACATTGAAGAATGCGGCCAGCACATGGTTCAAACATTTCAAACCAAATACCATTTTCTATTTCGATGAACTAGCAGAAGTGTTCCTTTAACACTTTCTTACAAGCAAACTTCCTGTTAAGGACTCCTCAATCCTTAACACCATTAAACAAAAGTCCGATGAGTCAATCAAGGACTATTTAGCTAGATTTATGGCCAAGATAGTCTAAATCCTGGAACTGGATATGAGTGTGGCCTTCAATGTCGTAATTGATGGACTCAAGCCTTATGGAGACTTTTTTAAGTCTCTCACAAAAAACAAGCCAAAAACTTTCGCTGAGTTTAAGGTTAAAGCCACCTCATACATCTATCAAGAAGACAACATAAAGGTACGACGAGAGGCTGATTAGAGCAAAGGAGATGGAAAGAATGATAAGAGAAAAAGCGTGAAGGATAGATTCGGTATGGACAATGACTACAGTTCAATCACCGAGAGGAAGAGACCAAGGATCCCAACATACTCATCTTACATGCTTGTCAATCATCCAATCTTAGACATTTTGATGGAGGTACGTGGGGAAAGAGGCATCCTCCAATAGCTGGAAAGAATGCGAGGGAATCCCTCAAGAAGAAATTCGAACAAGTGCTGTGATTTCCACTATGACAAAGGTTATGATACAAATGAGTGCATTTAACTCAAGAATGCAATTGAAGATGCAATACAACATGGGCACCTGAGAAAATTTCTAGCGCATGATGCCGAAAGAATCGAAAGACCTTCTCAAAGGAGACGAGAGAAACAAGAGGATGATACTTGGCCAGCAGTGGCCGTAAGAGAAGCAAAGGATGTTAATCCCAATAGAGCACCCAACGAAGTAATTAATACCATTATCGGCGGACCTAGTATAGGCCAGTCGTGTAAACCCTATTTTTAGTGAGACTATGATTTGACTATGAGTATTTTCCAAGCGTTCCCAAGGATCAACAAAACTAAGAACTTAAGTTTACATTTAGAAACAAATTAAATTTTTCCAACTCAAAAACCAATTATCGATAAAACCTGAGCTTGAAGAACTGCGAGCTCTAAAGTCACTTTAGACCCTAAACCTTAAAACAATTAAGGAATTTTAAACCTAGGTGACTAATCGATAATTTAATTTGAATAATTTCATTCAACTTTAGAAAATTTTACAATTTTATAAGAATCAAATCATAAATTACAAAACAATGCAAGATAAAAACCCTAAAACAATTTCCTATAAGACCATGCCCTTATCTTTATATCTAAGCCTTACATATAAATAAGTAGACCAACCAATCACTTTAAATGACTTATCAATTGAAAGTTTGAATCATTTATCAATTGATAACTTATCAAAATCTAGTGATAAGACACTTTCCTTATCACTCCTTTACTTATACTACATATGGACAAATTTTCACAAGATTTCACATGCTTAACTTCATTAAATGAGACAAGATAATTCCATGCCCAAAAGGACACCCATTTGGCCAGTTCTTATAAGCTAGGAAAGGGGACCATGCTCTTGTCTTTCACCCATCAATCACTTTCTCTTATACACCACTATTCACCCCTTAATGCTTACATCATCAATAGTTGCAATTGTTGACTTTTGTGTAAGCTACAAGACAACCAAATCAAGCTTTCAAAACACTCATCCTTTCATTTCCCAACTAGCCACTCTTTCCCTTATTTCTCTTACTTTCAACTTCATTTTTACTTCCTCTTTCTCTCACTTGAAACAAACATAAAAGAGGAAACAACCTTACCCTACAAAATCTCTCATTTGGCCGCCACTTCCAAGCCCCACTCATGGCACTTCCATTTTCTTTTCTTGTGTCATTTTCTTCCAACATCTAAACTCTTTTAAAACCATTAGAACCTTCCACAAACCCTACTCCAAAAGATCAAACAACTTGGGTTTCAAAAAAGGGTGCAAAAGGAGGAAGCAAAGTTAAGAGCTTAAGTGGAACCTTTGTGCACAACCACCATATTTTGCTTAAAGGATAAGTAAGTGTTTCTTGTAATTAGTGGGTTAGTATTAATGTTAGGAAACTTTGATTTCTTGAAGATACGAGTTGATTATAAGTCGATATAACACCAAAGACCATCCTAAGAAACAAACTCATGAAACCCTTATATAAAGTTGAAATATGAGCATGTAAAGTTGGTGTTATGTAAAGATACTTGTTTAACCTTTTGAATAGAAGATTTTAAGTTGAGAAAATCTTGAAACAAGAACTTGAATGGAAGATGAGCATGCTGGATGTGAGGATTCAAAGATCATTTGGATGTTGATTTTATTTCCATTAAGCTAAACATGCTCAAATCTAGACTTAAGTTAAGGAAAAATTTATCACACGAAGTTTTATGAAGAAACTAACTTTGTATGACATGAGCTATGATATGGAAGTCGTAATAAGCGTGAGATCTTCTATCTTTTTGTGTAAAGCATGAGCTAAAGAATCATCCCATGGAAGAAAAGTTAAGTTAAGATTTGAACACATAGTTTAAGTGTATAATCTAACACCTAAACTTAAGGAAATGATGAAACAAGTTAAAAAACCAAGTTAGAAGCCCTCATATATAAACCGACCAGATCTAAAACATCCTTAATAGACACTTAAAAATATGATAAAAGTAAGTGAACAAAGTGGAAAGATCAACCAAAGCAAGTATACAAAGCCTAAAACTCAAAACCGAACCTAAAACTCTCAAAACAAGCCTAACACTCCAAGTTGGGCCTTCATTAAAATTCTGACCAGCACTTTAAAATACTAAGAAAGGTTTTTTTTAAGCCTATAAGAAGTCTACCTAAGACTCCATAAGCCCAACAAAGTCACTAACTTTAGTTTGAACCAAAAACAAGCCCATTTAACAACTTAAGTCCACTAAAGGGCCCATGAAGTGATTGTTAGCCTTAGAAGTATAAATCAAAGTTGTAAATATGATCTTAAGGAGTATTTTGAGCTTAAGATAAAATCTTAAGACCAAGCCCAAAGGATTTCTCAAGTTACTAAAAAGCCCAATTACCAAACAAGGCCCAAAAGCACTCGAAAACATGAGGATCACTACTATTCTGGACCATGGATAGATTTTCATGCCTCATTTCAAAAATCTAACCTCACCACGTTAAAATACAATCAAAAACGATGAAGATTGACTATAAGATCATAAAAATCGGATTTAAAACGAAAAAGTTATACACGATTGAACTTTTAAATAAAAACTGAAAAAAGACACAAAAACTAGTCAAGAGTATAACTTAAAGAATTTTAGCTTAGTATCCTAAGTTTATATCAATTCCTTATAGTATTATGATTAAGATAATCATGGGACACTGCGTACGGAGACGATTTGCCCCCAGATTACTTTGACTGACCACATGGCGGAGTAAGTAAATTCCCGATAACTTTTTACTTGATTTTGCTTGTAAAATAGATGCACCTAAACTTATATATATATATTGGATGCTTGTGGGATATGGGAAATGCATGTATATGAATTTGTGGATGAATGAGATGGCTTGTTAATTATATAATAATGAGAATTATTGTGATAATTTATACCTACAAGTGTATGGAATGAAATTGTCTGATCAGCTTAAAAAATCGGATTAACTATCTATATGATTAAGAAATAAAATGAATCATGCATTCCCTATATTGCATTCGGGTAACACCGACTGCTGCTTCACGCAAAAAATGGGAAGGGACTCATAGGAGGACGAGCCTCCTGCAGGATTGGGTACTAGCTATGTCATCATTTATATTGAGTCTCTATCCTAAGCTGATAGGCTTACTAGGCGCTGGAAGACACCAACCGTCGGCAAGGGGCTACGTCTTATGGCTTCTACTTAGGGCATGTATTTGTAAATTGCGGAGACTACCATACCACTAGACTCGGAATTTTAAAAGTATGATTTATTATTCAATAAAGAAAGTATATACAAATATAAATATATATATATATATATATTTACAGTTTTGTTTTGGCTTAATCATAATAGTGTAAAGGAAATAAAACCCAAGGTCTAGAACCCGGATTTTGGTTTGGGTCGGTTAATTATCTTTAAACCCCGACTACAGGGGGCGTAATTCTGAGTCGTATGCAATTCCTAGGTCATTGCATGCGTTATTTGGCATACTGGTTGTTCATGCATTTATATGATTGTACATCTAATAAATTTCTACCATGTAGTACTGACGAGGGTATTTATCTCACTAAGCTTAAGCTTACACCTCGATAGATTTCTTTTGATTCAAGGAGATCTCTTCGTTAATCCGAGCCGAGGCATGCCTGTGGTAAGTCTTGTGTAGGGATGGGTTGGAGCAATCGGAGAGCGAAGAGGACATTTTGTAATAGATTGATAAATAACTAGTTACTTTTGTATTTTTGTTTATAACATAGATTAAAATTTCTAATGCAGTTCCCTTATGAAATGCATTTGTTTGTAATATTCTTTTGATGTGTGTCTCACGAGTCCACACGTCTTGTTAATTTATACCATAGAAGTAATTTTAGTTAAATTGTTCTATATTACTTATCTATGGGCCTAGTGGTAGTGTATAGTGGAAGGAGCTTTATGTGTCATATGAAAGGCCTACGACCAGCAAGAGGGTTAATAGTAGACTTTCATACGGTACACGGTGACCTACCACGATAACGATACTATTGGGTCGTAATAAGTCGAGCTCGATTAACGCCAAAAATTACATATGTAACATTCAAGGCAAAAAAGTTAGGATTGACCATACAATTTCTTTCGGACAGGAAGATTTCGAAGGTATCCAGAGGCCGCGTGATGATGCACTTGTTATTAGTGCAAGGGTTACCAACTTTGAAGTCAAGAAAATTCTTGTTGATACAGGAAGTTCAACTGACATCATTTTTCGGCATGCATTTGATCAAACAAGACCGAAGATCAAGGTGTAGCTAAGGTCTTATAAGTATAATCTCTATGCCTTCAATAATCAGCCTGTCCAAGTAGCCAGAGTAATCACACTGCCAATTCAGATAGGTAATGATGAGCATGTTGCAGAGGATAAGGTGGACTTCCTCGTCGTCAAATGCTGGTCCTCGTACAACATGATAATGGGAAGGCCGTATCAATACTTATTCGGCATTGTCCCTTCAACTACACATTTGAAAGCTATGTTCCCTACTTTTACGGGAGTTGGTGTGTGCAAAGGAGATCAATAATTGGCATAATCCTTATATATCAGGGCTTTGAGACTAAAGGAAGTATTTCAAGTTAAAACCTGTCTAGAAAGCAAGTTAGTCAGCATAAAGAATGCTAAGAATGATACTGGGGAAATTCCTTTGGGAAATGATCTCGAGAAGACAACAATGATAGGAAAACCCTAGTCAGCAAATGTCTGGCAAAGTCTGATTGACTTCCAATAAGCCAATGCTGACGTGATAGCATAGTCACCTTCGGACATGTCGAGTATTCCAAGAGAAGTTATGGTACACAAACTCCAAATTGATCCGAATGTGAAGGTGGTCCAATAAAAAAAGAGACATTTTGCACCAGAGAGACAAGCAACAATAGAAGAAGAGGTTCAAAAATTATTGAAAGTAGGATTCATCTGGGAAGAGTCTTATTCGACTTAGCTAGCAAATTGTATGTTAGTCAAGAATTCTAATGGCAAGTGGTAAATGTACATAGACTTCACGGATCTCAACAAGACTTATCCTAAAGATTGTTTCCTACTACCAAAAATCAATCAAATGGTAGACACAACCGCAGGGCATGCGTTGCTTTCATTTATGAATGCTTTCTCTGGTTACAATCAAATCAAGATGGACAAGGCAGATGAAGTCTACACATCTTTTGTTACCAATTTTGGAACATACTGTTATATGGTGATGCCCTTTGGGCTAAAGAACGCCAGCACAACATACTAAAGATTAGTAACGAAGATGTTCAAATCTCAAATCCATAGAAATATTGGAGTATATGTGGATAACATAATTGTGAAGAGCATGAAAGAAGATTAGCATCTCACCAATCCAGAAGAGACGTTTGCTACATTGAAGAGATATAGCACGAAACTCAACCTACAGAAGTATGTCTTTAGCATAACATTAGGGAAATTTCTCTGGTATATGGTTACTCAACATGGCATTGAGGCCAATCCGAGAAAGATTAAAGCTATAAAGAATATGAAATCACCTCACACGATCAAAGAGGTGTTGGAACTCACTGGGCAAATTACCACCCTCAACAGATTCATGTCAAGAAGTGCAAATAGGTGCGCAGAATTCTCTAAAATTTTAAAGAATCCAAAAGAATTCAATTGGACCGATGATTACGAAAGAGCTTTCAATGAGCTCAAGAAATTTCTTATGTCACCCTGACACTCTCAATACCCATTCTTGGAGAAAATTTATGCTTGTATCTATCAGTCAACTGCTGAGCTCTTTCCTCTATACTGGTCAAAATCGACAATAAAGAGCATCAAACCATTTATTACATGAGTCATGTTCTGCAAAGGCCAGAGCTTTGATACACAAAGATTGAAAAATTTATATTAGCAATGGTTCTCTCCACAAGAAAGTTGAAGCCATATTTTAAAGCACACCAAATCATTATCCTCACAGATCAACCATTACAGCAAGCATTGT
This sequence comes from Lumnitzera littorea, assembly GCA_024138015.1. Lineage (NCBI taxonomy): Eukaryota > Viridiplantae > Streptophyta > Magnoliopsida > Myrtales > Combretaceae > Lumnitzera > Lumnitzera littorea. Next base: position 45,049,929 of record JAMXBB010000011.1, read on the forward strand.
AGTAGCCTAATTCCACGAGGAGGAGAATGAAATATGCCTTAGAGCTCAGTGCCCATGGTGTACAATATAAACCCAGAACGGCATTGAAGGCCCAAGTACTGGCAGATTTTGTAACCAAATTCACTGGAGAGGAAGATTGTGTGGAGATAACCGAGAAACGTATTTGGTTTCTTTATGTCGATGGTTCGTCAATACGAGAAGGAAGTGACAGGCCTAGTTCTTCAAGGACCCCATAATGTCAAAGTTTGTTACGCTCTAAAATTCGGATTCCCAACCAGTAACAATGAAGCAAAATATGAAGCTCTAATTGCCAAATTGAAACTGGTAAAAGAAATTGGTGCCGAAAAACTTGAAGTGTTCTCTAATTCCCAACTGGTGGGAAATTAGGTCACCAGAAGTTACGCGGCAAGAGAAGAAGAGATGAGTAAGTACCTATTGGTGGTGTAAATGCTCACAAAAGAATTCCTATCCTTCTCCATTCACAAAATTTTGAGAAGTAAGAATATGGCTGCCAACAAATTGTCAAAGTTGTCCAGTACGGCATTCCCTTAGCTAAGTAAGAAACTTTTCATCAAGTTTCTTCTACAGAAAAGCTTATCCAATCTCTCGCAAAGCTGTAAGTTGGCTCCTTACCCGAGAGAAGAATCATGGATGGATTCCCTAGTGAATTATCTAAAAGATGGTACTCTCCCTAATAACAAAAAAGAGGCATGTAGATTGACTTACTAGGCTGCAAATTACACATTGATTGATGGTTAACTATATAAGCACGAAATTTCTCACCCTACCTTCAATGCCTTTCTCTGAGAGATGCCCAAAAGGTGTTATCTGAACTACATGACAGCATATGCAGTAACCATGTAAAGGCGCAAACACTGTACATTCGAGCTCTACGATACAGCTATTATTGGCCGACTATTAGAGAAGACATAAAGGAAGTTGTCTGGCACTATCCTCAATGCCAGAAGCATGACTTGCCAAATAACATGCCAACCAACGAGTTATGTAACTTGACTAGCCCTTAACCTTTCGCCTAGTGGGGGTTAGATATCCTCGAACCCTTTCTGAAATCTAATACCCAACGACAATTAGTCATTGTCATCATAGATTATTTTACCAAGTGAGCTAAGGCTCAAGTAGTGGCGAAAATCACTGAGCAGAAGGTGGAAGCATTCATTTTCAATTCCAACTTATCAAGATTTGGAGTTCCATACACGATAATCACAGATAAAGGTCCACAGTTTGACAATAATAAGTTCCGGGCATTTTACGAGAAGTATGGCATTCTCCTCAACTATATGTCTATATCATACTCTCAAACGAATGGACAAGTCAAAGCCATTAATAAGATCATATTACACAGTTTAAGATGAAAAGTAGATTAAGTAAGGGGGAGATGGGTAGACGAACTGCCAAACATACTATGGGGATACAGAACCACTCACAGAACTACAACGGGAGAGACACCATTAAAGTTAGCATACGGCATGAAAGTTTTGTTACTAATTGAGCTAGACTTGCCTAATTTGCAAACACATAATTTTTATGTTATGCTTAATTAAGTTGGAATGACAGTGAATCTAGACACAATCGAGGAAATTCATGATATTACAAAAGCTAAGGTCACGACATACCAGCATAGAGTAGCAAGATACTATAATCAGAAAGTAAAGGATAAGGTTTTCTAACCTGGAGATCTGGTTTGTCATAAGATGGAAGCCACTGGTGTACGAGCAAGTCAAGGAAAGCCCAAAGCAAATTGGGCTGATCTTGTCAAGATCTAGGAAGTCGTTGGCGAGGGGGCCTATTGACTAGAAAGGTTAGATGATCTATCATCCCTCATGCAAGAAACGTCGAGAATCTGAAATTTTATTTCAATTAATCTATCAGATGATTTCTGTCATTACGTACCTAGTGACAGCCAACATGTTTGTAAGACTATAGTACTTATTTATGAGAATTATCTTTGAAGTCTCATTATGTTTATTTTCGTTATGATTGCCTAATTAATGAGTTCTAGGTTGCGCAAACAACTGAAGGTTCTAGCCTAACGCGGTTAACGAATTATACAGATTAACCTTACGGCTAAATTATGCAGTTGGTCCACACCTCAAACGGCTAACAGACAGTATAAAAATGATGAGCGTGTGAAATAAAAAATACCGAGAAACAAATAGCATGTGAAATAAAATATGCTGAGAAACAACTAGCATGTGAAATAAAACATGCTAAGAAGTAACTAACGTATGAAATAAAACATGCTAATGAATAAGAGAGTGAAGCAGCATGTGTATACCATACATGCCGTGAAAGTACAGTATGTGAAATTAAACGTATTGGAGATTCGTATACTATTTTCACTCAAGTGTCACTAATACTCAACACTGCCTTGAATATATTTCAATTGATAATTACACGAGAATGCAATGTCCCAATACAATAAAAGTCCTATGGCCTATTCTCAGATTCGGCATAAGTTATTTTTAAATCAGTGGCTGGGGTTTCTTCGATAACTGGGGTCTCAAAGTGGGCAACTTCCTTGGCTTAAGCTTCATTGTCACCTTGATTCATATTCTTGGCACCTGTCTCATCACCTTCATCTTCGTCGGTACTACTAACTTTGTCGTCGATATCAACAAAGTCAAGATAGGAGAGGTCATAATCGGAATGAAGCTTCAAGACCTCTTCTCTTGCTGCTTGGACCCCTTATAATAACTTCTTCCGTAGAAGCCTCTCGTATTGTCAATTGGGAGTAACTATATCGAAAGCCTCTTCAACTGATGGTCCTTTCCTCAAAGTCTCTTCCAACTCGACTGTACGGCTCTTTAAGTTCGAGTAGTTGGTCTCTAACTCTTTTATCTACATCCTGAGCTTATCTTCATCCTCACTCATCATGCAAATAGTTTAGCCTAAGCTCCAGCTCTCTTCTTTCTTCTTCTGCAGCTCTTCTTTCAGGCCTTCAGACTTTTTATACTACTCTTCCATGTTAGCCTTCAAGCTAAAGATTTCATCAACAGCGAGGTCATGTGCCAATTTCTCAACAGCAGCAGTTTGGGCTTTCGATGCATTGTATGAATCCTCGACTCTCTACAACAAATTCATTTAACACAATCAGGAATGATTGGGCATAACACATGGATACAACTTAAGATATTACCTTCTTTACCTCTTTGTTAGTCTTGTCTAAAGCTATCAAAATGTGGCTGCTTATCTGGAGAAAGAAATGTGTTAATAACTCGGATGAATTTGATATTAAAAGCAATGTTTATGGATACTCACATCATATAATTTAGCTATGATATGGGCCTTATTGCAACCGCCAACCCCGTTGACATCCTTCTTGGGATGTTTTTATCTTTCCAAAGAATAATCCCTTCCATCAGAGTGAAAGATTTCGTCCTATCTCCTAGGGCTGAGTCGGTATCCAAAATTTGGTGGCTCCAACAAGGGACGAAGTACTCGCCGACCTCATTGCAGGGGATGAATTCAGCACTACTAATGCCAAGAGCTTTCAATCACATTGCTTCCTTCACCCTTTCATCTAAGCCCCTGACTTTCTTGGTAGGTGGTTGGCCAACCAGTTCCTTCCTCAGTCTTTTATCAGCACTCGACATTGCTTCAATTACTAGTGATGACCCTTTCTACGGCAGTAACTATTTGATCCTCTTCGCCGGGGATGTGTCTCTCAACGTTCATCATCCTTCGGCTCAATAGAAGTTTGAATAATCTCCACTAGAGACACCTCAGAATGAACCTTGGTCAGCAATGTATTCTTACTCTCCTTCCTCCTCTCAACAGGACGAGAGGCCTTCTGCACAACTATTTACTTTGCTGCAGCTTCATTTGCTGGTTTCTTTGCGACAGCAAGCCGAGTGGTAGCTGCTGAGGTGGTTGCCCTCTTATCAGCCTTGGATTTTTTAGCCTTAGCCTCAGCTAATAGCTTTGCCGAATTCACCTCACCAACACTCATATCTGTGATACGAGTAAACGAATTAATATAAACATGGGAAAAAGATAAACTTACATTTTTCATGCCGAACAAGGCTCAAAGGCCACTATTCTCCACCTAAGTCTCAAGAATGGCTTTCTTCTTATGGCTATACTCGGTACGGTAGTAACACATTAGTGTACATTCTTTTTCAAAAAAGATTGGGTCTCCATTTTTGTAACGCCATATAATTATCTCGACATCCTAAAAGAATATTTTGTTCCTCCTCCTCTCTTGAATTTTCTTTGATGTTGCTGCTGCTGCTGCTGCTGCTACTGCTGCTGCTACTGCTGCTACATCATTCGGCATCAGATCTATATCTTTTGTATGTATCAGCTCAGTCCATTGGGTCCAAAAGTCCAAGTCTAAATCCTCGTCAAACACTATTGACATGAATTTGTCATGCCACTTGGAAATCTTGGATTCTAACCCATCCATGAACTTATGCCTATGCCTCGCAGCAACAAAGTACTACCCGTCAGACTACCTCCAAATAGTGAAGAAAAACCAAAACAGCTAAGGCGTATCCTTAACTTCTACTTCTTTACAGACTATTTCAAAAGCCGCCAAAAGCCGGTATGTGTTAGGTGAGAACATACTCGGCGCAACTTTGAAGTAGTTGAAGAAGCCCTTAACAAAAGCCGAAAAAGGGAAACGCAACCCAAAATCCAAATATTTCAAGTATATATGGAACTTACGCTGCCTTAGGAAACATACCTTTTCCCCATCTCTCGACTTCCTCAAGTTTCATGTTTCAAGAAGGTCTCGCCAATATTGGTTGTATTTTGTGACAAGAACCCTATCGACGGAACTGGTGGTTCCATCTGGAGAGTTACGAGAACAAGCTATTGTGTTGTACAGATATCTTACAAAGGACCTCTCTTCCTTATCCTCAGGATAATTATCTACAGGAAGCTTGTTAATCCGATCAAGTTTATCCCATCTTACCTCCATACTATCGACCGAACCGCCCAGAGAACATGCCACCTCGCTCCTTATTTTGGGGGGGAAAGTGGCCTCGGTTTCCATTGCCTCAAAATCGAATAGAACAAGTCGATGAGCAATGTTGCAAACTGATACGAGGTAAGCACACCTATCAATTTTAATATAGCGGATGTGAGTCCGAGTCGATCCCTCAGNTTAGAATTGCATTAATGTATAATGAATTCCCACACAAACAATCAACTTTCCGGAAAAAACATGTATCTTATCTGTAAGTATACATGTAATTCTCTCCAATTATGCTTAAATCTAATTACACATGCAATTTCTCAATCAACATGCATAATATCATATGTTGATACTCTAGAATTATCAATCCACAATTAAACAACATAATTGGCTCAAGAAAAGATAGAAACTTTATTGAAATTATAATTCAATCCAAGGGTTACATGAAACCCTAGGTTCCATAATCCTAAATACTCGAATTCTGAGCTATCATAACGAATCTAAAAACGAGTTTCATCAAAAACATAAAATAAAGCATGAAAACCCCTCTTGAATTGATGAACAATCTCTCTAATCTTGAAATCGATGTTGTTCCCGCTTCTTGATTGATGTTCTCCTCAAGTCTCCTCCCGTCTCCTGTGTCTTTTCGTTTCTGTAATGTCTCTCTTCTTTTGAAACCCTAATATGTCCTTTTATAGTGTATCAAAAGGTTTTTGTTTTCGTCACCAAACACGGCCTGGGACATGGCCGTGTCCCCAGGTCGTGTAACTTTCTGCACTAAGGCAAAATTTCTACATAACTTCAAAATTTCATAACTTTTTCGTTTGAACTCGGAATTGAGTGAAACTTGATTCCTTTTCTTCGTTTTCGAGCCTAGAACGCGTTTAAACCCTGAAATCAACATTTTACTCAATTAAGTATCAATTTCTTTAAAGAAAACCAAAAATGTAAGGGAAATACCATAAAATCACCATATAAAATATGTTTAAAATCAGAGTTATCACAAGCCATACCTGAATAGTTGTACAAAATGAAATAACACAAGTCGAAGAATGTAAGGTCGAAGATGAGAAAGAAAATGAAAGTTTAAGATGTAACCAAAGAAATGAAATCTGATTATGAATTGTACGTTATATATGGATAATCCATCCTCCTAACTGCAAGTCTGCTTTTGACAATAATGATGCGGTGATTTGGTAATGGCACGGATTGCTAACACATGTTTTGTGACAAAAATCCGATGGTTGACAACTTTCTAACAGTTATTAGGCTTACAGCAAAATGATGACCTAAGTGACAGATGTCATGCCTCCAATTTCTTAGTTTCTCGAATGGGCAAGAGTATAGAAATTACGACCTTTCGATAGGGATGTCATCCATCTCACTTCCCATCTTGCTCAGCATCAATCTAAAGAATCAGTCCTCCACTCGGCCTCTAGTGCAATATATATATGTCGCTCTCATTACTGACTACTTAAATACAGAAGTTGGGGGGCAAATGTTGATAGTCAGTTTTGGCTCATCTAGTATACCAGTTCATTCGGCCACCGATAAGCTGAATATTAGAATCTCTTGGCATATCTCTGGAAAGATGACATATGGCATTTATGTCGAATAACTTAAATCCGTTCCTGGTTTGAATTCAAGCCCATGGTGCGAATATTTATCATAAGCATGGTTATATTACATAACCACCTGCTCTTCCTACATATCAAGAAAAATGTCAAATCAAGAAGCTTCCACGTGTCTTAGTGGTTACTTCAACAACTGCTTTAGACATTATAGCCAGCTATAAAAATGGGAAAGAAAACTCTGTAAGATCTCTCTAACATTTCACTTACATACTTTTTATACAAAGTCACCCAACCAACTTAGGCATTGGAGTGGTTGCACCGAACTGGTGCCGATAACAAGCATTTCATTCTCTTTTGTAGGATTTTTCTTGATCCCAAAATTCACCAACAACATAAAATTCAAGAGAGGAGAAGGAACAAAATGTTCTTCTAGGACACCATAAGACACCGAGAGAATTATATGGCATTACAAAAATGGAGACCCAATCTTTTCTAAAAAAGAAGGCATGCTAATGTGTTACCGCTGTACCGAGTATAGCCACAAGAGGAAAGTCATTCTCAAGACTTGGGGGAAGAATAGTGGCCTTTGAGCCTTGCTTGACACAGAAAATGTAAGTTCATCTTTGTCCCATGTTTATATTAATTCGTTTACTCGTATCGCAAATATAGGTGCTAATGAGGCGAATCCGGCAAAACTACTAGCTTATGCTAAGGCCAAAAAATCCAAGGCTGATAAGAAAGTGACTACCTCAGCAGCTACCACTCGGCCTGCTATCATAAAGAAACTAGTAAAGAAAGTTACAGCAAAGCAGATAGCTCTGTAGAAGACCTCTCGTCTTGTTGAGAGGAGGAATGAGAGTTAGAAGACAGTGCCGACTGAGGTTCATTCTGAGAAGCCTCCAATCGAGATTATTCAAACTTCTATTGAGCCAAAGGATGATGAACGTCAAGAGACACATCCCGGCGAAGAGGATCAAATAGTTACTACCGTAAAAGGGTCATCACTGACAATTAAGGCAGTGCCGAATGCTGATCAAAGACTGGGGAAGGAACTAGCTAGCCAACGTTAGGGGCTTGGACAAAAGGGTGAAGGAGGTAATGCAATTGAAAGCTCTTGGCATCAATAGTACCGAATTCATCCCTAGTAGTGAGGTCGGTGAGTACTTCATCCCTTGTTGGAGCTACCAAATTTTAGATATAGACTTGGCCTTAGGAGACAGGACAAAATCTTTAACTCTGATGGAAGGGATTATTCTTCCGAAAGATAGAGATATCGCCAAGAAGGATGTTAACAGGGTCAGCGGTTATAATAAAGCCCATATCGCAGCTAAATTATATGATGTGAGTATCCATAAACATCGCTTTTAATATCGAATTCATCCGAGTTATTAACACATTTCCTTTTCCAAACGGCAATATGAGAGGCTTTTACGGAAGAAGTTGTTGTAAAGGGTCCAAACGGCAAGAGAAGAGGTCTTGAAGCTTCATCCTGATTATGACCTCTCCTATCTTAACTTTGCTAACGTCGACGACAAAGTTAGTAGTGTCAACGAAGATGAAGGCGACGAGACAGGTGCCAAGAATATGAATCAAGGTGACAATGAAGCTTAAGCTAAGGAAGTTGCCCACTCTGAGACCCCAGTTACCGAAGAAGCCCCAGCTACTAATTTAAAAATAACTTCTGCCGAATCCGAGAATAGGCCATAGGACTTTTATTGTATTAGGACATTGTATTCTCATGTAATTATCAATTGAAATATATTCAAGGTAATGTTGAGTACTAGTGACACTTGAGTGAAAATAGTATACGAATCTCCAATACATTTAATTTCACATACCGCACTTTCACGACGTGTATGGTATACACATGTTGCTTCACTCTCTTATTCATTAGCATGTTTTATTTCATACGCTAGTTACTTCTTAGCATGTTTTATTTCACATGCTAGTTGTTTCTCAGTATATTTTATTTCACATGCTATTTGTTTTTCGGCATGTTTTATTTCACACACTATTTATTTCTTTGCATGTTTTATTTCACATGCTATTTGTTTCTCGGCATGTTTTATTTCACACGCTCATCATTTTTATACTGTCTGTTAGTTGTTTGAGGCGTAGACCAACCACATAATTCAATTGTAAGGTTAATCTGTATAGTTCATTAACCGTGTTGGCTAGAACCTAAGTTAGTTCGTTTGTTGTGCTTCACTTTCTGATTGTAGTATCTTGTTACTCTATGCTAGTATGCTGCAATCGTAGCTCTTGCAATGTCACAAATTTCCTCAATTGTGTCCAGATTCGCCGTCAATCAACTTGATTAAGCATAACGTCAAAATTATGTGTCCACAGATTAGGCAAGTCCAACTTAATCAACAACACGGCTTTCATGCCGTATGCTAACTTAAATGGTGTCTCTCCCGTCATAGTACGTTTGGCAGTTCGTCTACCCATCTCCCCCTTACTTAATCTACTTTTTGTCTTAAACCGTGTAATATGATCTTGTTGACGGCTTTGACTTGTCCATTCATCTAAGAGTGTGCTACAGACATGTAGTTGAGGCGAATGCCATACTTCTCACAAAATGCCTGGAACTTATTGTTGTCAAACTGTAGACCATTATCCGTGATTATCATGTGTGGAACTCTAAATCTTGATATGATGGAATCGAAAACGAATGTTTCCACCTTTTGTCCAGTGATTTTCGCTACTGCCTAAGCCTCAGGCCACTTGGTAAAATAATCCACGGTGATAATGATGAATTGTCGTTAGTTGGTAGATTTCGGGAAGGGTCCGAAGATATCTAAGCCCTATTGAGCAAAAGGCCAAGGGCTAATCAAGCTACATAACTCGATGGTTAGAGTGTTACTCGACAAGTTATGCTTCTGGCATTGAGGACAGTGCCAGACAACTTCCTTTACGTCTTCTCTAATAGTCAACCAATAATAGTCCACCAATTGGGAATCAGAGAACACTTCGAGTTTTTCAGCACCAATTTTTTTTGCCAATTTCAATTTAGAAATTAGAGCTTCATACTTTGCTTCATTGTTACTGGCTAGGAATCCAAATTTCATAGCGTAATGAACTTTTCAGCACCACTTCCTTCTTGTGTTGACGAACCATCAACATAAAGAAACTAGATACGTTTCTCGGCTATCTCCACACAATCTTGCTCTCCAGTGAATTCGGCTACAAAATCCATCAGTACTTGAGCCTTCAATGCTGTTCTAGGTTTATATTGTACACCATAGGCACTAAGCTCTAAGGCATATTTCATCATCCCTCCTAAGGAATCAGACTATTGCAATACTTGCCGTAATGGTTGATCGGTGAGGATAATGATCTGGTTAACTTCAAAATATGGCTTCAATTTTCTTGCCAAGAGAACCACTACTAATACAAATTTTTCAATCTTTGTGTACCAAAGCTCTAGCCCCTACAAAACATGACTCACGTAATAAACAGGTTGATATTCTTTGCTATCAATTCGAACCAATATAGAGGAAAGAGCTCAACAGCTAACAGATAGATATAAGTATAAATTTTCTTCAGGAATGGGTGTCAAGAGTATCAAGGGTGAAGCAAGAAATTCCTTGAGTTCGTTGAAAGCTCTTTTGCAATCGTTTGACTAGTTGAATTCCTTTGGATTCTTTAAAATTTTAAAGAATTCTACAAACCTATCTACAAGTCTAGACATGAATCTATTGAGGGCGGCGATTCATCCAATGAGTTCCTGCACCTCTTTGGCCATACAAGGTGATTTCATATTCTTTATGGCTTCAATCTTTCTCGAATTGGCCTCGATGCCGCGTTAAGTAACCATTTACTCGAGAAATTTCCCTAATGTTGCACTAAGGATGCACTTCTATGGGTTGAGTTTTGTGCTATATCTCCTCAATGTGGCAAACATCTCCTCCAGATTAGCAAGATGCTGATCTTCTTTCATGCTCTTCACAATCATGTTATCCACATATACTCCAATATTTCTATGGATTTGAGATTTGAACATCTTCATTACTAATCTCTAGTATGTTATGCCAGCATTCTATAGCCTAAAGGGCATCACCGTATAATAGTACGTTCCAAAATTGGTAAAAAAAGATATGTGGACTTCATCTGCCTTGTCCATCTTGATTTGATTGTAACTAGAGAAAGCATCCATAAATGAAAGCAACGCATGTCTTACAGTTGCGTCTACCATCTGATCGATTTTTGCCAGTAGGAAACAATCCTTAAGACAAGTCTTGTTGAGATCCGTAAAGTCTATGTACATTCACCACTTGCCGTTAGACTTCTTGACTAACACACAATTTGCTAGCCAAGTCAAATAAGACTCTTTCTGGATGAATCATACCTTTAATAATTTTTGAACCTCTTCTTCTATTGCTGCTTGTCTTTCTAGTGCAAAATGTCTCTTTTTTTGTTGGACCACCTTTACATTCAAATCAATTTAGAGTTTGTGTACCATAACTTCTCTTGGAATACTCGACATGTCCGAAAGTGACCATGCAATCGCATCAGCATTGGCTTATTGGAAGTCAATCAGACTTTGCCAGACATCTGCTAACAAGGGTTTTCCTATCCTTGTTGTCTTCCTGAGATCATTTCCCAAAGGAATTTCCTCAGTATCATTCTTGGTATTCTCTATGCCGACTAACTTGCTTTCTAGACAGGTTTCAACTTGAAATACTTCCTCTTGTCTCAAAGCCCTTATATATAAGGATTGTGCCAATTGTTCATCTCCTTTGCATACACCAACTCTCGTAAAAGTAGGGAACATCACTTTCAGATGCTCAGTTGAAGGGACAATGCCGAATAAGTATTGACACGACCTTCCCATTATCATGTTGTACGAGGACCAGCATTTGACGACGAGGAAGTCCACCTTATCCTCTGCAACATGCTCATCATTACCTATCTGAATTGGCAGTGTGATTACTCTGGCTACTTGGACAAGTTGATTATTAAAGGCATAGAGATTATACTTATAAGACCTTAGCTGCGCGTTGATCTTAGGTCTCATTTGATCAAATGCATGCTGAAAAATGATGTCACCCGAACTTCCTGTGTCAACAAGAATTTTCTTAACTTCAAAGTTAGCAACCCTTGCACTAATAACAAGTGCATCATCACGCGGCCTTTGGATACCTTCGAAATCTTCCTGTTCGAAAGAAATTATATTGTCAATCCTGACCTTTTTGCCTTGAATGTTATATACGTAATTTTTGGCATTAATCGAGCTCGAAGAGCTCAACTAACCTAAGATTAATTACTCCATTAGGTGCTCTGCTAAGAGTAACATCCCTTGCTTCTCTTATAGCCACTGCTAGCCAAGTGTCATCCTCTTGTTCCTCTCATCTCCTTTGAGACAGTCTTTCGATTCTTTCAACATCATGCACTAGAAATTTTCTCAGGTGTCCACATTGTATTGCATCTTTAATTACATTCTTGAGTTAAATGCACTCATTTGTATCGTGACCTTTGTCATAGTGGAAATCACAATACTTGTTTGAATTTTTCTTGAAGGATTCCCTCGCATTCTTTCCGGCCATTGAAGGATGCCTCTCTCCCCACGTACCTCCGTCAAAATGTTCAAGATTGGATGATTGACAAGTGTATGGGATGAGTATGTCGGGATCCTTGGTCTCTTCCTCTCAGCATCTAAACTGTGGTCATTGTCCATACTGAGTCTATTCTTCGCGTTTTTTCGCTTATCATTTTTTCCATCTCCTTTGCTCTGATTGGCCTCTCATCGTGCCTTTATGTTGTCTTCTTGACGGATGTATGAGGTAGCTTTAACCTTAAACTCAGCGAAAGTTTTTGGCTTGTTTTTTGTGAGAGACTTAAAAAAGTCTCCATAACGCTTGACTCCATCGATTACGACATTGAAGGCCACACTCATATCCAGTTCTAGGATTTAGACCATCTCAACCATAAATCTAGCCAAATAGTCCCTGATTGACTCCCCAAACTTTTGTTAAATGGTGTTAAGGATTGAAGAGCCCTTAACAGGAAGTTTGCTTGCAAGAAAGTGTTAAAGGAACACTTCTACTGATTCATCGAAACAAAAAATGGTATTTGGTTTGAAATGTTTGAACCATGTACTGGCCGCATTCCTCAATGTTGAAGGAAAAGCTTGACAAGCCACTGCATCACTCAAGCCATGCAACTTGGCCAACATACAGTAGTACTATAAGTGGTCTTTGGGGTCCTTTATTCCATCGTAAGTCTCAAACTATGGCAACTTTATGTGTCAAAGTATTACTTCCTCCAAAATTTCTGGAACAAAGGGACTTTATTTAATTTGGAACTGTTTGCTTGGGGCAGCAGGAGTACTGACATGTGAAGGACCTGCATGGTGCACTTGCTGCGGTTGTTTACCTTTGTCATTTCTTTTGAAAGTAAGAGCAAAAGGTCCTATCATATTCTCGGCTTGCTTTTTTTGCAACTTTGGTGAATAAATAGAATCATCGCTTTTTTCAGCATGGTGATTACCTTGGTCTTTATTTTGGGTAGGATTTGGGTGAATATTACTATGAAGGAAGTTAAGGACTTGCTCATGTTTTTTGTTTAATTATTGGTTTTCTTTGGCTAAGTCGAGGTAAAATATGCTGACTTCCCCCTTCAAGGTGTTGGGAGGTAGTACCGACACCTGTACTCTTAGATACTCTTATTTTAGCCATGTGAGTGTATTTAGGAAGAAATAGACGGCACCAAATGTTGTTGGTGAATTTTGAGATCAAGGAAAATCCTGTAAAAGAGAATTAAATGCTTGGTACCGAGGGCAGTCCGGTAGAGCCACTCTGATACTTAAGTTAGTTAGGTAACTTTGTATAAAAAGTATGTGAGTGAAGTTTTAAAGAGATCTTACAAAGTTTTCTTTTCCATATTTATAACTAGTTGTAATGTCTAAGGCAGTTGTCAGAGTAATTACTAAGACACGTGGAAGCTTCTTGATTTAACATCTTTCCTAATATGTAGAGAGAGCAGGCAGTTATGTAATATAACTGTGCTTATGATAACTGTTTGTATCATGGGCTTGAATTCAAACCAGGAACGGATTTAAGCTACTCAACATAAATGCCATGTATCATCTTTCTTGAGATATGCCAAGAGATTCAACTATTCGGCTTATCGGCAACCAAAAGAATAAGTGTATTAGATGAGCAAAAACTGACTATCAATAAATGGGTTTAGAAAATTTTTAAATTAAAGCAAACCTTTAATTTATAATTGGTTCAAGATGATAAATAAAAGCAAAACAAATTGTTTTATAAAAAATATAATAATATTTTACTTGCAATTAAAAAACTTCTTTTGTTGTAATATAGTAATTAAAATAATTTTTACTTTGCATTTACTTAAATGTATATGTATTGAATTTTTAGTACATATTTTATAAATTATAAATATAATCTAACTTAAAGTTTATGCTATACAATATTTATATATATATATATAGTTATCAATAAACACTTGCAATTAATTAGTTGTATAAATATTGACATCATCAACCTCTTATCTGACATCAATATTTATTATAATTAAATAAATTCAATATTTCATATGAAATTACGTGTTATGCAAATATGCTTTCTTAGATAGAAAATATGATTCAATCCGTAAACCAAACGAACCAAACCGAAGTTTTATAGCTTGAAATATCCATAATCTAAATGTTACAATGTGGTTCAATGTTATAAAATACTAAACTACATTTTATGGTTTAATGATGTCAATATTTATACAACTAATTAATTGCAAATGTTTATTAATAACTATATATATATATATATATAAATATCGTATAGCATAAACTTTTAGATAGATTATATATATAATTTATAAAATATGGTACTAAAATTTAGTATTTTAAAATTTTACAAATTATAGCCTTTACATCAAATACTTATGATCATATTTCTTCTTATTTATTGATAGCTTCTCTAAATGATTATCAATAAGACAATTGTTATATATAAAAGCCCATATTTGTTTTGGTAAATTACAAATACAATCTCTTATATATGCTTCATGTATAATGTGCCTCATTATCTTTGAAATAGTGCATTTAGACTCCCAAATCTTTTTAAAAACCTATATAGTTTAACTACTTTTTAAGGTCTAAATACATTTTTTTTTTTTTAAGATTTGAGGATTCAATCAAATGATTTTAAAAATAAAGGAGCGAAGTGCATATCCAGCAAAAGTAAGGGAATATATTTGCAATTACTCTTTTTTTTTAATTTTTAAGAAGAAATTATGATAATTAAAATAAAACATTTCGGTGGATAAATAAATAATTAGTTAATTAATCAATCAATCAAAAAATGTAGAATCCAATGTTTATTTTGTGATAATTAATGTTTTGGTAATCAAAGGCTAGAAATTGATATTGTACAATTCATATGTTTCTATCAAACTCAAAATAGTATTACTTTATGATATAATATTGCTTTCTCAATGGCATGAAAGAAATATCCTCATTCTCAATCATTATGAAAGATATAGTTCTCAAAAGTATTAAAATAAAAAAAAATGAGAAAAATCCAATTTAGCAAAATTATGATATTCAACTACACACAAATTAAAGAAAATCCTTTCAAATATTTTGGAGGACCATTTCACCTAGATCCTTTTTCCCTTTTTTTGGAACTTTGGTCACTTTCTTGAAATGTATGAATTGTGTAATATCAATTTATAGCCTTAAATTTCTTAAATATCAATTATCTCACAATTTATGGGTTAGTGGACTAATTTGACCAGCAATGGAATGACCCATTTCAGCCCGCGAGATAGAAAGCAGAACCATGCAACTTGCATTTGAAATTTTCAATCCTAACCCAATTTTTCTTCCTTTTTCTTTTATTTTTATCAGTCAGAGTAATTTATCCCACTTACACAACTCTAAATATGCTTGTATCTTGTACTTTATAATACTCTCTCGATTGAATAGGTATTAAAAGTCTCAATATTGGTTCCAAGTCTTCAAACCCGTTTCCATATAGTAGGATATAATACGATATCTTCATACTTTATACCTACCTTAAAACCTATATGTCTTACACCTTGAGGCATATAAAGTACAGGCTTTAAACTTTCTTATACTCTCCCTACAAAAATTGTTAAATAGTAACAGTAATAATTGTAAAATAATATTATATTTCTATCTTAAATGTTATAAGTTAGAGGGAAAAAAAAATAGAACAAGAAATCAACATATAAACTATAACCCAATGCTATCATCTGTAAAAAACTCTAAACATAAAGTATTTCATTTTCTACCTCTATTGTATCTCAATTGTGTTAATCCCGTTAAATAACTAAGAGGAGAGTGAATTGATTGTTATAACCTTTTAAAATTTTTGACAACTATAGTACTTAAAGCAATTAGATATTTAAGACCTCTCAAGTTGTTAAAGCTAAAAGGCTTAAAGTAATTGTAGCATTAAAAATAAATAATGTAGAAATTAAAAAGTGTAGGAAGTAGATGATCACACAAAGATTTTTATAGAGGCTCTAGCTTGTATAAATTCTCTCTTTCAGTTCCACTGTAGGGGATCCGATCATTTACACTAGTTAGTCAACTATATTAAAAATAAAACTTTGAAAGGGAACAACACATGGTCAACCATAACCTTTTAATCCACTCCTCTATCTCGCTTAGTTTCCACTAAAGCTAAACATAGGCTAAAGCTAAACCTAGGTCGATCAAGAATCGGCTCGAAACCATAGGGCCATATTGAATCATGATCAATCCACTTATGACCAATATTCCAAGCCAGTTCATTAAGGTCAACATTCACAAGTCGTTTCATATGTTTATAAACCAACTTGTCAATTTTTTCCTTTTACGATTTGCAATATATATATATATACACATATTATATGTATACACATTACGCAATATATAATATATATGTTAATATGAATATGTAAATTACAAAAAAAAAAAAAAAGGTTTAGGCCCACCGGTTCAAACGGAGTGGTGGGCTTGAATCACCTAAACCCACGTGAATTGGCAAGTCTTCGGCCAATCTAAACCTACTGTTATCAGGCTGGTTTCGTACCGATTCACAATTTTAAAACCCACCCTTCTTTAGATCTAGCTACAACTAACCCTCCCTCAAGATTACAACAAATATTCACTTGCAAAATCAAATAAGACGAGGATATTGAAATAAATTAGCCTCTTACGTTAGCTCAAAGAATGAATGTAATGAAATTGAAATTTTCGTTCACTAAGAATATTGTTTTTAGAATTTCATTTGCTTGATAATGATTTACCTGGTTTTGAAGACTTCGGATTTTATAGTTTGTTGTGTAGTGTTCATTTCCAAATCTTTTTGTTGAAATCTCAATGGCTGTTGATAATTTAATTTGAATTATTCCTTTGGTTGAGCTGCCAACATTAAATCCAGAAAATATCTCCTTAGATCTTGTTAGTTCTGATCTGAGTTTATCCGCAAGGCTTGACTGCTAAGAGATAGATTTGATTTTGTGCTAACCTATACGCACAAAGATAGGAATGGCTTGATTTCAATTTCAACAAACTTTAAATCTTTCATCTTAAAATTGTAAACCACGATATTGAATAAGTAATACTTCAATTCTTCTTAGTCCATGCTTGATATTTCACTTAAACTTCTACACAACCTTTACAGATGCTGCTGACTAATTTACCTTTCATTGTGAGTTCCAGTTTTACCTTCTTCTATTTGGTTGAATACTCAAATTCCTTGGATACTTGTGTCTGTAGTGATCTCCCGCGATGGATCATACTTCCCTTCAACCTTCTACTTAAAATTGTTTTCCATTATCTTCTTCGCATAAACCTCATATACAGGCTCTTACAAGCTTTCATATTTTGTTCTGAGACTTAAAAATCAGAGTCACATCCTTTTATATGACTTTCTATTGATATCAAACTATTACTCTGTATGCTTAGTACACAAATTAGATTATCAAACCCTTTTATTATCATCAAAAACCTAACAAATTGTACATCTCTATTTTCTACCTTACAAATCCTATGTCTTCTTGTTACAGGTATTTTTCAGCTCGCTTGTCTCACCTCTTTTCATTATTAACTTCTTTCCCACAACAAGAAAAATATGCGTACTAACTTCTCATAAAAATCCATACTTCTATTATTTATCTCTATATTTTAATTTACTTCAGTTAAATATTTAAACTTCATATGACTTTTTTTGTACCTTACAAGTTTTACTATATGCTCTAGGTTCCAGTTTAAAGTAATATGCGAATAAAGTCTCATACCATATCTATTATATACTTGCTCACCTCTATTGTTGACAACAAAAGAAGAAAGCAAAAAAGAAAATGGAAGATAAAAAGGCTGCATGTTGCAATCATATCCCCTCTTTCTTTTATTTTCTTTTCTTTTCTTTTTCCCAGTTAATTACATTAAGAAAATCATGGGTTACTCCCCACCTCCATACATAGGATTTTTTTGCTAAGAAAATAAATAATCTACCATCTGATAATCAATAGTTAACTTATATTAATTACATACTCATAAACATAAAAGAAAAAAAAAAAAAAAAAAAAAAGAAGAAGAAGAAGAAGAAATCACATACTCCTACAATGCCTAGACTCAAGAGGTGGCCTCTAGCACCCAACGGGTCTTAGGACCAATGATGAAACTATAAGGGGATAGATGATTCCCGATTCAACCTTTTCCAAACTCAAGGGCCCTCAAATATGGATCAGGTCGAGCCGGATAGCCCATATCTAGTCTCCACAAACTATTTTGTCAGAGAATGGATGTGACAAATAGGGTTCTAAGAACTGGAGTTCCTGGCAATGGGAGAAATCAGATGGAAGCTTAGAATAAGCCAGTGGCAAGGAACTGCAGTGAAGTTGTATGCCAAAAGGCTTGAAAGAAAATGCTCCTGATTGGGTGATTGTTAACAACTTAACAATAAAAGGAAATGAAACGTTCAAAAAATTAGAACGCTTGCCAATGAATTTTGGATTCTTTTAAGGAAAAAGGAAAAATTACATTAAAGGAGGTGGAAACCGGCTGGCAACCTTCAACTCAAGGTTTTACTAAATTAAACACTGATATACTCTATTATCATTACACTTGGGAAGCCTCTAAAGGAGTAATTCGAGATGAAAGAGGGCATTCGATGTTTGGATTGTCAAAGAAAATAAGCAAAGTAGATATTCTCTATACTCTGCTCAATTGTTGGCTCTGTTTGCGGAGCTTTCTTTTTATGTAAAATGTTCAAAGATAGGTGTGTTATTCATCAATAAACGGAATAATCTGTACAACGAATTTGCAAACGTCATTCTTGCACACAAGGCAAAGATGAAAGAATTGCTAGAAGTGAAGTTGCTACTGCCAAAGGGTAGCAAATGCAGTGTGCAGATTAGTTAGATGGTGTCACAAATCATTTGTGCATGAAATATTTTGCTTTGTTGCTCCGTCTGCAACTGAAAAGCTTTTGCGCAAAGATTTGTGTTGCTACTACTGCAAGGGGAGTCTAGAACTCCTATTGAACTTGGTACTGATGATCCACATTTTGCTTTAAAAAGCCAAATACTAAAGACAACCGATTCAGGTATCACAGTTCAATTTGGTTTAAAAAACCAAACAAAGCCGCTCTCAAACAGAACCGTAATTTATGACTAAGTGCATCATTATTCAGCTTAAGTTAATCCCCTATTCCATACACCGGAAAATATGAACCGTTAATTTTTCCAAAGAAAATACAAATTCTTCGTATTGACGAGTACAAACAGTTCTATGCGAGTTTACGTACATGCCTGGAATTATCCCCCCTTTCAATTAAATAAAATTTAAAAAAAAAAAAATTGACACTCTACAATCTACATGAGCCGGACGCTACAAATGGGGAGAAATAGATCCTTGCCAGACAAAATGGCTAATTACCGTACCATACAAAATATAGCTTCTCCAAACAAATAACACATAAAAAGAGAAAAGAGCCAAAACTTTTGGGACATGGCTGACCACTAAATGGAACACAGAAAGCCTTTACTTTGCCTTCCCTTTTTTCCTGCCAAATTTTTTGTTTTTGCCCTTGGCAGCTTTGCCCTTCATATACGACATTCTGTTAGCTTTCTTCTCTCTCTCCTTACGCACCTGCTCTAGATTCTTGATCTGGGAACGTACGTGTGCGTTAGGGATGGAATGCTGCTTCTTGCTTCCCCTGAATCTTTTATTAGCCGCCCCACCTCCTCCGTGGCCTCCTGCAGCAGACATTCCCATAGAGATTACTCATTGCCATTGCTATGGAATCAAATGTATCTAATAACACTACTTACTAAATCCATGGGACTGCTCTTTTCTAAATCTAATACGATTCAACCTGAGAAGATTTTGACTTTTTGTACCTAAGCACTTACCAGCCATTCTAGCAGATTCCTCAGTATCCAGTTCGCCGCTCTCTCCTTTAAGAGCAATTTTACCATGTGACCTTTCTTTCCACTTCTTGTATATCCCAGTTTTGGTTGCTTTCTTCACCTTTGCCCCACTCTCAGTTTTTATCTACAACCAAGGGAAAATTCAACATAATCAATAAAAATATTCCGAAACAAATCCATCCATGCTGACACGTTTGTCTATATTCTCTCTCTATATGCTCCATGCCTGATTTGTGTCTACTGAAATTTAATAAAACTATCTAACTTGATTCAAATTCAAGTTTGATGTTTGGATAAATTATCTTTTTGGTACACTATCGTAACTATGGTGAAGATGAGGAATGAGAGCTGAAAAGTATAAGTTCACATATAATCAAGGTTTAAGAAATACAGTTTATTCATCAGAAAAAGGAAACTCTTTTTTTTTTATTATGAAAAATTAAATGAAATATAGAGCAAGTAAATCTACTTTTTAGGAATTTGGTAGATATTTAATTTTATAAGAGGAACATACATGTACTTAGATTTTCATCTTTTAGATATCTCATTTTGGCAAACACAAGATTTGAAAAGAGTGCCAAACTGATACTAAAAAGAGGGAAAATAGATGAACCAATAAGACCCATGATGGCACCGAGTACCCTCATATGCAGACAAGTGTTCATTTGACAAGATATTTTTTGGTAATTTTTTGAGACAAGATGTGCATTCAACAAGAATTTTCCCTCCATATTTTGCAAAAGGTGTACATAATGATCTTTCTACTGCAAGCCACATAGATCAAAACTACTGCTCTCAGACAAATTGGATGCTTAGATGAGTACATTGAAGTTAGCCAAACCACCACTTCAAACAGATGTGTATTTATAGTAATATAATACAAATCAAAGAGGCACAACATTACAACTGACATCACCAAAAGGAAGTATTGATGAGTATTTTGCAATACACTTCAGCTCTAAGCTCGTAACAAATACACAACCAAAAAGATAAATATGTCCAAATTTTATTTACTTCAGATCAAAGCTACTGCTCTCAGACAAATAGGACGCTTAGATGAGTACATTGAAGTTAGCCAAACCACCACTTCATACAGATGTGTAGTTATATAAATATAATTCAAATTAAAGGGGCCCAACATTACAACTGACATCACCAAAGGAAGTATTGAGGAGTATTTTGCAATACACTTCAGCTCTAAGCCTGTACCAAATACACAACCAAAAAGATATGTCCAAATTTTATTCACTTGCCATAGAAAGTAAAAAGTTATTGAAATGTGTAGAGGCAAGGCAAAATCAAACTACAAATAGAAGCAGCCAAAGTCTTAGCACAAAGACATAAGAAAATATATAAGAGGCTACTTCCAAACAATAGTCAATTAAATATGCCCGTAATCAAGGTGCTCAAAATGACAAATCCTTGGGTACTTCTACTCACGACATTATCCACCTCATTGCCATGTTCCTCAAATTGCAGACTAAAAGTTTGTTGATAAGATACATAAATTGAAGCAAAAATTTGCAGTGACAACAATGACTGTGACATTGATGAGTGGTAACACAAACTCCAGTAACAAACATGGTATAGACATGAAAGTACCTTTCCACTGGCAGTAACACGATCACCATTGTTCAATTTGACATACTTTTTACTCCTCTGGCATAAAAAAAATAAATAAATAAGTAAAGGTAAGGTTTTTCCCCCTTTTCAATATGAAAATATCTGTTAGCCTGAAACTGATAAAACCATTCCAGAAGAAAGCAACAAGGAAGATGAGCAGAGATACCTTATCCCAGTGATACGACTGTTTCTGTTTCTGCATGCCTTCACTATCATCGGCAACTAGATCTAGCACAGCAGTATCTAACCTGAAGTCCAAAATTTACTACTTAGCTATCCATTACAAAGTGAAATGGCATTATGACAGGTAATATTCCAATTATACTAGAGAGGGAAAGCATTGAGATCATATCTCGTAGGAAGGTATTTCATCCATATGGTTATTAGAGAAAAAGGAAAATTTAGATATAACTCAATTGTTTTGGCATCAGCATGGATGGGCTAAAGATAAATTACTAAGAGAATTTTGTAGAAATTTGTTCAACAGAAAAAATATGGTGTTTGATACTTTAGGAGCGTTCGATTTCTTGGCTGAATTAACTCATCAAATTCTTAGGAGGAGAAGGAGAAGGAGAAGGAGAAGGAGAGGGAGGGGAGGGAAAGGTAAAAGAAGAACCTTAACAGATTCATAAAAAAACAAATTATTAAATTGTTTTATGTACATTAAAGTACCCTTTTCAAACAAGTTCTTGTTCATACAATAGATGTTGAGTTATGTATGAGCTATATAAGTCCCACATTGTTTAGATGAGAGTATTTTGGTATTTCACATCTATACATGTATACATAAATACATATAGAGTATTTTGTACATTAAAGGTGAATTTAAGGAATAAAAGATTATCTATTATTTACTCAAAAGTTTCTCTTTCTATTCTTCTTTATTTTTATTGTTTTCACATAGTATCAGAGCTAGAGTAAGAAACCCCAGAAACCCCTCTTCTCGTAAAATCCTAGAATTCTTTTCCATGGACGTCAAACCAATCTCCAATTACACACACCTAATTTCAAGGGGTCTAGCTATCCAAACCCTAAAACATTGCCCTTTGTTGCTACCGTACATGCCACCACCACTGCTACACGAACCACCACTACCGTTGCACACGCTGCCACTAGCACTGCCATTGCTTCTTCAGCATTTTTTTTTTTTTCTCTTCACCCTTTTTCATCTCTCATTTGTGATCTTTTAGGGGTGTCTTCAATTCAAACATGAATGGACCTAGGAATTCCTCATCAAAAACTGGTGCTTTTCCCAATCTCTTGTCTCCATCTCTTGCATTTGCCATTGAAAAGTTGCTAAGGAGTTCAAATTACATCTCTCAGTCCAATGCAGTCGAATTATGGTGTGTCGATCATGGCTTGCAAGATCCCTTGACCACTACACCAAGTGATGTGAAGGAGATAAGGACAATTGGTTGAGAATTGATACTTCATTGTCAAGTTTGTTGTGGTGATCAATTGATCCTTCTCTTCACCCTAATTATAATCATCACTCCAATTCCTATAATAAAAAACTCTTTATACTAATGATATTTAGCGACTATATTAAGTGGTGTCTAACTTATTGAATTTGCGACAATCGGATATGATTATTACTGATTTTCTTAGGAGATGGGCATCAATTGATGCCGAATATAACTCTCTTCTTTCTCCTGAACAGTCATCTATGGATGATTTAGCCTAAAGAGACAAATTCTTCATGGTCTGTATTCTTACCACACTTGGCTCTGATCTTGCCCCTATTGATGATTAGATACTAGCTAGCCCAAATATACCCTCTATGGATGACGTTCTCTCGTATTCTTCGTGTTTCATCTATTCCTCGAGCACCTAGACCTCTATTCTGGATAATTCAACTCTGGCATCTCAAATTCAAGCTAGTGCTAGAGAAGACCAAAGTGGAGATCGTGGAGGTAATTGGGGAAATTGCCCTAAGTGTACCTATTGTCATAGATGGGGACATGCTAAGAAAAAGGGCCACAAGCTACATAGTGATCCTTCTCATGCCAATATTGCTCAATAGGCTAATTCCTTGCCTTCAGATGGACAGAATCATAATTATTTACTTCTCAATGGAACTAATCTCAAGAATTATCTCCAATATGAAGCATCTTAGCAGTCTTCATCCTCTACTGCTTCCATTGCTCACAATGATAATTTAGTTGCTTGTCTCACTCAATCTTCTTCCCTAGGTCCATGGGTTATTGATTCAAGTGCTTTTGAACACATTTCTAGTAATTATCATCTGTTTTCTCATTTCTTAAAATCTACATCTTTACCTACTATTACTATGGCTAATGGCTCTAATACAATATTTAAAGCTATGACTAATGCACAACCCTTGCCTTTTGTTCCTTTGGAACATGTTCTTTATATCCCTAACTGTCCTTTCAATCTTATATCTATTAAGAAGGTCACTCGTGCTTTAATCTGTTCTACTCAATTTGACCCTTACTCTATCATTCTCCAAGACCTCAATATGGGACAATCTAGCATAGGATGCGAGTCACAGGAGCTTTACTATCTCAACTACCCACCAACTTCTTCTACTACTTGTTCTACTACAGATTCTCCAACTCTTCTTCACTATCGTTTGGGTCATCCTAGCCTCTCCAAGTTCCAAAAGATGGTTCCTCATTTATCATCTTTTGAATGTGAGTCTTGTCAGCTTGGAAACAATCTAGATCTTCATTTCCCAAATGTATCAATAATAAGGTTACCTCTCCCTTTGCTTTAGTTTGTTTGAATGTTCAGGCCCAAGTCAAGTCATGTCTATTTTAGGATTTAAGTATTTTGTTATCTTTATTGATAATTATTCACAGTGTACTTGGATATATTTAATGAAAAATCGTTCTGAGCTATTTCCATTTTTCAATCTTTTTGTGCTAAAATTAAAAATCAATTTAAGGCATTTGTTCGAGTTTTGTGCGGTGACAATGCTTCCAAACAAAATCTTTCTTGAATAAAGTGACAGCCGATCTCTGTATGTTTAGTTCTCTCATAAAAGACTGGATTGAAGGCTATATGCAATGCTTTTAAAGTAGCTGTTTTAACCAAATAGTTTCATCTATGAAACTTTATAAAACTTCAGCTCTTAAAGTAGTTGTTTCAACCAAATAAGCTCACAAGTTGATAAGGTCATTGTTCGATATTATACTTCTACGCTTAACCTAACAACATCCTCCTTCTTGCTCTTTCAGAATACTAAATTACCTCCAATAAAAATGCAGTATCTAAAAGTAGATTGTCTATCAAAAGAAGAATCTGCTCAATTAGTATTAGAATAACCAATTATTTGAAAATGACCATGATTCTTATACATTAATCCTCTACCTGGAACACTTTTAGTATATCTAAGAATTCTCATAATTGCAATGACTTTTACAAAGAGATTAAAAGAATTGATTAATAATATTAACTATAAATGAGATATCAAGTCAAACAATGGTAAAATAATTGAGTCTTTCTACCAATCGATATTACCATCCAAGATTTGCAAGAGGCTTCCTTGTCCTAATAATAGCTTTACATTAAGATATATAAACAAGTCAACAAACTTATAATTAAACATCCTAATCTCCTTCAGAATATCTATGGCATATTTTTTCTAAGAAAGAACTATACTAAAACTAAATTGAGCAACCGATATGTCAAGAAAGCACCTTGGCAAGCCATAGATACATGTTCTGAAAATGTCTAAAAAGATGTTCCTTAAATTGAGTAATAACATCTTGATCATTACTAGTAATTATAGTATCATTTACATAGATTATTAAGTAAATGCAAACCAATCATATTTTGCCCTTCTCTTGTCTTTATCCTCCATTTCTGTTCCTAAAAATGTGAGTGAGGCTCTTTTAGATCCAAAGTGGACACAAGCTATGATAAAGGAGATGACCGCTTTGCATGCTAACATCTCTTGTTGGTTGTTGGTGGGCTTATGTTGTCAAGGTTATAGGTTGTTAAGATTAGTCAAGATGGGAAAATTGATCGGCTTAGGGCACATTTGGTTGCCAAAGATTACACAAGTGTATAGCCTAGATTATGAGGATACTTTTTCTCCTGTGACTAAGATGACCTCTATTCGATTGTTTCTTTCTATTGTAGCTATGAAACAATGGTCTTCATACCGGTTAGATATTAAAAATGTTTTTCTCCATGATGAGCTTCAAGAGGAGATTTATATAGAGCAACTACCTGCTTTTGTTATTCAAGGAGAGTCTCACTTGGTGTGTAAATTTCGTTGCTCACTATATGGTTTGAAATAATCTCCACGTGCCTAGTTTAATTGTTTCAATGCTAATGGAGTTTGGTACGATTCGGAGTACATCTGATTATTCAATTTTCTATAGACACACATCTGTAAGGCAATGCATTTACCTAGGTGTTTACGTAGATAATATTGTAATTACTGGCAATGATTAAGATGGTATTACTCAATTGAAGACATATTTTTTTAGACATTTTCAAACTAAAGATCTTGGCTTGCTAAGGTACTTTCTTTTTTTGGATAAGTTAAAAATTTTCATTAATGAGGAAAAATATACAAAGAGGCTTACACAACAACACTAATAAAATCAAGAGTTACAAAAAGTTGCAGAAACAAAAGTAAACTCAAAGAGAGGGGAAAGGGGGAAAAAAAATCTATGTAAGCCAAACATAAGCAATTATCTGGTTGGCTAGAGAAAAAGGAGATGGAATTGGTTCTCTTAAGCGAACACTACTTCTTGCACACTAAATACAATACACAGCTGCTACTAAGGCTGCTCTCCATGTTTTTATGAAAGCCAACTTCAAATTTGTTGTAGCTAGTAAGCCATTTGTGGCTCTTTGCCAAGAGTTGTAAGACGCTGGACAATTTAAGGAAATACAGATTTGTGCCCAAACTTAGGATGAGAAAAGGCAGTCAAAAAACAGATGGGCATGAGCCTCAATCGCATTTGCACAAAGGTAGCAAGAGGAGGAAGTGGAGATTCCCCATCAAAGCATACGGTCCAAAGTCTGAAACTTACCAAGCCATGCTAAACAAAGAAAAGAGGCCTGCCTTGGAATAGTTGTAAGATTCCAAACCACCTTGTACCAAGGCATAAAGGAAGAGGGTTGAGTTAGGAACTCATAGCCGCCCTTGATAGAGTAAGTGTCCACAAGAGAAGGGCCCCAACATAAGGAATCAGGTTGCTGCAGGTTGGGGCGAATAGAAAGGGGAATGTTAAGGCTATCCCCAAGAGGTCACTCAATTAAACTCCATTGGGAACATAATCTGGCATTCGTTGGCATACCAGAACTTGCTTCTCTTGTGCACTAAAAAGGGAATCCAGTGGATAACATGGATGCCAAAAATCTGACCAAATGGAAATGGAAAACCCATCATTTTCTTTCCATTTGAATTCGCTACACACCAAAGTATGCAACTTTAACAAACTTTCTCCAACTCCATAAGCAAACAGCCAGGGTCTTAACAGCCCATATACTATGAACTTTGAGATGCGTTGATTGGATCCAATCCTTCCAAAGCCCTTCCCCCTCTCTTCTATACAAGTTCCAAGGGTGTTTAATGTGGGCCACTATGTTCCTAGAGGACAATATAGGAATGCCTAGGCCACCACTGCTTTTTGGCTTAAATACATCCTCCCAACATACCTTCACCTTGGTAAGATGATGAGGCTACTACTCCATAAAAAATTTCTAAGTTTTTTCTCAATTTGCACCACTACAAATTTATGGAGTAGGTAAATTAAGCTCCAATAGACCTGAATAGAAAATAGAACCAACTTAATTAGTTGAAGTCTACCCGCAAAAAGGACAAGAACTTTGTCATCCAGGATGAGATATGGTTTAGAATTTTATTTTGCAATACTTCAGTCTTATTTATTCAATTTGATGGAAATAAGAAGTACTCCCAAGTATTTAACCAGCAGGAAACCTTCTTGGAACTTCAACTCAATGAGAATAGCAGCTTTGGTTTCTTGCTAAATGTTGCAAAAGAAAGCACGACTTTTGCCACCATTTGCAACAAGACTTGACATACTTGAGAAGAGGTTTAAAGCCTTATTAACATAGGAAACTGACTTCAAGCTTGCTCTACAAAAGATAAGTAAATCATCTACAAAACAAAGGTGAGTTAATTTTTCAGTTTTACATCTTCAATGGTACGTGAAGTTAGGATTAGAAGGAACCTGTATAAAGAATAGATGAAACAACTTCCATTCCTAAAACAAAAAGATAAGCAGAGAGTGGATCCCCCTGCATTAGCCCTCATTTACTAGGGAAAAACCCAAAAAATTCACCATTTATGTTGATAAGAGAACTTGGAAGTCGATATGTCAATATGCATTGCTTAAAAAGGCAACAAAAATGGGTGGGAAACCCCATGCATTGTAAAACCTCCAGCAAGAAAGCCTAACTTATAGAGTCATACACTTTTTGAATATCAATTTTGAGAGCACATTGGGGTAAGCCTTCAGGAAGATGGTAACCAATCAATAATTCTTGGGCCAGGAATATATTATTGACAATCCTTCTTCCCGAAACAAAAGTTACCTATTCCTTTCCACCCAATGAGGATATTAAAGTCTGGAGTCTAGCTGCAAGGATTTTTAAAATGGCCTTATAAATAACATTGCAACAAAAGATAGGCTGGAAATCATTATCAACAAAGGATTAGGGACCTTTGGAACAAGGGATAGGGAGTTGGTGTTAATTTCTTCAAGAAGGAAACCCAAGGAAAGAGTTTCCTTAACTGTTGCCAGGATATCCTTTCCAATAAGGTTCCAAGAAGCTTTGAAGAACTTATTTGTGCACCCATCTGACCCCAAGTCCTTCTCATTTGCTCACCTACAAAAAGCTGCCCTAATCTCTTCATCAGAAATTGGCGCCTCAAGTCTCTGTTTTTGTTTTACCGTGAGTTTCCTGGTTACAAAACTACCAACAGCATCAAGGCACAGGAGAAAACCATGATCATCATGAAGATTTTGAAAGAAAGAAAGGATTTAATGGTGGAATTGCTGGTCCCCTCTTAATTCACTCCAGTCATGCCTACTACGGGTGGAGTGAATAGACTCCTGTTATGATGGTTAACCATGGCCTTGTGGAAGAAACCATGTTTTTGTCACCAAGACATAGCCATTTAACCCTTGACTTATGTTTATAGAAGCATTCTTCCGCACGCCAAAGAAGATAATCGAAGAAGATAATAGTCTTTGTAAGCTTTACGCTCCTCATCTAAAAAAGAAGGATTACCGTCCCTTAAAATATCAGATTGCAAGCCAGTAAGGTTATCTTTGGCAAGCTTACATGGGATGACACATCAGAAAAGGCTAAATTCGTCAGGTTCTTGAGGTCCTTCTTAAGGCGGTTCATTTGTGAAATAATTTGGAACATTTTAGACCCTTGAATCTACTCCTTCCAATGCTTGGTGACCAGACCCTTAAAACTCTTCATGATTAGCCAAAAAATTAAAGAACTTGAAGGGAATATGCTTGGATTTATTTTGGGTATCCAAAAGGACTGCAGCTAAGGAATGATCCAGAACCTAATCCAGGAGTGATTTGCAAGAACTCTATCAATCTTGATGAAAATAGGGCCTCTTGCTATTTGTTCATCCAAATGAAAAAATTTCCCTAGCTCAACTGAGACGAGAAACTCCTGAAATTTGATCATTGCTGTTGCAGTTTTCCTTCTACCTCCTTTTCGTTCAGAAACGTTCCTTATAACATTAAAATCCCCTAGCAACAGCCAAGGGAAGTTACTCAACCGAAAGGACAAAGGCCCTAAACCTTCCCAAAGATCTCTCCTGACACTGTCCAAATTTGACCCATATTACAAAAGTTGCAACAAAGGAAATATTTTAATGTCTAAGATGAACCGTAGTGGGCACAAATTGAGGGACTTCCAATTCAACCTAGACATCCCACATGTTTGGATTCCAACAAATCCAAATCCTCTTTCTAGCCAAACAATTAATAGTAAAGGACCAGTGAGGTCCCAATTTGCACTTAATAGAGTTTTCATTTTGCAAGTTTACTTTTGTTTTTAATAAACCAGCGAGAGATTCCATTTTCTGCACAAATCTTCCTTACATCACTAGCTTTTGTGGGATCACTGATCTCTCTAACGTTCCAAAAAGCTAAATCCATCTATGTATAGAAGAGTGGAAAATAAGGCACTCAAGTACGAGTGTCTTTTCTTTTTTGTTTGTTTTTCCACTTGCTCTTGCCAAAAGAGCCTAAGCTATGGCCACTAAGGGAGGAATTACCTGAATCTCTTGGCCTAGTTTTTTTAACTACCAACACTTCAAGGGGAGAGTGAGTATCTTGTGCACCAAAAGTATCCTGTACTAAGATACTTTCTTAGTATAGAGATTGCTCAATTTGGTTCTTGTATAGTTCTTTCTCAAAGAAAATATGCCTTAGATATTTTGGAGAAAACTGAAATGCTTAATTATAAGCCTATTAACTCGCTTATGGATCTTAATATAAAGCTATTACCAAGATAAGGATAACCTTTTGAACATCCTGAAAGATACTATCAATTGATAGAAAAACTCAATTACTTCACTATTACTTTACTTGATATCTCTTTTATAATTAATATTGTTAGTCAATTCTTTCAATCTCTTAAGTTATCGAAATGCAATTGTCAAAATTCTCAAATACATTAAAAGTGCTATGGGCAAATGATAACTCTATGAGGATTGTAATCATTCCCAAGTTATTGGTTATTTTGATGTTGATCAGGTAGGTTCTCCTTCTAACAAATGATCTAATTCTAAGTATTGCACTCTTATTGGACGTAATTTAGTATCCTTGAAGAGTGAGAAGCAAGATGATGTTACTAGGTCAAGCACAAAAACAGAATATTATGCAATGGCCTAAGTTACCAATGAGCTTATTTGGTTGAAATTACTATTTTAGGAGTTAAAAGTTTTGTAAAGTTTGGTAAATAAACTTATTCTATTTATCACAAAAGAAGCAAGATGATGTTGCTACGTCAAGCGCAAGAGAAGAATATTGTGCAATTGCTTTAATAATTGGTGAGCTTAGTTGGTTGAGATAATTATTTTAGGAGTTAAAAGTTCTGTAAAGTTTTACGAATGAAGTTATTTTGTGATACCTAAGCTGCATTGCATATAGCCTCTAATCTAGTCTTCCTTATGAGAGAACTAAACATATAGAGATTGACTGTCACTTTATTCGAGAAAAAGATCTTACCTCAAAGCATTGTCACTGACCATGTCAATTCTAATGATCAATTAGCTAATATTTTGACCACATCTCTTAAGAGTCCTTGGATTGGATACATTTGTAACAAGCTGATACTCCAACTTTAGGAGGAGCGTTGAGTCATTATAACTCCCACATTATTTAGATAAGAGTATTTTAGTATTTCAAATGCAATAAAGGTGAACATAAGGAATAAAAGATTATCCATTATTTACTCAAAGGTTTCTCTTTCTATTCTTCTTTACTTTTAGTGTTTTCACAATAGACAATTTTTTTTTGGTAAAATCACAATAGACAAAATCAGGATCACTCTAAGACAAGGTTCTCATAGCTACTTACCACCGACAGGAATGATGAAATAGAGAGTAATTACATATATAACACCACAATTTTCACATCCTTCAAGAAAATTACACCATCAAAAGAAAACAAAATATTAGTTTTCTTACCTATTTGCACCAAAACCTTCATGAGATCTTACCAACAAACCTGCCTCTGTATGCTGAAAGAAAAACAATTTTTGCACACTTTAGTAAATTATGTCCTAAGCAACACAATTAGCAGATAAACTACTCACGCACCTAAAATTAAGAGGGGAAAAGAAAAAGAACTTACATGATTTGTTGGAATCGAACTTATGTAGAATTCTTCATCCCTAGACGTCTTAGCCTTTCTTTTGGTACCATGTGCTTCAAGTATCCAAAAAAAAGACAGCAATTAGGAAATTATCACACAAGATTGATGAAGAAAAGAAATGGATATTTAATAAGGAATTCTTATTTTGGTTAATAATGAGGGAAAACATAATAGATTCTTTTCTGGAAAATTACAAAAACATGACTTATGTTTTAAGACTCTTGCAATTTACTATCTTGCGTTTTGTTATTTTATAAATGCATGACCTGTATTATTCTCCATTAAGCAATCACCAATCCTTGATTAAAAACAGTATATGAGACTCACACGTTCCACCAATATAACTTTAAATCCCACAGACCTTAGAAGGTTTATTGTTTCATCCGATTAGGATCTGTAAGCAAATATGCATTACTTGGTCATCTGTAGTGAGAAACCATGTGAATCATGTGTTATTTTCATACAAGGACTGACATTTGCTCAATAGAAAACATGGGTCATACACTTATGAAAAGACAAAACACAGGTTAATAAATTACAAAACTGTGGAAATACATGTCACATTTTTGTAATTTACCCTTTTTATAAAATAATTTCCATTATGTAAGTGCACATTGAAGAGTAATTTATTTCCGAGGCAAATTTAGAGATATTTGGTTCTTATCCATTAAATTACAGTTTTTGTATAAAACACACATTCAGATGTGATATCTCAGCTACTGCTAATGAAAGATGTTGTTGCACACCAGCATTGAAAACAAGAAAATAAAAGCTGACATAATGGCCAGCTCAGTCAGCTGATCAAAGATAGTACAACCAAAAGATAACAAACCTTTTGGTTGCTTCTCTCTTGAAGAAGTAACTTCAGATCCACCATCCTGCATGTACAGAGAAAACTTAGCGAGATGGATATATAGAGGGAAGCAGCAATAACACAGATCATTTTATTCGAAAAATATCCACAAGTTTCTTGGCCTTTTTCCTCCTTTGTTAACGAAGGGATTGGAACGAATACGATCAGCACATGAACTATATAAATAAAATTATTAAAAATTTATACTATAAAAGATGCACCCTCTGTTTCTGCTTTCACTTTTTCTTTTTTTTGGTAAGTTCAGGAAATTAATTAAAAAATTACCCCGACAAGATGAGTATAATACACTGTATATAGATCAAAAAAGTAGACTATAGCTGACACGAGCACTAAGTGTTGGTTTATCCACTAAAGAAAACTAAGTGCATCATAGACTAAAACTAAAAGAAAGGGCAACAAGCACAGAAAGCTGGTGTTTAAAGGCCTAGTAATCTCTATAACTTTCCTAACCACACTTTCAATTGCAGCTTCTTGAGACCAGAGAAATTAAAAATCAGAACCAGAGTGATCAAAATCTTGCCTCATTACCCTCTAGTATTGAACCCCCTTCCCTCAACATTTCCACTTTCCTCATATATGTTTACATAAATCCATAAGCAATTGGGCATAGGTTGGCTACCACATTGAATATTCAATGAGGTCTAGCAGATGATATCCATTCTAACTTCATGGAAATTCTTTTGCTAAAAAATAAACCAATGGCACTTACAGACACAACTCAATGCTTCAAACAGGACAATTTGCATTGCCAGAAACATAAATGACCACTAATCAAGTTCTATGAAAAAGAGATTTTAACTCTTGAAGATTGAGCACCTTATTGCCTAAAACTATGTATTCTTTTTTTTTTTTTTTTTTCAGGACTGAGAGAGGAAATGAGAGAGAGAGAGAAAGGAGGGGGGGGGGGGGA
>JAMXBB010000011.1:45083171-45108748 GCA_024138015.1 Lumnitzera littorea
AGTAGGTGGAAGTAATTACCTTTGCACTAATGTGATACCTAGTTTTCTTGTTAAGCTTGCCACCATTTATTTAATACAATGACATAGTTAGCCCTTCCCTCTTCCTTCTCTAACACACACCCTGCATCTGCCCTTTCTTTCCCACCACAACACCCCCACAACCCCAACACAACCCCCCCCACCCCCTCCCCCCCCCCCCTCCTTTCTCTCTCTCTCTCATTTCCTCTCTCAGTCCTGAAAAAAAAAAAAAAAAAAGAATACATAGTTTTAGGCAATAAGGTGCTCAATCTTCAAGAGTTAAAATCTCTTTTTCATAGAACTTGATTAGTGGTCATTTATGTTTCTGGCAATGCAAATTGTCCTGTCCGGAGGGTTGTGTTGGGGTTGTGGGGGTGTTGTGGTGGGAAAGAAAGGGCAGATGCAGGGTGTGTGTTAGAGAAGGAAGAGGGAAGGGCTAACTATGTCATTGTATTAAATAAATGGTGGCAAGCTTAACAAGAAAACTAGGTATCACATTAGTGCAAAGGTAATTACTTCCACCTACTGATGCCCACGGTTCAAAACAAAATGGAATTCCCAAATATATATATATGTGTGTGTGTGTGTGAGTGTGTTTGTGTGTGATGCAACTTAGGGTTTCAACAAAAGAAATTCAACGAGCACAGATTACAATAGAACACTTACTAGAAATGGTGATAGCTGAACACCGATAGGTACTTCGCAAGCCAACTTCAGCAGAACAAAGGAAGAAAGTTCCTACTCAAGTTTTCCAACTCCTCAATGCCCCTATTTATAGGACCTCTTTATTACAATTACCATCCTACCCCTACTATTTACGGTACTACACATGCATGCCAATTACAAAACCTAAACACTACACCTTCACTGCCACTGCAACACTACACCACACACGCCACTGTCTGCACATGGGCACAACACAACTCAATGTAACACACACCCTGGCACACACACAACAAACTGTACAACACACCACACATGACACACACACTACAACCACTGGCGTCTCTTATAGATATAGAGTAATGGCTTATAGGGCTTAGGGGTTGTATCAGTATGCGTGTATATATATATATATATATATAGGCTGTTCTGTATTCTAAGCTAGCTTAGTTCAATGATGGAAGCAGTTGAATGGCATTATATCATAAAGATCGAAGAACTACTATGTAGCAGAAGAATAAAAGATTTGTAATTTGGAACCGATTACCATAGACTATTTCACATAATAAATAAAAATCTATATCCAATTATACCTCTTTGGAAGGATTAGAATTGCGGTGTTGCTGTACCAAATTAATGATCTCCTCATGTATAGCTCTTTTCTTCTTCATTACATCAACCCACTGACTGGAAGGACCCTGAATGAATTCCAAAATTTTAATAATACTACTACTAAAAGGAAAAAACACTGAAGACTTATTTCCAATAGATTAGGAATTCCAAAATATCAATGGAATAAATAAAAGCAGAGGAGGACTATCTCTTCGAATGAGAAGTGGTGTTTAGGGGTGGAGGAAGGGGACGAGAGGGAGGGAATGCTAATCTTTTGTGACCTAAGAAAAAAACTGTCAAAACAGTAAAACAAATGAACAAAACAATGAACGAATTGAAAAGATCATAAACCTCTTTCATTCTCATCAACAAGAACTGTGCTTGATAGATGCAATATGGCTAGCTACAAGTCAACTACATAAATCTTTTGCATCATTGCGGATATTTTAATATTAGCAATACAGCTAGCCACTATCTTTTGCACCATTATGCATATTCCATGCCAACATTATTTTCCATAATTCTACAACAAGAAGTAGCAAACAAGCAATACAAACCTAAAATAAATTCCAGCAGCAATATAACATTGCTACAGAAGAGCAAAACCACCTAAACACCTCATAAAAAGGCAGATGAAATACCTGTAGATGCTTAGATCTAGTAGCTTCACCTTCCGCTTCCAGGATAGTCTGCTTGGGTCTAGCACAAATTGGCAATTCATAAGCAAAAAATTTACCAAATAATGTTGTGTTGACAGATTAAACAAACAAATGAGCACCTGGCACAAGAAGTTTTTGCAGACATTAGATAATGAAAAGGGAAATTGTAGACACTACCTGAAGGCTTTCAAGCGCTCGGAAAAAGCCAATGCCATCAATTCACCCCCTCCAAGTTCACTTTTAAACAATGGATGTATGCCTTCACGAGGCAAGTCTTTCGCTCTTTTTATGGACTCTCTAGATGGTAATGGTTTGGTCTTTGAATACAGACAAAATGCATTTGTACATGTCCTCTGCAGAGAAGTCAATTCTGCTGATGAATTGATAATTTCTCGAACCCTATCAGAAACTAGATCTAAAACTGTCTGGGGAAAGCGCCCATACACTGTTTCTTGATTGGCAACTGCTTGATCAATTTCAGACATCACTCTATCCATGTCTTTGAAGACCTCCTCCTCAGTTGGAGCTGCCCTAATTGGCTTTGAGAGGAATAGATGAAGATCCAAAAGATAAGGCATATCTTCCGATGTCACAAAAGAATAAGCAGTCCCAGTGCGACCAGCACGTGCAGCTCGCCCAACTCGATGGACAAATATTTTAGGTTTGGGAGGGAAGTCCCAATTAATAACATTATCGAGCAATGGAATGTCAATACCCCTAGCAGCAACATCCGTGACAATTAACAACATAGTCTTTCTTGACCTAAACCTAGAAATATGTATCTTGCGAGCATCTTGATCCATATCACCATAACATACAGAAGGTTCAATGCCCTCTTCTCTGAACATGATGTTAAGAAACTCGACGTGATGCTTTGTGGAGACAAAAATCAATGTCTGTTGATCAGAACCAATTCGCTCCCTTACTAAGTATAGTAATGCAGCATGTTTTTCCTCTTGTCTTAAGGTGAAAAATGTAACCTTCAAGTCAGGGCTAATCTTAGTTTCTACGTCAAGGCGGACGAGCTGAGGATCTCGAAGACCAGCCTTTGCAAATTCAGCAAGGGCACTAGGCAATGTTGCACTAAAAAGTAAAGTTTGGCGATTCTCACTTAGCTGGGTAAGTATTTTATGCAACTGTTCCGCAAAACCCATTCCAAATAAGCTATCAGCTTCATCAAAAACCACATATTCTACAGTTCGCAAAGTCATATCATCAATTTCTGCCAAATGGTGCATCAGCCTGCCAGGTGTTGCGATAATGATGTCGGGATTTTGAGCCAATTCCTCAAATTGACTTTCCATGCTATCACCACCGACAAGTAAACTTGTCCGAAGATCTAATACAACAAGAATATAGTAATCTCATTACTATTAGAGCTTTGAAAAATTAGACTTTATTAGCTTTCATCCATGTATCATCCGACAATAATCGAATTTTTTCTTGCTTTTAAGAATATGGTATCTCAATTCAAATAAATTGGTATAAGTCAAATTAACAAAACAAACCAAAAACGTTAACTCACCAGTGAAACGACCAAGCTCTTTGGTAAACTTCAAAGTCTGCAAGGCCAAATCCCTAGTAGGAGAGAGAATCAAAGCCCTAACACCACCTTCAGTGACGTGCTGCTTAAGCTTCTCTAGCATGGGCACGAGAAAAGCAGCGGTCTTACCGGACCCGGTTCGGGCCATAGCAACGACATCGGAGCCGGAAAGAATGAGGGGCATGGCCTTCCTCTGTATAGGAGTGGGAACACGATAACCTTTGCGTTTAATTCCCTTGTAGACATTAGGGCTAAGACCTAAGGATTCGAACCCTCCTGATTTGGCTTTCTTCTTCTCTTTCTCGACGCGTTTTAGCTCTGCTTTTGAGCTCACGTACAATTCCGATTTCGCCATCAGGTCAAGGTCGGCCGTGTGGTTGATATGTTATAGAAATTGGGAGGCCTGTGAGTTATGGCTGCCGTACATTCAGACTCCGATGGCGGTGCGAAATAGTCGTCAGTGCATGAAAAACCCTAGCCGGCAGGGCTTAAGCTGCTAAACCCTCTTGGCTGTCTTTGATTACTCAGCCAGCGAGCATGTTTTTGGTATAAAGTAGCTGTACTGACTAAAATATGAGTATATGACATTTTTAAGTAACACAAACCCCAAACCCAAACCCAAACCCCACCCCGGCCAAAAAAAGAGAGAGAGAGAGAGAAATGAAACAATACATTTATCCGAAAATATCACAACTAATATGTTGATGACAATGTTCACAGATTTTAACTATAATGTCAGTACTATTATTTAAATATATTAATATACATTCCGTATTATTGTTTTTATCTTTCTGCATTTATATAGGAAAAAATTAGTTGCACCTCCAAAGGAAGAAAGATGGGAATCTGAAGTTGCATAAGACGATCACAAACTAGGGGTTTCAGTAACTTACTTTCCGTTTGCTTCATTATAATTTACAATTTTATTATAGTCATATTCATCAGCATGATAGAGCTATTATAATATTTAGTTATATTTTTAGATCCAGTAATAATTCCATATGAAATCTATATGATAAAAGAATATTGAATAGCTTATTTTTTATTGATGCGTCATAATAAAAAGAGTCATTTATATTCTTATTTTCTTATATTACCTACAAAAAACATAAAAATTACAAAATATATTTTTTGTTTGTAGAGGTTTAATGGTTGTTTCTCTAAATAAATGAATATATGATCATCCTCCAAGACACAAATTTTTTTTTTTTTTTTTTTGTATGAGAGCGAGGGTTCCCACAAAGTGAATATGCATTGTTCATGTGATATGCGAAAGGAATTATATATGTTTAGATTATTTGAAGGTTGTGTTGTCCTGCATTACTTGTTCGGGCAAAATCTCTATTCAAAGAGGTAATACTATTAGCATTTCTATGTTCTTGTGAGTTACAATGAATGACAGCATTCATTGTGAAGTTGGTGATCGTGAAAGTACAGCAAGGGATAAACGGAGCGCATTAAATTGCATATAAAGAACTAATGCTAAACAACAAATGTAGGGTCTCATGACTTTGGTGAATAATCTTGCTGCAACTATGCAACCTTAGTTTAGGAATAGCGAGTCTATGCAATGAAAGAGGATGTTATAATGAATATGCCTAAGAATGATAGATAAGGAAGAGGAAATACGTGTAATGGAGATAATTTTAAATGATAGACATATAATACATTTATAGAAGAAGAAAAGAATAATCTAAATCAAGATAAAGGATCTATATAAGATAGACCGTAGGATTGGACTCAGTAAAGCCGAAAACCCTAACCTTTAATAGAGGCAAGAATAAAGATCACTATCAAGATTAGGAGTATAAAGTGGATAAACTATTTGAGTTATGATTATGACAATGACATAAAAGTTTAATTGGCTGCTTGAGAATTCACATAATACACTACCCCGTGGTGGAAGAATGTAGTTACTAATAGAAGTAGAATAAGAGAAGAAGATATGACTACTAGACAAGGCATCAAGCAAATCATGCATGAGCCCTTTGTCCCTTATTATTGATAGAAGATGACCATAAAGTTACAGACACTGCGCCAAGGGGGGTGTAAGTGTTGTTGACTATATAAAGGAGTTTGAGATTTAATGATCATATGCAGTGCATCAAAACATAGGAAATAGATTGTTGTATGATTTGTATCTAGACTTAAAGAAAAAATTGCTAATGTAATGGAACTGTAGAAGCTGAAAACTTTAAAGAAGCAATTCAATCGATGGTTAAGATAAAACATTAGAGACAAAAACACTTGTGTGGAATTTTTTTCTATATAGATGATGATAAGAATCAGGCTACCAGACCTCTGACCTGCAACCGAAGCCGAAGCCGAAGCCGAAGACTAGAGGGGTTAGTACGATAAATCCTTTTATTCCAACCAACTCCTATCGAGGCCAAATACTTCAATGTCGAGTCATCCTTCATGCCGTGCCATATGACCGCCTATTTTTCTACAATGTGCCAAATTAATGATTACTCTCTAGCGTTGAGCCAACTAAATACTCGGCATCTTCTTTATCGAGAAGCCAATAGAGAGAGTTTAGACTAACTAAGTCATCCCTATTCAGACAAGCCCATCTATGCGTACTTTTTTTGTCTGCATCTTCTAATGACCTTGCTAATATAGTATCGCTATGTGTACAGTATCATGTGTAAAATCCATTGCAACAATAATTGTTTCTCTTGTATATTTATTTTTACTCTTTTATATCATCTACATTACTATTTTAGGAAATACCCTTTTTGTCTTTTCCTTTTTAGGTAGGTTGCCTTAACTTATGAATATAAATACCATTGTACTTGTAACTTTGATAATATTAGATCATTCTTAATACACTTTAGATTACTTTTTTTCTTTACATAAACACTATTTGTTTACTTTTGGCATCACTCTTATCATTTCCCTTAAATAAAGTTAGGTGATGAGTAACCTCATTGGATTGATTCATACGTCAAATTAAATTGTGTTGTAAGTCATTGGAAGTTTCATTAGTACATCATATCCTCTAGAACTATTTATGAGTTTTGCTTACTGTTTCATTCTTCGTTTTTACCCTTTCACACTTTTCCCCATTAATCCTTTTCAAGTTTTCTGTAAACTCGAACCCATCCTACGATCGACCTTGTTTATTCTTGGTCATGATTCATAATAGATTATTTCTTCTAAATCTACTATCATAGAAGATAAGAGGTCAGAACATAGAGTAGCAATGAAGGTTGATGGTACATCAAAATGTGAAAAGGAGTGAAAAGAGGGGTAGGGCTTTAGTTTAAATAAAAAAAGGGGTGAGTAGATGCACTACGTTTTAGAAGTAATTCTAGAATAACAAATTAGATTAAATGCTTCAAGTGCTTAAGTTTTAGGCATAAATAGGAGAATTATGATGCTCAAACGAGACACGCTTAAGCTTGACACTTATAGTGAAGAGGAAGAGATTAAGTATTGCAAATCGTAACTAAGAATAGACAAGGCCAATCGCTTGATAGGTCCAAGCTTATAGAAAGCTCGAAAAGGGTCAATGGGAAAAGGTACAAAAGGGTAAAAATGACGAATGAAATAGTAAACAAAAACCCACGAACAGCTCTAAAGGAAACTTTCGAAGACTTACGACACGATTCAATATAACGTATGAATTAGTCCAATGAGGTTACTCGCCACCTAACCTTACTTAAGAAAAAGGATAAGAATGATACCGAGAATAAACAGCAGTGTTTACACAAAAATGAAAGTACTTAAAAAGTGTATTGAAGATAATCTCTCCCTTATAGCTACAAGCATAAGGATATTTATATCCATAAGTTAGGGCAACTTGCCCAAAAAAGAAAAGATAATAAAGGCATTTCCTAAAGAAGTAATGTACACGATATAAAAAGGTAAAAATGAATATATAAGAAAAACTATTATTGGTGTTACAGATTCTATATATAATACTGTATCGGTGGCGATGCTGTATTGGTGAGATTATTAGGAGATGCGGACAAAAAGTATAGACAAATGGGCTTATCCAAGCAAGGATAGCTTAGTCAGTCTGGATTCTCTATCTCTCGGCTTCTCAATAAGGATGATGCCAAGTGATTGGTCGGTTTGACATTAAAGAGTAGTCATCAACTTGGCATACCACAAAATAATGGGCGAAAGTACTTAGCCTCGGCAAGAAAGTACTTGGCCTTGGCGGGAGTTAGTTAGAACATAAGAATTCGTTGTGCCAGCCCCTCTAGTCTTCGAGCTCGACTACGAGTCAGAGGTCTCGTAGCTTGATTCCCATCATTAATGAAATCCTAATAATCTAGAAGTGGTTTTAAAAATTTCTTATGTAGGTAACAGTACAGATGTATATGTAAAAGGTGGTTAAAAGTTCAACATTCTCCTTGGAAAGATCTACAAGTGTTGTACTTTTATAGAAAACGATTAGAGCAAGTATCTTTTCTATACTGCTTATAGGGTGAAGGGTATTGATGGAGGTAATTATACTAATGTAGTAGCTTAATCCTTAGTGGATGGATTGAAACTTCCAATTATTAGAAACCCCAAGTCTTACAAATTGCATATACTAATGGAGTTACATGTGACTCGACAAATTTGAGTCCCCTTTTTAATTAGAAATTATACCAAAATGAGATACTATACAATATGTTACCCATGTTTGCTTTGCATATTCTGTTGGGAGGACCTTGGTTATTTAATCAATGGATTTATCATGATGGCCATTGTCATCTCTGAGTTTTAGCTGGTAGAGAATAAAGGTGGATTAAACTTTGCACAGCAAAGAGAGCTTGCAAAACAACAATTAGTGAAGAGCGCTAAGGTATTGTCTAGTGTGGCCACACTAATACTTAAGTCAACAAAGTGTATTGAGAGTGATAACAAGTACGCTAAAGGGTGGAATATAGCTCGAATATACAAAGTCTCAAGTAGTTTACCATTGAGTAGTAGTTTGATATTTATATACTAGTGAAGTTGGCAATTAGAGAGTCATTAGTAGGCAGAGGATGCGTCTACAAGTCATGGGTAGTGGAGATAGGTAAGCTAACATGGTCCTAAATTGTAGGAGATGGTTGTTGACTAAGTCTTCAAACTTTATCCTTGTGTTTCAACTGTTGGAGTCTGTATTATATGGGTAGGCTATCTAATAAGCCTGAGTCGAGGTAAACTAGAAGAGTAAGGAGGCTAAACCCAATGAAGAAGGAGCTAGGTCATGAGTGTAGCAGGTCAACATAGGCTTAAGGGGCCTAAGCCTAAGATATCCTATCAATACTTGCCCTACCTCCACCTTCCTTCCCTTAGTCTCATTGCTGAAGTGGAGGCAAGAAGAAAGGATGGATGGGTTCCTTAGGCACATAACCAAGTTGAACTTAGAGTACTCATAGTAGCTTGGTAACTTATGCAAAGAATTACTACACTAACACTTTTAGAGAGGTTGGCTGACATGGCGTAACAAATGCTTGTGTAGAGGAGATGCTCGATGAGGAGGCCTAAGCTGATAATGTGTAACGTTGAACAATGGTAAGGTGATCCGGAAGAACATACTAAGGTAGAGCTAAATGCTTAAGTGCCAAGCCAAATGGGTCGCCTAAGGTGAATGCCCTTCAGACTGAGTTGGGCATTCAACATTGATGTGAAGATTCAATAAGTTAGGCGCTTCAAGCAACAAGGGTGCAAAGTAAAGATGCTAAGAATGCAGAAGCATAAGATGATTTGGTATGG
The DNA here is from genome assembly GCA_024138015.1 of Lumnitzera littorea. NCBI lineage: Eukaryota > Viridiplantae > Streptophyta > Magnoliopsida > Myrtales > Combretaceae > Lumnitzera > Lumnitzera littorea. Next base: position 45,092,367 of record JAMXBB010000011.1, read on the forward strand.
TAGAGCTAATCAAGCGATGGTAAAGTTAAGCGGAGCTAACATATCCATGCTAAGCAATGGTGCTGGGAAAACTCTATTGTGGGCATGGAAGCTAATGGGGTTTCAAGAAAACTTCTTATGGAAGCTAACTTTTAAAATTCTTGCTTTATCATGCACTTTCATGGAGCAGTTAATGTGACATGACAAGTGTCATGTGTCTATAGCTCGCATGTAGTTATAGATGTTTTGTCTTTTAACCATAGTAGTTCAATCAAAATAAGGCCAGGTGTCAGCATTGCAACATACTATAAGATTCGCATTTAAATGGATCCCTATAATCACCGATTCGCTTTCTTAAGCATTTAGCTTATAAATACCCTCGACCTTGTACAAATAACTCTTTCACAACTTCCTTTATTGTGTTTATCTGTTGCCTACGATATCAATAGTTGCTTTCTCCTTTAGTTTCTTTCTTATTCTTCATCAACAAAACTCTGACTTTCTCATTTTCCATCATCAAAATGTTGAACTCAAGGGCTTATTCTAGTGAATGTAACATTATATCCTCGGACTCCAATGCTACAAAGAGTGCTTCTCCCCCTTCAAGAAGGGATAAAGAAGCTTTATCCTTACTGGCACAACTAGACAGGGAGACGAGATAGGTAATGGAGGAATTGAACAGGGTAGAGCTTATTAAAGCTAACCCTAGGGACACTTATTCGTTCAACATATTAACAAATGCTATGGACTTATTCATTGAGTTAGGGACAAACAGGGAGCCAAGTAGGTGGATCAGTAAGAGCAAACCATCCTTAATTAACTAGGTCTTGACTACCTTTACAATCAAACTGACACCGAGCTAGGTAGTACTACTATTGTAGAAGGAGGAAGGTATCTTTTGTGAGCCCTAAAAATTGAGTTAGAACAATTGAGTATAAATTTAGAGCCTTTAGAGAAAAGTTATTCAATTAAGCCCAAACTTTGTGACTAAGATAGAAAAGTTGATCTAAGTGACTTAGTAAAGTTAGATTTTGAAAATAGCAACCTAAAATCACAATTTTACCTCTAGAAGTATGATTATTTAATATAGTACCAAATTGTTCGGAACTCCTAAAATCGAGCTTGAAATGCAATAAAAACTTAGAGATAGGTTAATTAAGCTGTAAAATAAGATAAAATAGTATAATTTACTATATGAATATACTTGCATTTTTATGAGTATATCCAGTATAAAAAAATAATTATACTCATAGATTAATCCTAAATTACTTAATTATATATATTATGTGTTGAATTCATGAAAATAATTAAGAAACATATCTTAAAAATAAAAGATATGTTAAAAACTTAATTATATGAGTATAGTTGTATATTATGCGTGATATATTATGTGTGATATATATACTTATATATTACTAAATAACTAGTTGCTAATAAAATATGCCTAAACTACTAAAAGAATTGCAAATCTCACCCAATAAATTCAATTTTGGTTGGGAATTGCTGTAAAACTGCCGTAGCTTGCTGTGGACAACTCAATTGTGATGATTTAAAAGTAACTTAGTAGGATTTAGACATCTCCTACTTGATTTAATGAAGGATAAAATGGAGAAAAAAATTTTCTGACCGCCAAAGCACCCTATAAATACTACTTGACTTCATTTAGACTAGGTTTAGACATTTTAGGACCTAAACAATAGAAAGAAAAATTTAGAAAAAATCATGGAAAAAAAAATTAGAAAAAACAAAGCAATTATCATGTTTGACCAATTCTTAGTGCATCCTTTGATCTACTATTAAGCCACTTTACCACCGATGAGTACCCCTAATGTCTAGGTGTTTCAAAAAACCCCTACCACCCTACGGCTACCGAAATACCCAAGAATGACCAAATCAAAATTCTGCCATGTTTTTCAATAATTTGTAAAAAATATTTAATCTACCCAGAAAATTATGAAAAAATTTGTAGTTAGGTTATTTCAAACATGATTTTGTGTGATATTTTTATTTTTTTTAAATTCGTAATATTTAATATACTTACTTAAGAAAATTACTATTCATCTGAAATTTGACTTTCAAAATAAATATATCAAATGATGTTATTTCTAACTCAAAATTTTTGTGTAGAATGTTTATGATTATATGTAATTACTATGTAGCTCAAATTTTGATTTGAATATTTCTAATATTTATTGCATTTTTTGGCCTAAAAATAACTTGAAAATAGGCTGAGATTGTGAAATAAATAGGAAATTATGAAATTAAATGATGAAATGGACATGTACTGATTTCTAGTGAATAATAATAATGTTAGGACAGGTTAAAATCAATTTGGTGTAAAAAGAATCATAATTGGGTAATTTAAGATTACTCAAAGATAAAATTGTAAATATGAATATATAAGCAATAGATAAAAAACTTGAAACTAGGTATTAGCTAAGTTCCCCATATTTTTAGGAGTTTATAAAAATTTTTGAGGAATTATTTGGTAACCCAAGCTAATTACTATGAATTTACGTAGTAAAATAGCGTAATTTACTAATCAAGGTGTATTTTTAGTAATAACAGTTAAAATGTAATAAATAGTTGAATAAAAACTATGTATATATGTACTGATTAGATTAGATAAAAAGTGTATTTTTAATTTAATTAATGATATTTTACTAACCGATATACGTTATATATGTCTTAGGGTAGATAATACTTATATAATAGAATTATTTTGATAAATCAGGTAAAATACAGTTTAATAACATAAATTACGTATAATACGATAATATTTATATAGATATATATAACTGTATTAAAAGCTTAAACTACCCATTAAAAGTCATATGTAGAAATAGGATGCGTAATATGTGTCGTTAGGTCGATACTAATTTTATTAAAATTAGAAAATCTTAAATAATATAATCTATAACTCTATAATATTACTAGAATGTGTGTATTATGGTAATTCTATTGGAATTGAAATATGATTTAATCAATAAAAAGTACGTTTCGAGACAATCGAAACGATATATAATTCATAATAGTATAAATTACGTATATTATTAATAATTAATAACTTAACTCAATATATATAATAATAAAACATAATATATATATATATATTATTGTGATAATATAGATATATATATAACTATTTTAAATCAAACTCTAATGTATTTGTAACTAATACGAAAACTAAATCTGGGTTTTGTATATATAGGATTTCTTAGTGGTCAGACTATTGACAACTCAAGTCTTCCATTGTGAATGTCTGAACAAGTAAGTTGAGATTTGTAGCTTGATTGCTTGTTAAAAAACTGCATTAAAGTAACTAGAGACTTAGGAATACTTTTAGTTGTGTTTGTATGCATATTACATATGTGTATGATACTTAATTGTAATGGGAGTTAAACTCCTTAGTGTATTGTTCTATATGTTTGCTTTGTTTTTGTGTTGTATGAACTTGTTTGGTTATCCTGATTACAACTAATGATTATTTGACTACAATGAAACTAGATATGTATAACACCCATTAGGGGAAACAATTAGAGGTATTAAGCCAAATACCGACTTTCTTCAATAAGGATAGCTAAAATGGTCATTTCCCCTTCCTTAGTTGAACTAAATGATAGGCAAGGAAGTTCCAACAAGGGTGGGGGTCGTAGTTCGAAGGTGGTCACGAGAGAAGGGTGTTCTCCATTGCACAAGCCCAGGTTTGGTCTGATTTGAGTTATGATAAAGCTCCTCAATCCAGATTATAGTGGATGTAATTTCTCTAACCTTACAATAAACCAAATAACATTGTGCAATGTTTCATTTGATTGATTGCATTACATTTCATCACAATTAATAACCTTGCTTGTGATTATTTCGTACTCTTTTAACTTTGTCCCACTTACTGAGCTAGTTGTGCTCATATCCCTATAAACTCTTTTGCAGGTACTGAATAAAGACCATAATATTCCAATACCACCACCCTTAAGTTAATGTGCTATTGATTGGGAAAGTGAAGAACGAAGAACCAACTAAACCTAGGCTTTTGTTTTTTCTTTTGAATTTTGAGGAAACTAACTAGGAATTCCTTAGGACGCCCACTAATTTCCTAATTTATTGTAAATAGTTTGCAAAACCTATAGTTTTTTATAAACTCTGATTGTAAATTATAACTCTGGATGTGAGACGCTTTATGTAAATACTGTTGTATTATGAGACAACAAGTTATATAGAGTAGATATTTTGTAAAGCTATACTATAGGTTTAATCATTCATAGGTATCAAAATGGATGCTTCAAGTTGATTGAGTTATATACGTCTTATGTGGACTATATCTACAATAGCAGCTATAAGCTCAGCTTCTATCTTAAGTTGATTTATACGGCAAGATTGTTATGACTTCTCATATTCGAGGCGTAACACCTTTATTGTGGGTAAGGTGCTTTGCAGTATTCGAAAAATGTTTAGAGCTTGGGATATGCCTCCCCTTCAACGAGTTCAAGAAGGAACTCTTCGATTACCACCAGTGCTATTCGGCATAAATTCCTCCTAATGGGTGGATGATATTAAAGGCATTCCAAGTGTTGTACAAGTATTTAGTGGTGCGAGCTACCCCTGAACTTTTTAATTACTACTTCCAATGGAAGAATCTAAGTGGGTGGATGTACCTTCAAAATTAGATGGGGAAAAAGTTGTTCAGAGGCCTATACTCATTCATGATAAGCTAGTAAGACGAGATCCTAGTAATCAAGTTGCTCGGGGAGGCTGACTTCTAGATGCAATAGACTTCCCTAGTCTAAACTGGTGGTGTGAAGAAGCTTAGCCCGAATAACTCTAAGGCTACACGTGAAATTGATGCCATGGCCTTGAGGAATGGTGAAGAGATTAACACCCAAAAAACATTAAGGAGGCACTTCAAGTTCCTAATCTCTAAGCTCTTCCCTAACATGCATAAAGTTGTAGACCTGTAGTGAAGAAGTAGGTGGAAGGTACAAGCCTGTCTCCAGCATAAACTACCTCTTTCATCGTGTCAGCATGGGCTTGCTTGAAGTTATACTTCGTTTGAAATCTTTTTGAGGAGTAAGAGGGTCCTCCTTACTCGTACTAGTTATGGTAGAATATTGTATGTAAGTGCGATACGCTTGGTTTGCATTGATGTTGTTTGCTTATTTCCTTGTAAGCAAGATATTGGCTCAGGCAGTTGAGGTTCTACGTCCTTGTAGGTTAAAACTACTAAAGGGACATAGTGTAAACCTTATAAATTTTTAGTCTGAACTTTAAATTGGATCTAAATGCCCTAAACAAATTCATGAGTTGATAAGGACAGACAAACTAAAAATTTAACTTAATTATAAACTTGAATTTACTACGAATGAGAAAAACCCTAATATAATGATCAAAACCTTAATCGTCTACAGCAACCCTAAACTCTATGTAAGTGTAAATATAAGAGATTAACTCTAAACTTAATAAAAACTCTAAAACTAATACTTTAAGCTTATAAAATATATAAATTACTTCAATAGAGATAAAGTCATAATTTGCTAAAATTATTGATAAATATGCGTAATTGCGTAAAATCGTTAACGAAAGAAAAAAGATATCTCCTAGATATTGATTTAATTTTTACTACATATTTTATATTTATGTATTAAATAGTATACATTAATTTTACATCCTATATTTTCTTCCATAATTACATCATATAATATTTCAAATACTACTTAAAAGATTAGAGCCACTTTTAGAAAAGTCAAAAAAGTGATATTTTATTTTTACATTTTTGTTTCTTCTTACTTCCTTTCTTTCCTTTTTCTTCTTTTTTCTCCCCATAGTTTCGGCTGCCATGTGTACATGTGAATATCACGTGTGAAAAATTTTGAAAACAAAGTCAACTATGTCATTTTCATCTTTTCTCTCTTTCTTTTCTTTAGCTTTTTCCTTTTCTTTTTCCTACCGTAAGCCACCTCGCCCCTCTAAAATTCTCTTCAAACTTTCTTTTTCTTTTCTTAATTTGACACAAATACTTAGCCTTTTTCCTCTTCATTTAGACCAACAAACCCTCTTCCCTTTTCCAACTTTCTTTCTTTTGGTTTTTCTTCTTTGTTTTCCAAACTATCTTTCCACTAAAACTCCTATAACTTACTTCATATTCCATCATTATTTTACTTTTAGTTTTAAAAGGAAATAAAAAGCTACAACTTCAAGGACTTTAAGATCAAATAATCAAAGTTCTATTATGTTATTTTAATTTTTCTTTATAATATAAGTTTGTATATTTTTTGTACGTTGATATGTAATTTAGCATCTTATGTATTAGGAGATATTTTAGTAAAAAATATATGTATTTTAACCTCTTGTAATAGAAATTAGATGAATATGTATTGAGTTGTATATACAACTCTTTTTCTCTATATTTATGTATTTACACATGTATATATTTAAGTATATTTAACTTTATGCACATATATGTTACATCTACTTAGTCATATATATATGTATATATGGTTTAGTACATGAAAGTACATGTACTATTAACAAAATACACTTCAATATATATATGTATGAATATATCATTAAATAGTGTAAATAAATAAATAAATAAATATATATATAAGTAAGTAGTAAAATATAACAGTGTGAATACATATAAATATCTAAGGATGCGTTATAAACCCCGTAAACTTAGTTTTCTGAATGTAGAATCGAACTCTAATACTGTAAATAATTTACCTAAGTCAATAGAGCCAATAAATTTAAAACTGGTCAAAATTTTAAATTCAAAACCTAAAACGAATACGAAAAATCTTAATTTACTAATCTAAACTTTAATCGCATACAAAAACCCTAAATCTTATATATACATAAATACCAGAGATTAAACTTAAGTTTGATCATAACTCTAAACCTATAAACATAAGCTTATAAAATGTGTAGCCCTAAAAGTAATAAAACCATAATCAAATACGATTCCTGATTAACACGCGTAATCATATAAAATCGTTAACGAACTAATAGAATTAACTTCTAAATGTTCATAAATATAAAAAATGATAACTTAATTGATAAAATGATCAAATTTTAAATATTAATTTGTGATTATTTATAATTTCATATTCATATATATACATACTAGTTTTGTATCTATTTAATTATTTTAAGTTAATTTTACTATATATTTCATGTTTATGTGTTAAAGTGTATACATTAATTTTATATTTCATAATTAGATTATAAATTATTTCAAAAATTATCTAAAGTTAAACACCTTTGTTTGAAAAGTCAACCTAATGATTGTTAATTTTTCTTTTTCTCTTTTTCCTTTTTCCTTTCTTTCTTTTTCTTTTCTTTCCCTTTTCTATGTTGTTGCTTCTATTCAACTGCCATGTGTTCTATTTTTTTTTTCACATATGTTAATTATGAGTAACAAAACAAAGATAAGAGATAAGAAGAGGTTAAATCCACATTTAATATTTTACCTTATCTTATCTTTTTTATTTTGTTTTGTTTTGATTTTTTTTTACTTTTTACTTCTTGCATTGGCTGCATACATGCATATGTTTTCTCATTCCTTCACTTTTGTTTTAAAGTATAACATAAGTCAACACACATATACATTTCCCTTTTTCCAAAACAATACTCCCTCACTTCGTTTTTCTCCTTTCCATCCTTTGGCTTCTTCTTAGTCTTATTTCCACAAATTGAAGAAGACGAAAAGCTTTGGTTCTACCAAATTCCAATACAAAAGATGAGTAATGAATTAGAATTTATTTTGTATATAAGTTGTTATGTAATTTCCAATTTATGTGTATACTTTGTTGTATAAGTATTTTGTAGAACTTTATGTATTTTAGGAGTATTTAGTAGGGCTCGTATGTATTTTATGATGCTTGCAATATAATTATATGCGCATGTATTGAAATTATATGTATAAGTGAATATTTTCATGTATATGTGTTCATATATATATATAACTATTTGAGTATATAACCATATGTACATATATGTTCTAATTAAATATGTAAACATATGGTATATAGAATTATATATATAGATATGCGTATATAGTATGTATGATTATTTATTTTCATTTTCTTATATATATATATACACACACACACACATATATATACTTCCAACTATATATGTATATGTACTATATACATATAATGGTAATGGTAATGATCTCATCTCTATCGTACAAATAAAAAGATTCTCCAAGCAAACTATATGTCAAGATAATATAAAATAAAAATTCTAAAGCTTTTTCTAAATAAAAATAAAATTCAATTAAACCATTACCATTATTATCTTTAGTTTTTTGAGACATTGAACATTATATTAATTGTTCTTAGTACGTGACGTTATCTTACCAAGTCGATAAGGGATTTGTTACCTTACTTTGGGCCAATAGCCTACATGTCCGAGTTTCCAATCGATATATCAAAGAACTTTTAAAATTTTAAATTATTCTACAAATTTACTAATACTACGATTTGGTATTAATATTAATTCTAGGTACATAACGTTGTTAGCGTTTTCCAACCTATATTCCTTAGAACTGTAAATCTCCACAGCCCAATATTAGTATCGATACCAAATGGGTTTAAATTAATACAAGTTACTATTATATAACATAGTATAATACTATTCAAGAAATTCTAAAGCATTGTCTAAATAACCATAAACATATATATGAACAACAAATTGTGACATAAAATTAAAACAAGAATATGAATGGAAAACCACCAAGGTGGCAGTACCAAGGCTAGTGAGGCTTTATGTATGTATAAACATTAAATGTATAAATATTAATATATAATCACTATAGGTGGTAATATCAGCCTATTATAGGGTCTTGTAGCAAATAATAATAGATCAATAGATCTTATAGAGTTATATCCAACTTAATTAGAGATTTCCTACATAAGATGCAATAAAAAGGGAGATAATAAAATAGTAGAAATTTTATTTCATTAAAAATTTTGTACAAAACATAAGAGCATTACATTTAGATCATTAAAAACATTAAGAGGTATTAATGTTATACCTCAAGATAGAAGCGTAGGAACGCTTTAAGAAAGAAAAGAAAATTAGTTGTAAAAGAAGAAAATTAGATCGAATGAAGATAAGAGAAGAAGGGAAAAAAGAAGAGATGTGGGTAGAAAGAAGAGAGATGGTTAGAGAGAGAGTAAGGTTGAGTGTCTGGGAGATAGAAGATGAGAGGTGAGTGGTAGAGAGTTTTGGAGGAAGAGAGAAATATGTGTCCAACCTTATTTCTGAATGAGAGGGGGCAGCATTTTATAATTGAAAAGGCCTACCAAATACTATAGTGAACAATAATAATGTGGTCAATAAGGTACTGTAGAAACAGTAAAAGTGGGAGACATTTTACTATAACAAATAATAATATGTCAAATGGTTAAGTCTAACGTCATTAGTGATATTATTGTGCAGTATGGTACATGTATATACGTATATCTACTGTAATTTATAGTGCAAGAATACATTTAGAAAAACAAAATATATACATTGATCAAGGATCACCTAGATCTATTCCATAGTAGTAATCTTCATTTGTATTTCCATTATAATGGGATTCTGATTCAGTTGTTGAATCTGAACTTGATCCTTGGGTTGATTCATTTATGCTAGCTAATGTTTTCTCCAAAAGTTGTTTAATCTAATCTGAAGAACTAATACAGGCTAAAGAAGACATTAAAAATCCTTTGTCATGCAATAGTGGTGCCAAAATATTTATAAGAATAATTAAAGAATCACTATTAGTAGTGCCAAAGTATTTCCACTATAATGGGATTCTGATTCAATTATTGAATCTGAACTTGATCCTTGGGTTGATTCATTGATGTTAGCTAATGTTTTCTCTAAAAGTTGTTTAATCTAATCTGAAGAACTAACACAGGCTAAAGAAGACATTAAAAATCCTTTGTCATGCAATAGTGGTGCCAAAATATTTATAGGAATAGTTGAAGAATCACTATTAGTTTTAATCTAGTTTAGGATTGATTCTTCATCAGTCTTATTCCACATTTTGAAGTTATCCCACCATTTAACTTTATGCATTCTGACTAAATTTATAGTATTTGTGATTTTATCAAATTTGTAATAAAAAAACCACATCATAACCTAAGACATACTAATATGTATAAAATAAAATATTTACTTTTGGAACATTTTTTATATGGTGTTGGGTTATAGTTTTTCATAAAAATATTAAAACCATTTTTGGCTTTTTGCATAGACAATCTTAGGGAATGTTTCAAATGATTCCCACCGGTGTATAAACCAGAAAGGAAGGGTTTTCGATGAACAATTATAAAAAAATATGAGCCATGTGTGTGATCGTTTTGCATTCATTTGGTAAAAAACATTCCACTAAGCTTATTTATAATCGTAATAATTATAGCTAGCTCAATAATTTGATTGGGCTAACAAAGGGTCCATTTGGAACTTGATTGGCATTGTTGGATGGGTTTACCATTCCTTAAGGTTAATGACCTTATGGATTTTGGCAATAGAATAACTGATCATCCCATCATTTTCAAAATACTTGAAAGAAATCGATTCTATTTCAATTTAAATTCTTTCATAAAATTGAATTGATTTGTAAAAATCATATGGAACATAGAAAAAATCTTTTGTAAAAATTTTTCTTGCAAATTCAAATAAATTCTTTTCAAACATGTTTTCTTTGATAGAGAAAACATATTTAGAAATGGATTTTTGAATTGCAGGTTTTAGCATTGAAGGTACTAAGGATGGTACCTCAGTAATTTGTACATTCTGATTTCTTCTTTAGATGTCTATTTGTTGTGAAATTCCTGGAAGCATAGGAGATACATTTTTTTGTTGTAGAGCTATTGAAATTACTTTAAGCAATTCTGGAGTAATTGCCATATCAGCTAATTTAGAGAGGTTTTCATTGGATTGTATTTAAATATTAGGAGACTGGACATTTAGGTCATTAGAGGATTGAATATTAGGGGACATTAGTTTAAAGGTCCTTGAAGAGGATTCCTCCCTAATTACAAGAGAGGCATTGGATTATTTATAAACATTTAGCCATGCTTTGACATTAGTTAATGCCTTTTAGGAGATTAATGGAGCTTTTCCTTTGTCCTTATCCTTTTTAGGAGGCATCTCCCTATAAGAATTTACGCGTAAGGAAGTCAGGAATATAATTTGATGATCATTGATATGCTCAATTTCAAAATAAAAAACAGATAAAATTGCTTGCCATCTGGCAAAAATCTGTTTAGATATAATATTTTGAACATCTTTTATTAAAACATTTTTTACAACTTTACGATCAATACGTAAAAGAAATTTTTTATTTAATAAGTCTCTTTGAAACTTAGAGATAGGTAAAACAATTGCTAAAATTTCCTTTTTGATTGTTGAGTAATTATGTTGGCATTCATTCTAATATTTAGAAAAACAAACTATACTACACATTCCTTATCATTTTGTTTCCGTTTCAAAATTCCACCGAATCCTAAATTAGAAGCATCGCTTTCTATAATTTTTAGTAGAGATAGGTCAACAATGTGTAAACAAGGAATTTCATTAATTTTTTGTTTAATTTATTTGATTTCATTAGTATAAATTTCAAACTATGGTAGATGATTCTTTTTTAGTTTTTGAAACAAAGGTTTACAAAGAATATCAAGATTTAAGGAAAAATTAGCAACATAATTCAAACTTCCTAAGAATCTCTATAGTTGATTTTTATCCTTAATTTCATTGGAAAATTTAGAAATGAATTCAATTGATTTTTGTATTAGGATTATCGTTCCATTATGAATATTAAGTCCTTAGAATTTAATCCTAGTCTAGAAAAAATTGATCTTATAAGATGACATAACTAGCCCATTTTTTCTAGCAACATTAATAAAAACCTTCACATGTTTAAAATGTTGATTTATATTAGGTAAAAAAATTAAAACATCATCAATATAAACAATTATGAAATAAGCTTCCTAAGAATCTTTGAAGTTAATTTTTATCCTTAATTTCATTTGGAAATTTAGAAGTGAATTCAATTGATCTTTGAATTGGGATTATCATTCCATTATGAATATTAAATCCTAAGAATCTAATCCTAATCTGGAAAAGAATAATCTTAGAAGGTGATATAACTACCCCTTTTTTTCTAGCAACATTAATAAAAATCTTAACATGTTTAAAATCTTGATCTATATTGGGTAAAAAAATTAAAACATCATCAATATAAACAATTATAAAAATTGCAAAGTCATTAAAAATTTCATTCATTATTCTCTAGAATTCAAAGAGAGTGTTTTTGAATCTAAATGGCATAACATTCCATTCGTATTAACCAAAAGGAACTGTGAATGCAGTTTTATACTGATCACTTTCTTTAATTTAAATTTGCCAAAATCTAGATTTCATGTTAAAATTTGAAAATATTTTAGTATAATGTAATCTATTAAGTAAATCTCTTTTATTAAGTATATGGTACCTAATCCATTTTAGTGCATTATTTAGAGGCTTATTATTTGTAACCAATCTAGGGATGTCTCTCTATTTTTGTATTTTTATTGACATAAAAAGTTGAACAACTCCATTGAGATTTACTTCTATGAATTAATTTTTTATTAAGCAAAACATTAATCTCATTTTTATAGTGATTTAAAACTTCATTATTCATTTGAGAAGATCTTGCTTTAATCAAAATATTTTTCTCATTAAAATAATTTTCATATGGTAAATCTACAATACGGGATTTATGATTCTAAAAAGAATTAGGAAGTGTTGAACATATTGAATTTTTAATTTCTAATTCCAAGTTTGAAATTCTTTTAATTAAGTTTTCATTAGAAAGTTGAGTTTCAATTTTCTTGAACTCAAGATCATTTTTTAAGTACATTAGATGTTTTTCCTTACATTCTATTAGACATTTAAGCTCTGAAATTGAATTATGTTAATTGAAAATTTTTGTCTATGGTTTTGAAACAAAATTAAAGACAATTTTCTTTTTAAAATAGAATGTCTTAATACCAAAATTATTAACAAAAAAGGGGTTGAATTAAGTTAATAAAAGGTATTCCTAAAATAATATTTTGTTTCAAATTTTTAACAAGAATAAAAACAGTTTTATATGAAACATTATCTTTTATTATTTTAGCATTAGATAATTTAAAATCAATTCTTAATTTGTTACTAGATGTAGTACCTAAGGATTAGGTTGTTTTTTCAAAATATTTAGTTGGAATCAATACTTCTCTAATACAATTTAAATATGTACCTATATTAAATAAAGCTATTGTTTCCAAAACAAATTTATTATTGATTTTAATTGTGATATTAATTAACCATTTTCTAATCATTATCTCAATGAGTTGATTGAGATAATCAGAGTAAAAAATTTGTTGTTCATTATTGTTAGAAGTTTCAATTCCTTTATTATTAGAAATTCTTGAATTATTATTTTCTGTTTTAATTTAAGAAAGTCCTTTTAAAGATTCAATTACATTAATTTTAATTCTTTTATTTCTTATTTTTGGATATTAATTTCATTATGAAGGTCATTAACAGAAATAGATTTCTTCTATCTCATCTTACCTCTTTTAAGAGGTTATAAGGTAATTTTGGCATAAGTATAAGGTTAGTTTTATTAAAATTCTTTAAACGATTAAGTTTATCATTATCATTGTATAACTGGTTAATACTGCGAAGAATTTCATTTTCTTCATTTGTTATAACATTAATTTCATTTTCTCCTTCAAATGAAGAAGATGCTGTGGATTCAATATCATTGACTTGAATTCCATCATCATAATTAATTTTTACTGAAGAAGGTTTATTATTTGCAAAATTTTTTCCATTGTTTTATTGTCAAGACTTAATTCATTAAGTTTATTGTTAATTTTACAGAAATCAGCTATATGACCAATCTTTCTACATTTATAATACCTTAATTGTTTATATGATTTTCTTTTTTGTTTTTTATCCTTATTCTCATTTTCAATTTTTTCAAGTTTTTTAGAAAATTTTTTCTTAAAATTTCTACGAGGTTTTTTATGTGAACATTGCAAACATTTTAAATGTGAGTAAGAATATTTTATATTCTTTTTCTTCTTTTTATCAACAAAAGAGGAATCATACTCAGTACAAAATTCACCAAGGTTTTGGCGTTTTAAGCACTGTTCATTTTTTAATTGTTTTTACAATCTAATCGTGGTACATAAATTAGTTCCAATTTTATATACATAAGAAGCTAATTCTCCATAAAATAAATTATCATAGGGAATTTCCCCATTATTTTCTTCCTGAATTTTATTTCTAACTTATTCTTCTATTAATTTAGGTAAACCAGCTAAAAACTTTTCTCTTTAGAAAGATTGATTACAATTATTTGTAAGTAAGACTCTTTGGAAGATAATGTTTTTATATTGCCTAAATTCTTCTATAAACTTACACTTCATGTTTGATAACAAATCTAAGGTTTTGTCCCTAATATGTAAAGGATCTCCTATGAAATATTGATTGATTGAAAATATTAATGTATTAACCATGTTTTAGATTGGTTCATCATTTTCATCAAGAATTCTTCTTCCATTTTCATTAATTTTACGTGAGTTAAAATATTGATATGATTTTTTTCAATGAGATAGTTATCTCACCATCCTTTTAATTGTTTAGTAAAACTAGAAATTAAAAGGGGTACTACTAGATAATCAGTAACATTCGGAACAGTTTTATTAGTATTTAAAAACATTATCATTTGATTAAGAACATTAAGGATTTTTTGTTTACAGCATCCATCTATATTCTATTCATAAGTGGATCCTATCGAATACTTATTTTGGTAATTATCATTCTTTTCTTCAAAAATTATATTAGGAGGTGTTGCTCTCTAATAGTATAATTTTTGAAGTTCTCTTCAATTAATTTTATTAATTTCATCATCTAACTCATTAATGGTTCAATCCTTTAAAGAAACTTTGGACATTGAATTATTATCAGTTTCATCAAGAACATTAATTTTTTTTTTTAAAGAGTATCATCTATGACAATTCCTCTCTTGAGAAGAGTTGGTGTATCTAAATTTAACATATTCATTGATTTTGAAGACAAAGTTTCTTTTTTAACCATTTTATATTTTAATATTCTTTTTCTATCATTTAAAGCTTTTAAAAATTCATTACTTAGATTTTTTAGCATTTCAAAAGGTCTAAACAAAGGTGTATTAGTATTGGTTATATTAGTTAAAGTTTTTTCATTAGTCTTTTTTATTTCATTATTAATTACATTTTCCATTCTATCTAATTGTTTTCCTATAGTATGTAAGTGTCGATTAGTGAAATTGCTTTGATTTATTATTATTTTTAATTCTTGAGCCTTCTTCTTTTGTAGTATTTTTAAAAGGGGTAATAGTTATTTCAGTATTTTTATGGGTAGCTTTTATATTACTAAGTAGTAGATGATTAGATTCTATTATTTGTCCATCACTTAATTTCCATTTAAAACATTCATCAATAACATTTAATTCTTTGGGTTTCGAATAATATTCTCAAACCATTCGATTGAATATATTTGAAAACCAATTTCATTCATGAAATTATAATATTTTTCTTTTATTTGTTGCTTAACATTATTAAGAGTATTAAAATACTATTTCCTAATTTTTTTCATTTTTAGGTGAGTTAAATTCTTTATTTAATAAAATTCTATCAGGTTTGAAAGGTTTTTCTAAAATATTAAGTTTAGAGTCACCTATATTTGAAGGTGTAGGTTCTTGATGATTTAGTTCATTGGTTAGATGATATACTGGTCTAATTATACCTAACCTATTATTGACTATTCTAGAAATAGATGGGTTATTATGGACATTAGGTTGCACATTGGATTAGATATTAAATGGAGATTACATTATTGGTGGAGGTGGAGGAAGATCTACTAATCTCTTGGAAGATGATGACATTAATCTTATTGCTAAGGGTCTTCTAGATTGATTGAAAGATCTCCTACAAATTGGATAGTAACTTTTTGATTGTCATGACCCTAACGGAGGCCTAGTAGGATTGCCTAAAATTTTCACACCATGTGTGCACCCATGATTTGAAAATCATCTTGCAAGTCAGAGATTACAAGATTCTAAATAATTAGTCACTAAAGTTTTTATTTATTTATTTATTTACTTATCTTACGATCACATATATGTGATCGTAAGATAAGTAAATAAATAAATAAATAAAAACTTTAGTGACTAATTATTTAGAATCTTGTAATCTCTGACTTGCAAGATGATTTTCAAATCATGGGTGCACACATGGTGTGAAAATTTTAGGCAATCCTACTAGGCCTCCGTTAGGGTCATGACAATCAAAAAGTTACTATCCAATTTGTAGGAGATCTTTCAATCAATCTAGAAG
>JAMXBB010000011.1:45108953-45382965 GCA_024138015.1 Lumnitzera littorea
TATACATACCTATAAATACATACATATATATTCGGCATATATATACTTATATAGTATTTATCATAAAATATGTATACTATACATTACATACATAATATGCCGTATACTATAATATTTATACTCTATATTATATACATATATTCATATGTCTTATATACATACTTATTAAAATACCCCACTATATACTATACGACTACGCATATATATATAAATAATCATACATGTATAACCACATATATATAGTGTTACGGTACATACATATATATTTATATTATAGTTATGTAAATTACTAATTAGATGTATTATAAAAACAAAAAAAACAAATACATAATACATACTATATACCTATGTACATACATGTATACATACGTAACCCTATATTTACACATATAATTAATTTTAAGTATTCATGTACATAGACATATAATATTAATGTTATATGTAAAAATACCATACAAATATTATATTTCTACACGTGTATACTATAATATACATCTATACTTACTAAAATAAAGTACTTACCTATTAGTTTTTATTTTTCTTCTTCTTTTCCTTCCTCTTTTCTTCTTCTTTTTCTCTTTTCCTTCTTTCTTTTTCTTCCTCACGGTTTGCTCTCCAAGTCGGTGTGTGTTTGTGCAGCTTTTTTTTTTCTTTTTCCATATTTATATTTTGCTCTTGCTAACGTGATCAATAGCTTACTTTGTAAGCTAAGTTAGCTTTTGCATTAATGTAAATAAAACAAAAATAATATCAACACATGGTAATTTGATTAATTATGTGGGTTGCTGATTTTCGGTCTTAAATTTGCTGATTTTGGTTCACGTTTTGCACAGGAGAAGAATTGAATTGGAAATGGAAGAAGGAAAATGAGATAAATTGGAAATGGAAGAGAAGAAAAATGAAAGTTATTAACAAATATATGTAATTTTTCGGATCATATAAATTAATACGATTCCCCTAGTAAATTAATTTTCAAATTTTTGTGAAATTTTATCAATTTAATTGGTACCCGTTACAATTATAATTTTTACAAGTTATTATGGCAATTTCGTTACAATTTCGTGTGAATAGGCGATTTAATCAAAATTTACATTCGACTATAATTTTATTGCTATTGTGTAATATTTAACTATTTTATAGGTTTATGTTTATATTTTTAGGGTTTCGAGCAATTTTGGGTTCAATTTTGATTAATGGTACATAAACTAGTTTTAGGGTTTTAGTAAGCAATTTAGGGTTTCAATCAATTCCTAAGGTTTTTACTAGTTATAATATATTTAAATTTAGATTTATTAAATTTTTCTCTTGCTCGGCTCTAATGACTTATTAAGTCATCTATAGTATTAGAACTTAATCTTACTCTTAAATAGCTAAATTTACGAAGTTTACATCGATCTAGGTGTTGAACAACATTTGATGGTTCGGTATTATAGACAGGTTGTTTTGGAAGTGGATTTTCTACTTCCCAATGCTCATGTAGGTTGACTTGAGACCATTGAATCATTTTGGGTATAAAAACATTGACTTTGGTTAAGTCTATTTGAATAAGAAGAGTCTGACCTCTTTTATCAATTTTGTAAGCCTTAGAACCAAAAGTAGTTTTCATTAACTTAAAATATATTCTATAAATTACAACCATTTTGTAATTATGGGTTTTGATTTGAAGTATTAAAGAACTCATTATGGTTTCGTCTCTCAAACTTAGGATAATATTCGAATGACATTTAAATTGAATTGGTCTGCTACTAAGGCTAGTTTCAATAGTAGCATGGATTGATCTTTCATAAACTAATTCCCTAGCTTCTCTAAGGACTACGAATACAGAAGTATCTAGTCCTAATTTAGTGAGTGGTTTAGCTCTTACTTAGACTAGAACTATGTGTATATAATTCCAATCTTTAACATATCTTTTAATTGAATCAGCATTTAATAATTTTATTATAGTTAATCCATTGAAGACTAGGATATCTTTTTCCTTCATGGCTATAATATAATCATTTTTTCCAAAAATTTTCCATTTAGCCATTTGATAAATTTGATTATAGGATGTTTTTGGTATTTTCCAATCATTTAATGCCTTATTAAAATCTTTTATATGTATTTCATTCTTATTGTTTAGCATAAATTCTTTTGATTGCTCATTAGACACAGAGCTAGAAGAAAACATAGTTCTTTTAAGTAAATCCATATTTTCAAAAGAGACTAATTTTTCTAATCTTATAAATACAATTTGTAGGACAAATTTTAATCTTATGTTGTAATTTCCAATTTATAATCCTTTGCTACCCTTAACTCAAGATGAGATTTATGTTAGGTCTCAGTAGACTTATCGCAACATAAGAAATTCCATATAGGAATTATCTTAAGTAAACGGTAAATATAAGACATAGATTTTCACAAAGAAAATCGTCTTCGTATGAAAATACAAACTAACTTACTACACTATATATTTACCCCTAGCTCTGATACCAAAACGATAGCTTTTGGTATGAAACCCTATTTCTTATATTTACCTTTCATAGACTGCTCATCTATTTAGGGTAGATAAGTAAAATATAAAATTGAAAACCACTCATTAGACTATACACTCTCTCACTAGCTCTGATACCATAAGCTACCCATTGAGGCTTGACATAAATCCTGTTTGAAGAGTTAAGGGTAGTAAAAAGGTCATAACTTTGAGATCACAATATAAGTTTTTTAAAATAGTCCTGTAAAATAGATTTATAAAATTAAATAAATTAGTCTCTTTTGAAAATTATGAATTTACTCAAAAGAACAATGTCATTTTCTAGCTTTGCTCCCTCTAAGCAATCAGAAGAATCTATATTAAATAATAGAGATGAGATACATATGAAAGATTTTGATAAAGCAATATATGATTGGAAGTTTCCTAAAACTTCTTATGATTGAATTTATCAAATGGTTAAATGGAAATTTTTTGGGAAAAATGATTATGTCATAGCCACAGAAGAAAAAGATATCTCTATTTCTGATGGCTTAACAACAATAAAACTTTGAAATGCTGAATCAATTAAAAAATATTCTAAAGAATAGAAATATATGCACATAAGCTTAGTTTAAGTAAGAGTTTAAACTAGGTCTAGACACTTTAGTGTTCATGGTCTATAGAGATGCTAGGGAACTGGACTATAAAAGATCAATGTATGCCTCTATTGAGACTAGTCTTAGCACTGGTCCAATACAGTTTGAATATCATCTAAATGTTATTCTTGGTCTTAAGAATAAGACCATAATGAATTCCTTAATTCTTTAAATTAAAACTCATAATTATAGAATGATAAAAAGTGCTTTACCAATGGCTATAATATACTAAATATATTTTAAGTTAATGAAAACTGCTTTTGGGTCTAAAGCATATAAAATTGATAAGAGAGGTCAAACCTTTCTTATTTAAACAGAACTAACCAAAGCTAATGTGTCCGCACCTAAAATGATTCAATGGTCTCAGGTCAACTTACTTGAATTATGGGAAGTAGAAAATCCACTTCCAAAACAACCTATTTATAATATCGAACCTTCCAATGTAATGCAACACCTTCAAGGCAAGGTAACAATCCAATTCACCAAGAGATCTTTTGATCAACCTAGAAGAGCCTTAGAAATAAGGTCAATGATATCTTCTTCTAGGAGATTGGTAGATCTTCCTCCACCTCCACCTCCACCTCCACCTATAGTTTATTCACCATTTAATGCTTAATCTAATGTTCAACCTAATATCTAGGATAATCCTTCTATTTCTGGAATAGTAAATAATAGGTCAGGTATAGTTAGACCAGTATACTAAACAATTAATGAATTAGATCATTAGGAACCTATACCCTCAAATATAGGTTATTTTGAACTTAATGTTTTAGAGAAACCTTTTGAACTAAATAATATTCTCTTAAATAAAGAGTTTAACTCACCAAAAAATGGGAAAATTAGAAAAAGGTATTTTAATACCTTTAACAATGTTAAACAACGAATAGAAGATGAATATTATAATTTCATGAATGAAGTTGGTTCTCAAATATATTTTTTCAAATGGTTTGAAAAATATTATTTGAAACCAAAAGAAATTAATGTTGTAAATGAATGTTTTAAATAGAAATTAAGTGATGGACAGATTATAGAATATAATCATCTATTACTTAGCAATATAAAAACAATGCATAAAAGTACTAAAACAACGCTTACGCCTTTTAAAAATGCTATAGAAGATGAAGGCTTAGGAATTAAAAGGATAATAAACCAAAATAATTATATTAATCAACATTTACACACAATAGGAAAAAAATTAGACAGAATGGATAATGTGATAAATAATGAAATAAATAGAACTCAAGAAAAGACTATAACCAATAAAATTAATAAAAATATACCTTTATTTAAACCTTTTAAAATGCTTAAAAATCCAAATAATGACTTTCTAAAAGCCTTAGATGATAGGAAAAGAATGATAAAAAATAAAATGGTTAAAGAAGAAACTTCGTCTTCATCAAAACCAATTGATATATTAAAATTGGATACACCAAATCTTCTCAAAAGAAATATTATAATAGATGATACTCCATCAAGGAAACTTAATGTCCTTGATGAAACAAATAATGATTCAATTAATGATACAACGTCTAATATTTCTTTAAAAAACTTAAACATTAATGAGTTAAATGATGAAATTAACAAAATTAATTGGAAAGAACCTAAAAAATTATACTATAAGAGAGCAAATCCTCCTAATATAATTTTTAAAGAAAAGAATGATAATTATCAAAATAAGTATTATGTAGGATCCACCTATAAATGGATACTCAAAACAAAAAATTCTTAATGTTCTTAATCAAATGATAATGTTTTCTAACACTAATAAAACTATTCTGAATGATACTGATTACCAAGTAGCACTCTTTTTAATTCTTAGTTTTATACTTAAAAATTAAAAGGCTAGTGGGATAACTATCTCACTGAAGAACAACGGTTTAATATTTTAACATCATATAAAACTGATGAAAATGGAATGAGGATTCTCAATGAAAATAATAAACCAATTCAAGATATGGTTAATACATTAATATTCTCAATAAACCAATATTTCATAGGAGACCTTTCACACATGAGGGATAAAACCCTAGATTTGTTATCCAATATGAAATGTAAGTCTCTAGGAGAATTCCGTTAATATAAAGATATCTTATTTCAGAGAGTTCTTCTTAGGAATGATTGTAATCAACCTATTTGGAAAGAAAAGTTCTTAGCTAGTTTACCTAAATTAATAGAAGAACAAGTTAGGAATAAAGTCTGAGAAGAAAATAATGGTGAAATTCTTTATGATAATTTGTCATATGGTGAATTAGCATTATATGTTTACAAAATTACAAAATTGGAACCAATTTATGTATAACAATAAGATTGCAAAAACAATTAAAGAATAAATAATGCATCAAACGTCAAAGTTTAGGTGACTTTTGTGCTCAATATGATCCTTCTTTTGTTGATAAAAATAAGCAAAGAATGTAAAACACTCTCACTCACATTCATAATGTACGTATAAAAAACCAAGAGGAAATTTTAAGAAAAAATCCTTTAAAAAACTTGAAAGATTTGAAAATGAGAAAAAGAATAAAAAGAAATCTTATAAACAATTAAGATGTTATAAATGTAGGAAAATTGGTCATATAGCTAAATTTTGTAAAATCAATAATAAAATTAATGATTTAAATCTTGATGAACAAATAATGGATAGCATTTTATAAATTTTCTGTGACAATGAACCTATGACATCTAAAGAAGAATGTGATGATGGAATTCAAGTTAATGACATTGAATCAACATCAACATCAACATCAACATCTTTTGAAGATGAAAAGGAACTAAATGTTTTGACTAATGAAAAAGAAGAAATACTTCAAAAAATCGATCAAATGTCTAATGATAATGAAAAACTTAATTGTTTAAAAAATGTTAATAAAACCATTCTTCTTATTTTAAGTAATTTACCATACAATCTAAAAGACATTTTAGAAAGAGGTAAAAAATTACAAAGAAAACCTATCTCTGTAAATGATCTTTGTAATGAAATTAATGTTTAAAAATAAGAAATAAAATATTTAAGATTAATGCTATTAAAACTTCAAAAGGATTTTCTTGAATTAAAACAAAAAATGATTATTCAAGAATACTCTGACAATAGTTTTGAAACTAATATAGAAACCTTGAATAATAATAAAGTTCAACAAATTTTTGATAATTTTGATTATCTAATGCAACTTATTGAAATAACAACAAGAAAATGGATTATTAATATCATGATTAGGATTAACAATGAATTTGTTTTAGAAACAACTGCATTATTTGACATTAGTGCTTATTTAAATTACATTAGAGAAGGGTTAATTCCAACAAAATATTTTAGGAAAACAACCTAATCTCTAATGTCTGCATCAGGAAACAAATTGCGAATCAATTTCAAATTATCCAATGCTGAAATTTTGAAAAATAATGTTTCATATAAAATCACTTTTATTCTTGTTAAGAATTTAAAGCAAAATGTCATTTTAGGAACTCCTTTTGTTAATTTAATTCAACCATTTTCTGTTAATGACAAAGGCATTGAGACACAATATTTGAAGAAGAAAATTGTTTTCAATTTTATCTCGAAACCTCAAACTAGACATTTGAATGAATTAAAAGACAATTCAATTTCAGAATTAAATTGCTTAATTGAATATATAGAAAAGCATTTAATGTTTTTAAATAACTGATCTTAAATTCAAGAGAATTGAATCTCAGCTCTCTAATGAAAACTTAAAGAAAAAGATTTCTAATTTAGAATGAGAAATCTAAATGATTTTAATGAGAAAAATATTCCAACTAAGGCAAGACCATCCCAAATAAATAATGAAGTTTTAAATCATTGCGAAAATGAGATTAATGATTTACTTAATAAAAAACTAATTCGAAAAGTAAGTCCCCTTAAAGCTGTTTAGCTTTTTGTCTTAATAAAAATATTGAAATTGAGCAAAGTGTACGAAGGTTAGTCATTAACTACAAACCTCAATAACATTCTTAAATGGATTAGGTGTCCCATACCTAATAAAAAGGATTTACCTAATAGATTACATAATGTTAAAATATTCTCAAATTTTGATATGAAATCTGGATTCTAACAAATTTAGATTAAAGAGTTTGATAGGTATAAAATTGCATTCACTGTCCCTTTTGGTCAGTTCGAATGGAATGTTATGCTATTTAGACTTAAAAATGCTCCCTTTGAATTTCAGAGAACAATGAATGAAATTTTTAATAATTATTCAAATTTCATAATTGTGTATATTGATGATGTTTTGATATTTTTATCTAATATAGATCAACATTTTAAATATATAAAATTTTTTACTAATGTTGTCAAAAGGAATGATTTGGTTGTATCACTAACTAAGATTAGCCTATTTCAAACTAATGTTAGATTCTTAGGGTTTCATATAAATAATCGCACCATAGTTCTAATTTAGGGATCAATGGAATTTACATCTAAATTTCTTAATAAAATCAAAGATAAAAATCAACTCCAAAGATTTTTAGAAAATTTAAATTATATTGCTAACTTCTTTCCTAATCTTAATATTTTGTATAAACTACTTTATTAAAGATTAAGAAAGAACCCTCTTCAATGGTCTGAAATTCATACCAATGTGGTCAAACAAATTAAGGAAAAAATTAATGAAATTTCATGTCTTCATATAGCAGATCCATCATTATTTAAAATAGTTGAAACTAATGCATTTGAAATAGAATTTGGAGACATACTCAAACAAAAGCAGAATGATAAAGAATGTGTTGTCCAATTTATTTCTAAATATTGGAATGAATGTTAAAAGAATTATTTTACAATCAAAAAGGAAATTTTAGCACATTTGTTTTAACGATTTCCAAATTTCAAAGAGATTTGTTAAATAATAAATTTCTTTTAAGGATTGATTGTAAATCTACCAAAAATGTTTTTATTAAAAGATGTTCAAAATATTGCTTCTAAACAAATCTTTGCCATATAGCAATCGATTTTATTTGTTTTTTATTTCAAAATTGAGCATGTTAATGGATCATCCAACTCCTTTCTTTACTTCCTTACTTATGAATTCCTATAGAGAGATGTCTCCCAAAAAGGACAAAGGAAAAGGGAAGGAACCCCAAAAGAAAGGCTTAACCAATATTTGGTCTTGACTTGTGTGCAGGGGCCCATTTACCCTTTGAAGGCTGGTAATTAGTACCCAAGTAAGAGAGAGAGAAAGAGAGGAATAAAAAAAATACACAGCATAAGTATGAGGAACATAACTTTTATTGATGTTTACAAAATTGTTTACCAGAGATTTATACATTAGTTAAAATAAGGCCAAAGATTATTAGCATTCTAAGTATGTAGGATGAGCCCGCCATCCAATCTTTCTAACCTATATGCTCTATTCCCCAAGCTCTCTCTTACCTTTTTTAAGTCTTCCTAATTACGGGCCAACTTCCCTTGTCCTTTGCATGAGCCTATGACTTCGAGCTTTCGATAGACTAAGTTGTTAACCTTAAATTCCTTGTACTTGACCTTCTCATCATAATATCTAGCTACTCGATGTTGATAGGCAACTGCCTAAGACGTAACGA
The DNA here is from genome assembly GCA_024138015.1 of Lumnitzera littorea. Classification (NCBI taxonomy): domain Eukaryota; kingdom Viridiplantae; phylum Streptophyta; class Magnoliopsida; order Myrtales; family Combretaceae; genus Lumnitzera; species Lumnitzera littorea. The sequence goes on from JAMXBB010000011.1 coordinate 45,117,606, forward strand.
GGTCTCTGATTTCTTCGATAGTGTTTACACTAGCTTATAATAAGGACTCATTAAACATGGCATTGAAATACTAAGTTAGGATGCTAGGAAGTTATAGCTTGATGGGGAGGACTGCCTCTAACCTAAATGCTACACAGAATGGGGTCTCGCTAACAGAAGTGTAGTGGGTAGTCTTATATCCCCATAGGATATTGGGCAGCTCATCTACCTAAGTGCCTTGAGCTCAATCTACCTTTTTTTTAAAGCTCTTGAAGATATTCTCATTAGTGGCTTTAACTTAGCTAATAGACTGAGGGTGAGCGACTGATGTAAAGTAAGTTGTGATGTAGTGCTTAACATAGAGTTCCCTAAACCTGGGGTTGTCCATTTTGAGGGCGTAGGGGACCCAAAATCTGGAGAGGATGTTGTTCCAAACAAACAACTCAATGCTTCTCTAAGTGATTTTGGATATAGCCTTAGCCTCGACCTACTTTGTCAAGTGGTTGACGGCTACGATGATGCATTGCCATCCTCCATAGGCCTTGAGGAAAGCACCAAAGATGTCGTTTCCCTACTAAGCGAATAATCATGGACTAGTTAAGGCTTAGAGATTAGTGCTAGGGGTATGACTAATTGGGGCGTGGTTCTGGTATTGGGGGTACTTCTGAGCTATGGCCTTGATATCTTGCTTCATAGTAGGCTAGTAGTATTCGAGCCATAGAGCCTAGATATAGAGGGCTTGTGACTAGATATGGTTGCTACATTCTTCGATGTATAGCTCTTCCATAACTCGTAGTCCCTTATCAGCTCAAAGGCATTTGAGCAGGGGGAGAGTGATTCCCCTGTGGTATAGCACGCTGTCGATCAATGTGTAGTTAGTGGCATGATACCTCAACATCTTCGCCTCTCTCCTATCATCTGGGAGTGTGCCCTACTCCAAGTAACTCTAGATGAGATCCATCTAGCTCGGGTTTGATGGTGCTACTGTGAGCTCTAAGACCTCAGCCGAGCCTAGAGTTATGCTCTTTTCTGGCAAGTATTCAATGAAAATTTTTCTATCCTTCACCTCGGGCTTTTGTATCCCAATGGAGGTGAACTTAGATAGATAGTCTACTATTGAGTTCTCAACTTGGGGGATCTTTATGATACTTTATGTGGGGAACTCAAATAGGAGACTCCTCACTTTCTCCAAATATCTTGCCATGGTGTTGTTCATAGCCTCATTTTCATCTCGGACTTGTTAAACAATGAGCATCAAGTCCAAGAAAACTTGTAGGCATTCAGCACCAATCTCCTTGGCTAGCTTGAGATCTATTATTAAAGCCTCATATTTAGATTCGTTATTGCTAGTGTTAAACCTGAATTTGAGGGCATAGCAGGCAGTGATCTTGCGTGGTCCAGTAAGTATCAGGCCCGTACCTCTACTCTTCGAGGTGGATGATTCATTAACATGGAAAGTTCACACTAGCTTATCATCCCCTAGTAATGCTTCCTCTTCTCTTATGTATTCTATCACGAAGTCCGCTAGCACTTATGCTTTGTAAGCCATTTGTAGTTGATATTGTTGAACTTGATTTTTTGGTTTCTTATTTTAATTTCATTTCCCTTAACTTGATGTAAACTAAACTCTATGTCTATTTAATTTAAACCCTCGACTAAACTTAAAGGAAACCTGATTTCTTTATTTTGAAAAATTTGGAGTTGTTACCTGGTAAGATCGGGAAAAATAATTAAATTAGAACCAATTAGGTAGATCGATTCTAATTTAGCCACTAATTTGCATTTTAAAATTTTTTAAAAAAGAATTTAAGAAATGAGATTTCTTGAGTTCGGGGGGCTATTCTATTAAATTTTTATGAGTACCACTATTAATTTTTCGAAATTAGATTTAATTTTCAAAATCACACTTTTTAATATTTAAAAAAAATTCACTCACCAATAAATAAAATAAATTGCATTTATCTTATAAAAATAGTTAATTCAAGCTATAATTTACAAAAAATGGAAAACTATAGATTTTACAAATTTTACGTCGCCCTAAAGTTGCCCACATATCCACTAGTTAAGATCAGATGTTCATAGTTCATTCTTAGAAAAAATTGAGCGAGTTAGTCCTTTTTATAAAAAATAATCGAGCCAAATTTATGTTTTTATTAACCATTTTATTTTTATTAAGAAAAATCCTTAAAAGCCTAATTTTTATAACTAATTAAAAAAAACCTAAAAACCTAATTTTTGAAGAGTTCCAAATTAATATTTTTTATTTTAAAAAATTAAGTGATAAAATTTTTTAAGATCGTAAAACTTTTATATGAAAAAGATGCCTAATTATACAAAAGATATCTAAAATATAGAAAAGATGTTTAATTATGGAAAAGATGTTTAAACCATAGAAAAAATGTCTAGACAAAAAGCCCAAACCATAGAAAAGATGTTTAATCATGGAAAAGATATTTAAACTATAGAAAAAATGCTTAAACTATCGAAAAGAAGCCTAAACCCTATATAAGCTGTTTAACCACGTAAAATATGTCTATTAAAGATTTTTTTTTTATTTGTGAAAAATTCTCCAAAAATTTCCTAATCTCAAAAAGGGTTTGTTATTATTTTTTTTTTTCATTTTTTCTTTTGAAAAAAGTATTTTTTTTTTCTAATCGATAAATTCTAAAGACCTAATGCTTAAAAAAAAAAAGTTTGGAAAAAGCATAATTTCCTAAGCTAAAATATTTTTCCTTTTATATATCTTATAGACAACTACTAAAACAATTACTAAATAAAAATATGACAAATAAATAAACCAAAAGAGAGCAAAGATAAAACAGATAAAAAATAAATAACTCAACTTACCTAGTCATGTACGAGATAGAGCAAATCATTGTACTTTGTGTATTGTTTTCTGTTGTTGTTCACTGCTGAGAGAGGACCACGTATGGAGACTAGGGCCGTACATGTGTCACTGGTTGTTAGTGTTCTGTTCTATGGTGAGAGGCATTAGTCATGGGGATGTTGTCATGTGCTTGCTGAAGTGGAGTTCAATTCCGATTTGTATGTATGGTGTGATTAGTTGTTTTGCTGTTGTGTTACTACTTGTGGGGTAGGATTGTTGGGTTTGCGTAAGAGAAGGAGGGTAATCGAAGAGTGGTAGAGAAAGCGATTTGACAAAGTGGTGTGTTTAGTGTTTTTTGATGATGAACCCCTTATCTTTCGCTGCTCTTCACTATTTATATAACCTGAAAACGAATCACTTGGATCAATCTAAATTGATATACTAATCTAGATTTGAATCTTTACAGATCTTTATCTTATTGGATTTAACAATATTAGATTAGATTTGTTATCTCCAATAATAATTTGGCTATGATTCTATTAAATCTAAATAATAACCCTAACAACTCAATCCGATTTGTTTTAGATTAGGATTTTAGAACACCAAATCTTTTTTGCTGTTGATCTTTCTTTTTTATTCTGAATTTTTTAAATTTTTTTATGTGTTTTTTTTTATCAAATTTCATTTTTTTGTTATTTTCTAAATTAGGACCCCCTTTTTTTTAATTAATGTTTTTACTTAAAAACAACTAGGGAGTAAAAATGAGGTGTCTATAGATATTGGATGCCATATGCACTCAACTCCATCACGTACTTCATCTTTTGTCTAGATGCGTTGGGCTCTACAACAATGTATGTAGTAACTGATCTATTAACATGATAATTTGGTGCACTTGGAAATAACCCTATGTCGACGTACCGAGATGATGACGGCCAGGGCAAACTTTTCTACTCTCATGTACCTGACTTCGGGCCCCTAAAGAATATGGCTAATATAGTATATAGGCCAGTGCTCTCTCCTTTCTGCTCTAACTAACATAGAGGAGAGTGTTCGGTCACTAATGGCTAGGTACAAATACAAGTCCTCCCTTGCAATAAGCTTAAAGAGGATGGGAAGGTATGCAAGGAACTTCTACAACTCCTTGAAGGTTACTGCACATTGGGGAGTCCATTCAATACCCTTCGGATTCTTAAGGATTTTAAAGAACTCTACGCATCTATCTACGCTTCTAGAAACAAACCTACTCAACATAACTACCATATCGGTGAGCTTCTATACGTCTTTGACCAAAGAGGGAAGCTTCATATCTCTGATAGCCTGTATCTTCTTGGGGTTAGCATCGATTCCTCTTTGGGTGACTAGGAAGCCTCTAAGGGTTCAACTTCATATCATACTTTCCCGTTTAGTCAAAGGCTTCCTAGAGCTCTTTAACATGATCGTTTGGCTGTTTACTCTTGATGATTATGTCATCGACATATACGTCCATGTTTCGCTTAAATTGGGACTTAAACAACTTGGTCACTATTCATTGATACATTGCCTTAGCCTTTTTAAGGCCAAAGGGCATGACTGTTTAGTAGTAGGTGTCGAAGTAAGTGATAAAGGAGGTATGGACTTCATCTTTCGGGTACATCTTGATCTAGTTATATCTCGACAAGACATTCATAAAGCTTAATAGGGCATGTCCTAATGTAGAATCGACCAATTGGTCAATCTTAAGGGGAGGGAAGTAGTCCTTTGGGCAGGTTTTGTTGAGCTCAGTATCATCAACGCACATACAACACTTCTCGAACTTCTTTTTGACCAGCATACGTTAGCCAATCAGGTTAGGTACTTCTCCTCTCTAACGAAGTCGACCTTTAGCAGCTTTTACACCTCTTCCTCAATAGCGGCCTACCCTTTAGGTGTGAAATGGCTCTTCTTTTACTTAACAAGCCGTATATTAGAGTCAACAGTGAAGCTGTGGGTTGCCAGGTTAGGGAAGATCCCAAGCATATCTGACGTTGACTAGGTAAACCTATCTAAATCAGCCTGTAAGAGGGCAACTATATCCTCCTTCACCTCAGGAGGAGTGTCAATCTTGACTTTGGTGGCTTGGTTAGGAGAGGCGCCTATTTACACCTCTTTGTTATTCTCATTCGGCTCGCCTCTCTCAGTAGCTTCTCCTGTAGATTGATCTTAAGAGCGAAGACACTGTCAGCTTTGGCTACCTTGACATAGAGCTTTCAGGAGAGCTTTTGATTGCACTTGAAATTCCCAACCCGGTGGGAGTTGAGAACTTAAATTTTAGGTAAAGGGACTATGTGATGACTTCGAAAGCGTTTAAGCTCGGTTGTCCCAAGAGAGCATTGTAGGGGGATGGGCAGTCGACCATAATGAACTCTACTGGCCATCGTGCGACATTGTAGTCATCGCCAAGCTCCATGTTGAAAATGATGATATCCTTAGCTCAAACAGTTCCTCCATTGAAGCTTATCAGGTCATGGTGGTAAGTCTTTATTTTAATGGATAGCTTCTTCCTCATTCTATCATATGTGTGTTTGAAGAGGATGTCGGTGGAGTTTCTGGTGTCTACTATGATCTTAAGGACCTTGAAGTTTGGAATTCTTGCCTCGATTATAAGGGCGTCTTAGTGAAGGGTGTTTACCCCCTCTATATCCTCATTAAAGAAGGAGATGGAAGTATCAATCTTTTGCCTCTTCTCTTTGATAGCCAATACCTTGGATGAGGCATTAGTTGAGCTGTTGGTGCTTGGTTGGCTCCCTGGGCATAGCCCCCCAATGATTATGTTGATGATGCCATTGGGGGCTTGATCATTACGGTGATCTTTGTTCTGTTTTGTTTAGGCGTCTTTGGTTTGCCGCCTCCGAGGTGTCCTATCTTCATTGTCATCGGAACAATCGTTGTTCCTCTACTAAGCCACATGTTTGTTGAAGTAGGCCCGTTGAGTAGCATATTTAATTGCATTTTTCTGTTGGAAGCACTCTTCTATGGTACAGCATGGTCATTGTAGAGTTAGCAATACTTGTTTGAGTTTTGGGGTTTCCCCTCATCTTCGGTGGCTTCTATAGCAGGCTTCTGTTTCACACTTCAGCAAAAACCTGGGTAACATGTCAATTTAGAAGCATGTGGTGTGTAAAGATGGGAGGAGGAAGTAAGTTTTGTTCGACTCAACGCTTCTTGCTGCCCGAAACCTCCCCCTTAGCTTTGCTCGGTGCCTTACCACTAAAGTGATCTTTAACGGATAATTTCTGAGGTCCTTCTTTCCTCCTGACATTTCTTAGTTAACCTTATTGTCAAGACCCTAAAGGGGGCCTAGTAGGATTACCTAAAATTTTCATAACATGTGTGAACCCATGATATGAAAATCGTCTTGCAAGTCAGATTGCAAGACTCTAAATGATTAATCACTAAGGTTACTGATTTTTAAGTAATTAATTTACTGTATAATACAAATATAAATAACTATGGGTGTCCGATATCCCACAGTTCCTCAGAACCGCAGAGAATCGGTATCTCCTACCAAATAATAAGATAGGATACAAAGGATGTCTATGTATCATCTAAAAAATACTCAGCTACTTCTAATACTAATGTACATATTTTCATCTCGCACTCAGCACTCGAAACATATCCTAATCCCATCGTATGTAAACCTGCAAAGAAAACTAAGGGGGAATGAGCATAAAACAGCTAAGTGAGTTTGTTCCTCACCACTACCGGTCAGGCAAGTTTTCACACATTATTATCACGCATGCAAGCAAGCTACCTACATACATAATGAATGCAGGCATGATGAATGTAAACAATACATCCATAGGAGTCCGGAATTATGGAAGGTGTAGAATTACATCGTCCACACTTCAATTATCCCCTGTACTTACCCGCACAGGGCACCTCAGCTTACTCGCAGAGGCTACCTAAGGGCACCACCCCATTAGGCAAAACTCGACTATTACCCTAGCCGAGAAAAAAGTTTCAATCCAAATAGGGGGAGTTCGAACTAGGACTATCCACCCTCCAAGGCCCCTCGGGCACAAACATGCGAGTCCTCTCGCAACCAAAAATAACCAAGGCCTTTCAGGCACAATAAAGCGAGTCCTCTCGCTATCAATTGGAGAACCCATTCTAGCTTTGCCTTAACGTTAAAAATACTATTTATGGCTCCGTAAGCCCTTACAGCGATCATGCAAAAATTTGTTTAAGGTTAGAAAAGCTTTTGCCAAAATACTTTTCTTAAGATTTTTGCAAGGCTAGTACTCTCCATTCATACCTTTACTAAGTCATAGACATGCGACGAGTAGAACCGGTTATTTGGGTCAGACATTTATATTTATCAACTTAAAAAGGTGATCACACAGATGATGGCATACAAACAGAACAGTCATTCAAACATACAAGCAATAGCAAACAACAAAACATCATACAAATAATACGCACAAGCAAGTAGCAGGTCATCAGAATTCCCTCACCTAGATTATTGCTCATTCTCCAGGCCTTTAGGGTTTCCAGGACTCAATATCGAACGCCCAAATCAAAATGGCAAACCTTATAAGTGTTCTGAGAATTCAGACTCCTTAATCAACTAAAAGTCTATTGTAGTTTATCTAGTTTCCTTCAATATAACCTGAGTATAGTGTGTATAGGGTTACCATACTCCATGAAATTAATAATAACTATTTTCTTATATTAGTAAGGTATGAGGCTTCCTTTATGTATTTTGTAATCTTTTTGTTCTGATTCCGATATTTGCGAACTTATAGTCGTTTTTCATTGTTTTTGGACGCACGTTCACACGGTAATGTCCGTTTTGGACGTTAAAACCCGTGTTTTATGATATGGGCTAAATTTATTGAAATTTTACCTTATTGAAGTTTAATTACTCTTATTACTTAGGTTTATGCCCTAGTTTAGGATTTAATGATTGAATTAGCTATTTGATTCTTATACTTAGGAAATTTTACATTAGTGTTACAAATTCACATACTTGATTAAGTTTAATTCAATCTAAGAGGTGTATTAGGGTTTAAGGAATTTTCGACTTCTAAATACATGTATATACCTATGTTATGTGCTTATGTAATCTTATTATTATTATTTTTTATTATAAACCTATGTTTACATCATCACTTATGTAACCAATTGATGATGTCATAGCTTATGTAATGCTTAAATGATATCATGGCTTATGTAATCCATTTATTACATGTAAATATATATGTCATTAAGTACTTATACATATGTATATGTTTTATACCTACCTACACTCATAACATACTAATATGTATACTTATGTACTTATACTTTATACATACATATACTTATACATCTACTTAGGTTTATACCGTATTTATCCATGTATACATACTCATATACCTATACGGTCATATACGTATTTTTATACAAAAATTCGTATGCCTAATCTTTTCCTTAAGAAAAGCTTCCTAATTCCATTCTTTTGTATTTTTATGTATATATTTGGTGTAGTATACACATATATAGCTAGATATGGTCTTAATTCAAGTTATGTACATGATAAATACTCATGTACAAAGGTTCACATACATGTATTCTTTTAGTATTCCCTTATGTGCACATACTTATAAGCATATATTCACGTCTTCTTTTCTTCTTCTTCATAATTCCTAATTCCTACACTTAAAGATGGAAACTTTGTTCCCTCTTCTTCAAGACAAAACTAAACACATAATTACTTTCCTAATCTATCTAATTAACTAACTAATGAAGAAGATAAAACAAGATAAAGTAACTTAGATACATACCTTTGCTTATGTTGGAATTAAGGAAACAAAAGGAAGAGGTTGAAGGTGAAATGGAAGATGGAAAGCTCACGGCAATGGAAGGGAATTTTTGTTTTGTTTCTTTTGTCTTGTGTTGATTATAGATGAAGGCAAATGGTGGGGCCACAATGAAGAATAAGTGGACGGCAACTAAAGAAGGGAAGGAAAAAGAAAAACCAAAAGAAAAGGAAAGAAAAGCCATCATTAGAAATATAGATATTTTTCCTTATCTCTTAATGTCTTTTGTTGACTTTTCAAATGGTTGACTTCAGTCAACATGTGTTGACTTGGTCAACATTTTGACCTTGGTCAACATGTGTTGACTTGGTCAACTTTCAAAAAATAAAGACCCTTTTGTGTACATAATGAACTAATTAGGAAAAATTTGGAGAAAGATTAAGGAAATGAAGGGAAATAAGAAATTTAGTGAATTGATTAGTAAAAATAGGGAATGAGATCTTCCATTAGGTATTTATATCCTATATACATCATTTGGTAAGCTACTTAGTATAATTGAGATGAAAAATAGCATTTAGGGTATTAAGGTTTACTACATTTAACCTAATGTTCAACTATACCCTTAACTCTATGTAATACTATCTTAATCACATACTTAAGGGATAAATATAATCTATGATTCATTATCTTAGTTTCTAATGGATTACTTAAGTATTCTAAATGTTTATGCATGATTGAGAGTTATCTCTAACCTTTTACTAATGATTTGGCAACATATGAGCATTATATTATCAATTAGGGTTTTAGGGTAAATTATGGTGAATTAGTGCTTTGATATCCTTAAAGTTATGGTTTTAGGGTTCTTATTACTTTAGGGCACAATCTCTAATGTTTTTACACATTTAGGGTTTCATATATTCTTACGTGATTAAATCTTCGATTATCATCTTAGGGTTTTGATGAGGTTCGAGGTTTTAGGGTCTTCGTATGCGGTTAGGGGTTCATTGATGATTTAAGGTTTTTCGTATCCACTTGAGGTTTTGAATTGAGATTTTAATCAGTTTTAAATCGAGATTTTAATCGGTTTTAAATCTTATTAGCTCTTTTGAGTTCGGGAAATCATCTACAGTTTGGACATTTGTTTTTATACTTAGAAAGCTAAATTCGCAGGGTTTATACTTATCCTTAGTACAAATGTTATCTTCCTGGTCCATATACTTGTGGGCCTTATTCTAAAATTCGGCTAAGGTCTTTGACTTACTCTTCATAATCAAACATAAGAAGTCCCTAGAGGGTCTAATGCCAAGCTGCGTGGCATGTATTGCTACACCTTCCTTTAATTGAGGGATCTTGACCATAGCATTGTTGAACTGGGCCACATATTCTTGCAAAGTCTCTCATTCACTTTGCCTAATCAGGTACAAGGATGAAGTGTCCTTAGACGGGGGCTTGCTAGCCTTGAAGTGGAGGTTGAACCTACAAGCCAGCTCATCAAAGGAGCCGATGAAGTTCTCAAGTAGGTGGTTAAACTACGTCCAAGTTTCTTTTTTCAAAGTACTTAGGAAAGCCTAGCACATGTAGCATCCCTATGACCATGAAGATTCATAAGGGTACGAAAATGGAGGAAGTGATCATCAGGATCACCTGTATGGTCATATTGGTCAAGGGTAGGGAGTTTACTATTTAGAGACAAGACTTCATCCAAGATAACCTTAGAGAAGGGGGTTTGTTGCTAGCAACCAGCCTGACGTTGTTAGTTGTTTTGTTCCCTTATCACTTGGAGAGCCTCTTTACAATTACGTAAAACTCATTGAGGTTGGCATTATCTGCTGGGTAAGTTTAGCCCATAGTAGAGTATGTCAGTGCTCCATAGGAATTGGCCACTTACTCATTGCCAGCAAGGGTACGATCGCGGGTGGCCTTAGACTGTGCCTACTATTCCTATACTAAGGGATCAAGTAGTTAATCTCTACTATTCTGCTACTATTGTTGGTTATTATACCTAGTATGGGCATCAAAAACTTCAAGCACCTGTCTGTTGCACCGTTCGACTTCGTTAAGCTTAGCTTGGAGCTCCCGGTTATGAGCAGTAAACTCTTTAGTGCTTCTTCAATGTTTCTGCAGCTGGGGACTAATTGTATATGGGTTGGATATTGTTGGGGTCTACAACATGAGACACGGTGGCTAATGCAAAAATAGAGACTCTATTTGGTTGAGTACTTGAAGTGTGTTTAGGTAAGAGACAAGGTTAGTTTCCTACAGATAGAGCCAAATGTTGTCTTTGAGTTTTGGTCGGTAAAGATTAAGAGTTGATTGGGCTTTACATAGTAGAGAGATTGTAAACCCCATAAAATTTTGGTAATACTTAAAATTGAACTTGAATAACCACAATATTTTATAGAGTTGACAAGCTGAATAATAGAAAATTCGCCTACTAAGAAAATTTGAATTGGTAGTTAAGTATTCCTAAACTTAGGAAAAACCTTAAGCGATCAACCAAATATCAACTAATGAAGTAAACACCTAATAACCTTACTTTAAGAACCTAAGCTTAACTAAGCTTGGTTTAATCTCAAACTACCAACAACTTAGTAAGAAAGCCAATTTAAAGTGGGAAAATAATTACATAATGAACTCTATTTAGCTAATTGAATAAGGTGGCCATTTAGGTTATGCAACGATGGAAATTTTAGAGAATCACATATACAGATGAATCAACCCCTATTACCCAATTTCCTTAACAATTTGAGTACATTTGAAACAAAGCTAATAATGATAACCTAGTTGACCTTTCACTTGACAAATCCAACAAAGATAAGATAAGCCAATCTTTATTTCCTCACGTATGTTATACTACTTATAGATAAGTAAACCAACTTATCAATTTGTTTAATGTATAAAAAGAGAATGGTGTGACAACTCCATGGCATAATAGTACCCTATTCACGCCGGCTAGAAGAAGGGAATGCTAAGCCATTCCTCATCATTTCCACACACATTTATTTGTCAATCTTAGTTACTATTTTGTCACAAGAACCATGCCTCCTTCAATCATTATGTGTTGACTCTTTACATTTTCAAATTTTGTCAAATAAAAGGGAGTTTAGTGAATGCACAAAGGCAAACACAACCGGCTATCCATGCTCCCTCTATCATTGTCTTCTTAACTCCTTTAGAAACATTAGAACCAAAAGTAACAAAAGGAAGAAACCCATTCACCCCATACACAAAGCAAACCGTCCACCCCATGCACCCCATTAATGTCACACACACACAAACATCTCTTAATGTCATCACCTTGAAACACTTGAAAAATCAAAGCTAGAAACATTTGTGTCATCATTTGGGAAAAACTTAGAAGGTCAACCAATACAACAAGGATTTAGTTTTGAAGGATCTAAAGAGCAAAGTAGTAGAGTTACCTACCATCATCCTTACTAAGTGAAGTAAGTTTCACATTTTAGAAATACTAGAACATCATGCTTGGAAGATTATTTCTTATCTAAGCAAAGTGTTTTGTACCCTAGATATATCCTAGTAAGTTCATAAACTTCTTGAGATTTTTCACATGACCATTAAGGTATGAGTGGTTTAGGCTTAGCTTCCTTATAGTATCTTTATTTGTCACTTAGGATATAGCCTTAAGGTTTGAAAAAGCTATAAAATCACATGTATAAAGGAGCCAAACAAGCTGGATCGGTGTGTATAAGACATTCTTAGGTGATACTTTTACTTTTATTAAGTTTTACAAGCCTTAGAATAGCCTTTAGTGAAAGAAAAACCATCATATAAAGTGTTAGTAAGGATATGAGCTTGTAACTCAGAAGATGACCAAAATAAAATTCAATACACTCTTGAACAACTACTAGATGCAGTGTGTTTTGGAGTATTCCTAAACTTCCTTAGACTTATTCTTGTTAAATTAGCTTAAAAATGCCACCATATATCTCTTTTGCAAGTATATGTGTTGTTTAAACAAGAATCCTTAAGAAAAGTGTTCATTTGGGAGCTTAACTAAAAATTATAAAATCTGACCCCACTTTATTATCCACTTATAATAATGTTTTAAAAAAGATTAAGGTGATTTGAGACTCCTTAAAGTAGTATAACTAGCATGTAAAGGCTTTAGGAGGCTAAATCGAGCAAAAAACATGTTTTGAGCCCAAAATCAAATCGAAGAAGCCCCAAAAACACCATAGACAGAACCCAAATAAGCATATTAGGCCTAGGTCATTGGCCCTAAATGGCTAAAACAAGCAAAGAATTACAAAACAGGCCAAATAGACAAAGTTTTGAGCTTAAAAAGTTAAAAGACCAGTATTTCCATATTTCATGAATAAGATTTAAGGCCTAACTTAACCAATTAAAAAGCCTCACTTAAAAGGCCTTAACAAAAGGGCCCATAAGCCTAAGCAAGAAACACTAAGGAGAGATTAAGTTGGATCAATAATTAAACATGGGCTCATAAAGAATAAATACTAAATATACTTCAAGGCTCAAATAAGAACTTAGAACCCACTAAGAATTAGGAAAATAGAAATATAAGACCAAGATTATACAAAAATAGAACCCATTAACCCAACAAACAAGAGGTTCGTAGCTTTCTGGACCATCATGAAAATTTGTGGTTGAAATCTATCAAATTGGACCACACTACGATAATCTACATCCGAAAACAATGAAAAATGACTATAAGAACACAAAAATCGGATTTAAAATGAAAAAGTTATGATAACAACAAATTTTAATTAAAACCGAGGATTATAGCAAGAATAATTAGCTTAATAGAAAATTTTCCTTTTATTATTCATATTCCTTCATGATTATTGCAAGTGATCCTGATATTGATCTGGACTTGCCTACCAACTACTACGATCCATAGATCATCATGGCCGAGTGAGTATTTCGATGACTGCTATGCTTGTATTTGATTGTAAACTAATTGCACTTAAAGTTAAACAACAATTGGTATGTTTGGGGAGTTGGGAATTGCATATGTATAACATTCCGTGATTGTTGTGTTAAAGCACTCTAATATATATTAGTGAAATGCTTGTTATATAGTTACATGTAGTATGCCTTGTGATTGTCTATTGATAATGGGTGGTTAGCAAAATGAAATGAATATAAGAATTTTTGACCATAATTAAGCCGAATCATGCATGGCATAACTTGCATTATTATATGTTGGCTATTACATTACGCGTGTGGGATGGAGAGGTTTTGTGAGGGTCATGATGATGTTTATATATATGAGTTTCACACAGTACATACTTGCAATATGGCCTCACCCAAACTTGCGGGCTTATTAAGCGTTAGAGACACTAACTATATAGTAACGGGTTGAGTCTTAGAGTCCATCGTTGAGGGGTGAGTAGATTACACGTGTTACTCATGTCCACACTCTCGGTTTAGGAATTGAGAAGTAAAAATTGAATAATGTAATTAACTGTGAGAATAGAAAGAACATAGTTGATGTAAGATAAGTGTGTTTAGCTGTCAAGGGTACTTAGAGCAAGAATCTAACGGTTTAAATAACTCCAACCTTACCTTTGAGGACAAAATCTTGAGCTATATACAGTTACTAAATCGGTTATATATAATTGTTTGTACATATAGTTGATGCATTCATAGGATTGCATAATTTTAATTGTTTGATTATTGTGTGAAAGGCTTAGTAGGAGGAATTACTCACTAAGCATGTTATAAGCTTATACCCTTTCAGTCTTTTGATGCCGAACGGCATTTGGCTTGTACCAAGGCGTACCATGCCTCGGGTTAGTATTAGGAGCTGGGATATGCGAGTCGAGGAAGAGAGATTGAGAGAATTTACTTACTTTTTAGTATACTCTTTTATTTGATCCTCATGTGGGATGTACTACTAAACTCCCTACTATCTATTTTTATTTTGTAATCAATGTTGTATCTATAATATCTTTTGGTGGGACGATATTCCTAATTATGTTAGTTTACAATGATGGTTGGTTAGTTATTTCATGAAACTAATTAGTAAATTAATTTGAACTACGTGGGAATACATACTCAGAAAGCTACTTAGTATTTTGAAGACATCTTGTATATCGTGTCAAGGGTTTCAGATTACTCGTAAGGCAAATCTAAGATGCTTAAGGCAGTATACAGTAGGCTGCCGCAACTGAGGTATCTCTTGGGGCATGACAAAGAGCTTGCAAAACAACAATCAATGAGGGGTATCGGGGTGTTGTCTAATATGGCCACTTTGAAGCTTAAGTCAACAAAGTGTATTGAGAGTGATAACAAGTACACTAAAGGGCATAATATAGCTCAAGTGTGTAAAGTATCAAATGGTTTACCATCAAGTGGTAGTCCGGTATTTATAGACAAGTGGAGTCGATGGTTAGTGAGACGTTAGTGGGTAGAAGACATGTCTACAAGTCATAAGTAGTGGAGACATATAGGTTGATATGAAGTTGAATTGTAGAAGATGATTATTGACCAGGTCTTTGAGCCTTATCCTTATGTTTCGACTGTTGGAGTCCATGTTTTATGGGTAGGCTATCTAATGGGCCTAGGTCAAGGTGGACTAAAGGAGCAAGGAGGCCAAACCTAGTGAAGAAGGAGCTAGGTCATGAGCGGAGACAGGTCGGCATAGACCTAAGGGGCTTAAGCCTAAGTTATCCTATCAACAACCATCATAATACATGTTTACTTCGAAAGGACAATTTGAAAGTAGTTTTGGATCTTATGACTCTCAAGTAATTGTAAGAAGTTCAATCATTGTTAGCTAGAAGCTAGAAGAAACTATTCTTCATTACTAAACATGAGTTAGCTAAAATAGTCAATGCTAGTAAGCCATCACTTATACTATGTGTTAAGCATAATCGAGAAGCAGCTAATAAAAATCTTGTTCTAGAAGAAGTGGAGAGTTGATAGAATAATTTTTTTTATGCATTCTCTAAGGAGTTGCTTAAGGGATTGCCTAACGTGAGAGATATTGAATATAATATTGATTTGATGTTTGGAGCTTCGTTGCCTAATTGTCCTTTTTACGTAATGAATAGAAAAGAAGTTAAGGAGCTAAAGAAGCAAGTAGATAACTTAACTAACTGATGCTATTTAGAGAAAGCATGAGTCCATTCTATTGCTAGCACTTCTGATTGTGATGGAAGATAGTTCATGGTGAATGTATATGGATAGTAGAACTATAAATAACATTACTGTCAATGATAGATATCTTAATCCATGCTTGGATGATATGTTGGATAAAATGAATTGTGTAAAGATATTTTGAGAAATGATTATCGTTAGATTTGTATGAGGCATGGAAAATAGCTTTCAAAACAAGATACAACTTTGATGAGTAGATGATCATGACATTTAGCTTGAGAAATGCACCTAATACTTTCATAATACTAATGAATTGTGTGTTGGCAAAGTATATTAGTAGTGTAACACCTCAAACTCAGAGCACCACAACTTGCCATGTGTCATCACTAGTTAATGACACGCTAAGGCTATACCTTCATTTTATCTTCACTAAATGTACTCACAGCAACTGCCAATCTCTAATTAATGAATAACTCTACAAATAACTATAATATGAATGACTTACGAGCAAGTCATTTTGAACCATAATGGCATACACAAATAAGTGTAGGAGTTTAATCTAGTACTACTAAAACAATAATAGCCCTAGATCATCTTAAAAGAACTAACATTAGAACTAGTAGAATCACATTAACAAATAGTAATTGGAGTCTTCTCTCCAACATAAAACTTAAAACTATTATAATTCAATCTCTTAATAGCCTTGATCATCATTATAGTAGGCAATAGTAATTGCCACTATTTTCATCCTCATAATAGTAATAGACATCCCTTGCTTCATCATAATCAGTCATCTCATTAAAAGTACTTGAAGTTAAAAAAGACAACAAAAGTGAACCTAAGCTGTCACACCCCGAAGAGACGAAGCTACAACAATCCCACCATGTGAACCATCTTAGGATAGAAGTTGACCTTACGGTTGTTATTGTAAACTTAATTTACATCAAGCGAACCTAACTTAACCATTTTGAAGTGTTTAATTTTGTAAATACTTATTATAAACCTATAAAGTGAACCTTAAAAATGATAGCTAGAAACAAATTTGTAAAGAAATCTTGCCAAAAGATTTCTTTTGGTTCATAAAATTAAGTAAATATTTCTAAACTTACGAGTATTTATAAAATTATATTCGTGAAGAAAAATTACAAGCTTGAGAAGTGAATCGTAAAAGTCTATAGGTTTACAATGCAAAATATATATATTTATACTCGAAAACTAGAGGGCCACCCGAGGAAACCCTAGTAGTTTTTTTAAAAGTTAGTAAAATCGTTAATTAGAAGCGGAATGCTTGTAAATCTACCTAGAACCTACAAAACCACTATAAGGGAATGAGCGACAATTTCCTTAGTAAGTGGGATGGAGACAAAAATACGCACTTAAAACATAACAAATGGGTTTTCAAGCAAGTTAGTTAGATGCGATGCAAGAACAAACAAATGCCATCACACACTATTATCCAATTTGTCGTGAGATTAGAGGAATTACGTCCGCTCTAATTCGGGTTGAAGAGTTTGACACTACTTACTTGCAAATCAAAGTCAAATTGGGGCTTCTACAATAAAGAACACCCTCCGCTCGAAACTCCCTTCAAACCATGACCCCCAACTTCACTACGATCTCCTTTTCTATTCCTTAGTTTAACCAAGGGTGAAGAAAGGACCATTTTAGTTATTCTTATCAAATGGGTCTGTGTTTAGCCTGAGAATTCTAATTGCTACCCCTAATGGGTTGCAATGCATGTCAGGTTAAGAGTTAAGTCATGTTTGAGTTTATTTAGTTTTTGGGGTGATAAACCAATTTAGACAATCTAAACAAAACATAATGCATAGAACAATCACATCATGGAGCTTAGCTCCTATATTAACCACAACGCAATATATAGGTATATGCATAGCACACATACAAATAACTACTTTACAATCACAAGCGAAAAGCATACCAAAGCCTTCAAGTACTCTAAAATGCTATGAAGCATTAATCCCACTTACTTGGATATCGATGCTTGTTCTCCTTGTGTATCGCTTTCGTCTTCCTTTATTATCCTTAAAATTTAATGTAACCTCTTTAGTTTCCATCCAATGTATAACATATGAGTTTGTTTTGACATTTAAGTATGTCCCTCAATTTGATTTAAGTGAGGTTTCCAAGGTTTTTAGTAGGTATTAGTTAAGTAAGGTAAGTTTTGATCAAGGTTCTGACCTGATATAAGTTGTTGCTCAGTAGTTTTTGACCTAAGTTCTGACTTCGAAAAATTCTTAAATATTATAAGCAGGCAACTTTCTAACCTAACCTTTAGCTCCAAGTGATCAAATATTCAGTTCCAATCATCTTCCAACTTCCAGTTGCTCTACATTTAATGTTTTCCATCAAACTACTTTCTGATTGAGTTTTTGACTTAGGTTCTACTCAGCATCGCGGTATAGGTTATTGTCCAGGAGGCTTCTAACTTATGTTCCAACTTTGATAAAGGTATAAAATTCACTTACAAATCACCTACTGACCTACTGTTAAACTCCTGATGTGATCAAAGATATTTAATACTAAACTATGTTCTGACCTAGTTTCTAACCTACTGGTCTTAAATTGGATTCTTACTTAGGAAATTTTAGACTTACATTTTGTCTCTAGAAATAGTTTAGAGTCTAAAGATAAGCTACTTTTTGACCTAGATCCAATTTTTAGTGTATTTAACATTTTCAACACTTTCTAATTTACTTTCTGACACAGTTTCTAACTCTACTATTACTACTGCATCTTACTACTTCACACACTTTAACTTATCCTAAGTTTCCAGAACTCCAATGCCTTGCATAAACAATAAATATCACCTAAGCTCCACAATCATTTATACCCTTTCTCATGATACTATCCTCTAATTTACAAATACATGGAAACTTGGATAATTGACCTTAAACTACCAAATACCCATTTTCACTTAAAAATCCTCATTCCTAAACTTATAATAAACTACTTTTAGCCCCTACATAGGGGTAAATATAGGTTGTATCATAGTTTTTATAAAAATTCATCAAGTTCCTTAATGCAACATCTCCAGCGCACTGATTACATGAAAATGGAAATTTCTCAAAAATCCAACAATTGAATTTTGAAAATATAACCACACAACATCAAAACATAATATCTTAAGAGTATAGTCATAAAATTTCAAGTCGAAACTAAATTAAATGGTTTTTAGAAAACATGATCGAAAATTGATGCGTAAGACATTCTTCTTGCCCTATATTAGTACTAAAAATTTTGAAAATCTATTTTAATATTTTAATTCCTTATACAAAAATACTTAGGAAAACTAAGTTTCAAAATTTTTGGAGTTCGTTTGCTATTTTTAGTTAATTTTATTTAAAAATGATGAACCGAGCACTAACCAAAAACTTGGAGCTCTGGCCATTGATGGAGGAAGGGGATATATCGGCTAGATTGGCTATGGGTCACTTCTTTAGGCAACAGTGGTGGATCACTTCTTACTTCTATCAACGATAGGGAACTTGTACCACCCAAGCTCAACTCTTTTTCTTTCCTTTGTTTTTTTTTCCTTTCTATATATTTCCTCCCACTCTTCTTCATTCAATCTCTCTCTTCCTATTTTTTTCCAAAGTTGCAAATGACCAAAACTTCTATAGGAAGGTCAGGTTGTGGTTTTTAAACCATTGCACAAATTGATTTAGTATAATTGCCTTGCCAACACATGTCATTACCCCTTAATTAGGTGTCAAATATTAGTGCTAAGTCCCCATTACTTGTCCATTTAATATTCCTAAGTTGCCACACTCCCATGCAGATCATTCTACATTGCCACATGTTTTTCTACTTTTTTTTTTCTTTTATTAATTTAGTAAATTTGCATATATTCAAGTATTTAAACTAATTATGGACGTATATATGGTAATTATAATATATATATACATGTTTTCTATATGTTGTTTTATGTATATTAATAATTTCATTCTCTTATAATTTATCTGTAGGAGTTTGTTCTATCGAAGCCTAGACCACGTGTTTTTGATACGTACATAATAATATATTAAATTTTTACTATTTTAATTATATTTTTAATATTTTATTATATTTCTGAGATCTTAGCTTACAGGGTTTCTTCCACTAATGTTCCTAACCCACTTACAAATTAGTAGCCTATTTGGGATATCTTCATAAACATCTTAAATCATCCACTTAGAACTTAGTCTTAAAACTACAAAACCTATATTTCCTAAATTAAGTGCTGAATTCCAGTTATTGGAATTGCAGGGTATCATATAAGCCTAGTACATAATGTCACATCCACATGCGCATGTACACATAATGGAAAAATCACAAGCCTTTAATGTATTCAGACAAAACATGCATTCAATTTATTATCTTTTATGGAAGCCTTCAAGCATCACAGGGGTATTCAAACCCTACACACACTTATAGCAATTAAATTATAGTATAGTAATATATATTGATCTTAAGCAAGAACTACCACCTCTGGTCTTGACATCACTAAATCTATCTTGAATCATTTCGATACACGACTCCACTAAGGATAGTGTCATATATCGATTATTAGGGTGCCTCTTGAGGTTTTGCCACCTCCGGCCCTTAGGTCAAGCTAATCACAAGTATTACACATACTATAAGCCGAGTAGCTGTTAATCCATTTAATTTTCTATCCTAACAATATTATGTACTTGTGATAGTGGAATCAAATCAATAATCTAAACGATCCAAACTCTCACTTGTTCAACACGATATATTCTAAATTAGTGCTAAATCCATTAATTAGCTATCGCTTTGTTTAATTTATTCAACTTATAAACATATGCATATACATATATTCTAGGAATAAATATAATATAAGTTAACATAGATATGTTAATTAATTCATTAAAATAGATAATATAGATATAAGTGCTGGTCATTGAATTTGGCATCAGCACCACATAACTAAATGACTACACTACTTAATTCCATAACTTATTAATAGTAGTAACATGATATGGATGGAAATAACAAACTTACGTTAGAATGTTAAAAGTATAATATGTAGGTAATATGATGGCTCCACAATCGCAAGTTGGCTTGCGTTAGACATGAGAACCAACATCCTAAGTAATATAATAAACTGAAGGATAATAATACAATAAAATATAATATAAATATAGCGTATGATAAAATAACATTATATAATATAGTTAGGTATATGTAAGTGTGCATGAAGGAACTTTAACCAAAAAGGGGTGGGACTTCTGTCCTCAGAGAAAATGGCACGGCTCGCAAGCTTTTTGCCATAGACAACCATTACAATAACAATTTTCACCAACAAATATGAATGAGATATAAAAAAATCCTAATAATTATACTAGATGGAATAGAATAATAGAATAGAAACTTACAGACATGACATAGCATGTAGATGATTATGAATAGTAGGGGCAAATTAGTCCTTAAAAGATTTAAACTTCTCACTACCCATAATTGCTCCCAATTCTCCCATATATCTATATAATAACAAAACAATAAAACATAATAGAAACTACACAAAATCCCTCTCAAACTTAAAGCCAAAATTTGGATGGGGACAATAAAACGGAAGAATCTTCAAGAAAACTCAAAGATACCATAACATTAAGTAAGTCATTTATCTATCTAATATAGAAATTCCTTTTTTTGCAAGGAGATATTGTAAAACCATAAAGTTTTCGTTTTTACGGTTCAACACGATTCTAATTTGAGTTTTGAGTGGTTCTTACCAAAGATTACGTGTAAGTATTATTCTTATCTTTATTCTCTTAAATAACCTCTAGTTTTTGTTGTTTTGTTGTAGGCTTAGTGGAGGCGGTTGGTGAAGAGGATGTGAATGGTTGTGAACCGATCGGTTACAACATGGATAGCATGTTGGTAGTTTTGTGGATCAGTTTTCATGTATATGGTGTCAAGAGTGTATGTTATTGTTGTGTGTGTGTATGTGCGCGTTGTGTATAGTATATGTAGGTGAACCATGCGTGTTGTCTTGTATGCAAGTAAGTGTGTGTCTCTATGAAGAGTGCGCATATGTTTATATGTGTTGGAAAGTGTGCATATATCTGTCAAGATGGCGTTAGTGTATGTGTGTTGGTGAAATATATGTCTGCTTTTTATGTGAAAGTGTGTGTGTGTGTTAATATAAAATATATACATTATAATATAATATAATATAAGTATTTGTTTAATATATATAGATATATAAATGTGTGTAAGTATATATTTGGTGTGTGTATGTATATTTTATTGTGGAAGTGTATGTGTATAGTGTGTAAGAGGGAAGTCTGTGTATGTATGTTTGTATGGGGTAGGACAAGAGAGAAAAGAGAGAGAAAGTTTGGGGGGATGATGAGAGAGAGAGAGAAAGAGAGATTGGGCATGTTATATATATCTATCAATTATACTAGCGAATGGTGTACCCATAATGTGTGTACTAAAAAAATTAAATTAAAGTCCTTTAAAATTTTGTTTTCATTTTTTTCCATTAGATTATAAAATTTTCAATTTCAACAATCAATTTTTAAAAACTTTTGGAATTTATTGATTGTATAAAGTGTTTCATTTAAGTCAATTGTTTTTATTATATATTTTTAAGCCTTTTTTTTTTAACACAAATGTTCCTTTAGTTAAAAAAAAAATTGCTTAGTCCATATTTCAGCACAACGGTTGATTTTGCAGTTTTGTGAATACGTTTTCGTAATTTACATTAGAAAAACTAAAAGTCTTCATTATATAATTTCATTTTACAAATACAAATACAATAAAATAATTAATATATGATTATGTTATTATTAATATCGAGAACATTTACTTTCATAGATTTCTTAAACTAAAATATTTATCTACATTACTTATAATAAATAGAGTATTTTAGGGAACAAATATGTGATTATATTATTATCTCATTGTGCCTTGAAGAAATGAAAAATTAATATTTATAAAATAAATTGATGTATATCAAAACCAAAGGATACATGAAAAATTAATATTCCCTTTTGCTTTAATAAGACTTTTAACCTCAGTAGGTTATGAGCGAATATTCGCTATTGAAATCATATATTACATATAACTATATATGATGCATTTAAAGAAAAGACAAATATATGATTATGTTATTATTGATATAAAAAACATTCACTTTCACAAATTTCTTAACTAAAATTTTTATTTACATTACTTATAATATATAATTCATTTTAGCGAAAAAATAAACATAGCAAAGTTTTTTTTTTATTTTTTGGTATTTTATCAAGTAAGATATAAAACAAAAAACAAAAGCATAAAATCTATAAGATATATAAAAATAAAAAAAAAGTTGCACATTATCTATATGGAGATGTGTAAGTTACTAGAGAGAAAATGGGAGAGAGATGTGGGGTGCAGTTAATAAGAGAAAGTGAAAAAGCGGCAGAGAGTGAGAAAGAGAGAAAAAATTACATACAAAAGTAATTAGAGAAATGAATAAAGAAAAAGAGAAGAAAAAAAATGGAAGTAAGTAGATAAATTTACTCATTATTTATAATTTTAATAATTTATTTTGTTGTTAACTTTTTTATTAGATAATAGCAAATAGAGGCTAATTATATAATTTTAAGGATATCAATTATTTAAACCTTTAAGGGTTTTAATAATATAGATAATATAAAATAAAATATGTGTATATTTAATATAATATATATTATATAATATAATATTATGCATGGGTGAATTATATATAGGTATATATATACATATAATATGTACGGCATGTATGTATACATAAGTATTGATGTGTGTATTTTCTCTATCGTCTTAAATGTGTGTGTGAAATTGTTGATGTTATATATAACATATATTTTTATTTTATATATGAAACAGCTTGGTAATAGTGTATATACTATGTATGTATATAATTAAATATATGTGCAAATCAGATGTGTGGTTTAAGGAATGTGAGTATATATGAAATGATTGTAGAAGGTGGTTTGGAAGTTCATAGAATGAGGTTGAGGGTTGAGTTGAATTGTGAAGAATTTAATAAATTCTAAACTTAGCATTTATATTTTTGAATATGTACTAAGAGCTATGAGATATCGGATCTTATTGAAATAGAAGCATTAGGTACATGATACATGTTTAATGAATATGTGTATTAGGTTAGTAAATAAACTTGACTCAATTGAACTCGGACTCAATTGTTTTGTTAATTGTGCTTAGTTTTGACTACTCACTAGTTAGATCTACTAGCGTTGGTGAGGCACCTAGCAATTTTTGTGTAATGCTATCCCTGATGGAGTTCTATACTAAAAGGACCCATGTAGATCTAAGATAGTTTTGAATATTCTGGTGTTGGAGAGTGTAAACTCCTAAAGTTTTTTATCTAAACCTAGATTAGACTTAAGTGTGCTAGATAATCCTAAGAGTTGACAAGGCCAAATAAGATGAAAACCCTAAGATAATAATTGAATATTTAATCGCGTATAAATACTAAAGATTGCATTTGAAAGTGATAAAAACTTTAAAACTATAACTTTAAATATATAAAAGTACTAATTCGTTACAGTTCCACGATAAAACCCTAATCGAATATAAATGCTTAATAATATGCTAAATTATATAAAATCATTAACCAATGATCAAAGATAACTTTTAATTACTCATAAATTTATACATACTAAATTAATTTGTAAGAAGCTATGATATGACGATATAGATAATATTAATCTTATAATTATACAAATAAGCTAGCATTGTGTAGATTTAAGTATTTAGTGGATATCTAAACTGTATACAGTAATTGTTAGCATTGTAAATTATACTTTTCATGATATATATCTTAATTATGGTACTAAATATTACCTATATTGTTATAAATAAGGTTCAAATAATTGTTTTACTAATTATTTCATATATTTCCTTATTTTGGTCTCCTCCTTTAATTTTCCTTCTAATTATGTTCATTTCTAAGAATATATGGAATAATTACATATAAATTTCAAGAGTTAACCAAATCAAAATGTTGACCAAGTCAACACTTGTCATTTTCAACCTAGAATCTTCCCTCTTATTCTAGTGATTTCTTTTCTTTTCTCCTAATTTTTTTTTCCTTTTTCCTTCCCCTTGCTGTCACTTTTAGAAACCCCTAGACCCTGCTCCAATTTTCCTTTAAAACACACTTAACATACAAACAAAACTCCCCCCTTTTTTTCCTCCTTCTCAACCGTAACAACCCCCCTCTTCTTCTTCCCCTTTTCTAGCTTCCATTTTACTCCTTTTTCCTTTAATAATCACTTCATAATTTACTACTCAAATAGCACAACTTCTCACCCCTATTTAGAAGAACAAAAGGTATAATCTTTATGCTAATACTAGTATTTTATATAAAGTATGTTTACTCCTCTTTTCATCTAATCTTGAAACTAGTATTTTTGGTTAATTAGCTTATGTTTAGAAGATGATCCTTTACATGTATCCTCTTGTTCCTTTCAAAACTTCTATATTATGTACATATACAAATATACATAGGAATACCTACATATATATATATATATATATATATATATATATTAGAGTAGGAAATACATGCATACATATAGTATACTTACATATATGGAGGATATACATAAGGATCCTAGTAAAACATAGAGTATGAGTACATGTACACATAATTAAGATTGGGAATATATATATACATATATTTTGTGCACATAATTAAGTATACTAAGAATACTAAGTATATATACATATAAGCATACCAACTGAACCTATAAGCATACATATATATAAATTATACAAAAATTTCTCAAAATTATACTATGAAAATACGAAAATACATATAAGTATAAATATACATATATAACCATATGTATATATGGGTATATGTATAAGTATATATACAAGTATGTTAGAAGTATATATACATGGACTATATATAAGGTGTATAAGCACATGAGTATAAGATTAGTTCATATGTAGATTATAATATAAGTATCTAATATGATATAATATAATATAATAAAATAATTACATTTATATGTACATGAATGTATGGGCCGAAGCCCATAATGAACCCATAATCCATATATCAACTTATCTTAACCTTATATAAATACATGTAATAATAATAATAATAATTCAAAACTATAAAAATATAAAAAATTAGTAATTGATTAGATCATAAAGTAATAAAATGAGCTATAAAAGTAATAAATAGGAATATTTAAATTATAATAAATAAATTATAATAATTTAAACTTATATAGTAAAACATAGGTCTTAACGTCTAAAACAGACTTTGTCGTATAAATATACGCTAAAAACGACTATAAATTCATAAATATTGAGAAAAAACGAAAAAGTTATTTACAATTAATGAAAAAGTTTAATCAGATGAAAATCTGATAGGAACCTAAGTAGATTTACGTAAACAAATACCTAGAATAACTAGTTCACTTAGTTATTTATTATCGTTTTTATCTTATAATAATCAAGTGATCTTAACGAGGATTTGGATCTTCCTAAAGACTACTACGATTAGTGCGAGACGTCATGGCCGAGTGAGTATTTCCCTATGATTCCGTGCTTGCGTGTGCTTGTAATTAGCGAACTTAAATAACATTAATAATTGAATATTGTGTAGGGTTGAGAAATGCTTATAGATGCTATTGCTTGTTGAACTATGAAATTACTTTAATTACTGATAACGAGATGTTTGTTGCATTTTAGTTTGAATAATAATTGTATTGTTTTTGATATTGTCTAATCATATAATAATTGGACTTAACTATATTTCACTGATGAAGTAACATTGGAACATGCATTGACATGCATCACATAAATTAATTCTAGTCATTACATCACATCACATCACATGGAGATAGAGAGAGGCCATATGGGGTTGTTAATTTTATGAATATAATGGTTTAGTACGATATACACGTACTATATGACCTTACTTTAGCTCGTGGGAACATTAGGTGTTGGAGAGGCCAACCGCCAAGCTAAGGGTTGAGTCTAGAGACCTTCGTTTAGGGGTAAGTATGGATTGTAGGGGCGTATTCACAATTATACTTAGAACTTGATTTTCGATTGAAATAAAAGAATTGATTTATTTAAAATATGAAACATGGAGTTTCGTAAAAAGTAAGTTCTAGTATAATACCTGAATCTAATTGGTACTGTGTATACTCCAACTTGATTTTAGAGGGTGTTAAATTTGAGTTGTGTACAGTAACTAGTTAATTGTATGTATTGGTTTAGCATGTTGTTTGCTTATTCATTCATATGTTGCATTTAATATATTTATAATTTGCTTGTTGGTATACTCAAGGGTTCTACTCACTAAGCTGGTAACTTACACCCTCTTAAACTTTTGATGCAAGATTATCTTTTTGTCGACGCTGACTGTAGGATGCCAGAGGTTTGTACGAGAATTCTGAGTAAAAGTCAACCACTGAGAGCATTGAGAGAGTATATATATATATATAAACTTTTATGTGTATTTTCATTTTAACTGTGTTGTACGTATTGATGTACTGAATCTTTGCTTAGTGTAAATATAATAGTTTAAAGGATATATAAATTTGAGTGTGTTATGATATCATCTTGATTTGATTGCTCTTGGAGAGCTAATGGTTGTAGTAGTCTTGTATGTTGTATTAGTCTTGTATGTTGTATGAAGGGTTCACAATTAGAAGGATAACCAATTTATGGTCCTTCATGCGATATACGGCGTCTGTTACGATTAAGTTGTCCCTAGGTCATAACAGGGAGAACCCAACTCTAATACTTATATAATATCTATACACTCTGTGTGTAGGGGCCTTAAGTAATCCCAAGTCTCAAGACGTTGAGATTATATTGCTTATGGACTTAAATAAAAAGATTTAATTGGTTGTTTGTTGCATTTATATACGTTACCCATTTATGCTTAGCCTGCTATATGTATGTTCATGTGTATATGTATGGTATCTTGTATCGAGCAATAGCTCATCCTATGAGGGTTATTGTTTTTCAGTTGCAAGTTCAGGTTATGAGGTATGCGATGGGGTTTATGTTAATGATTCCAATGATAATTATCTGTACTATAATAAGGAAGGAGACTACTACTACTACTACTAAGATGATGTAGCAGGGATTTCGTAAATTAATTTTGAGTGAATTCTAAGGACTCATGTCTATTTCTATTGTATTTATATATTTTTGAAACTTGAGTTATTACGGAGTCATATGTGACTCCAGTTGGTGATGTCTAGTAAGTTACTTTTATTAGAGTTGTGTGACTCTAGATCATTGGATTTAGTGGTATCTATGCTTTAGGTTCTTCCTTATCTCAGTTTTCAAGTATAACATTATATGGAATTTATGGATATTGAGTTATTAATATTTCATTCTAATTTAGATTTGAAGTTATTAATTTGTGAGTTGGTAGGGTTATGATAAATTATGGAACTTAGATAGGTACATGGATCTTTGTATGCCTTAGTATGTTGCCTATAAGGCTAATAATGGTAGAGTTATGGCGTCATGAGTTTTGAGGCGCTACAGATAAGGGCAGGATTTTTTGGATATAATTTAAAAAAATATTTTGTTAAATATATTATTTATATTATTAAAGCCTTTTAAAGTTTAAGTAACTGTTATTCTTAAAATTACATATTCACCATTTATTTATTATTACGTAATAAAAAAATTAACAATAAACTAAACTATTAAAATTATGAATAATAAATAAATATGTTCATCTACTCATCTTTCTCTTTCCCTATTTATTTCTCTCTTTACTTTGTATGTGATTTTTTTCTCACTTTCACTTTTCTACTCTCTCCTATTAACTGTATGCTATATACCCATCTCTATCTCTAAATGTTACCATGGCAATTTATTGCATGTATAAGCTCTAATAAATAACTAGAGATTATGAAAACAAAAACGTACGGCAAATTTGTAATTTAGTCCCTCATTACTAGTTTTTTTGGTTTGGACCACTTGACTAGGTTATGAATTATGATTTTTATCAAACTAATATGGAGGGTCCCCAAATAATATAAAAAATTAAAAATATTGCCTAAGGCAACTAAATTCTATTCTAGAACATTTTATATGTTTATTATATATATAATATACTTTCTATTATATTAATGAGAAAACTTTTTTTTAACTACTTACAACTAATAATTTAATGTATTATAATTTTAAGCATTAAATATATTCACATATATTATAGGCATTATTCTATTTTTTTAGTCCAAGTTTTTTTTTTGTATTTTTTGCACACGCAATACATGTATGTTATTTGTTAATACGGTATTATGTGTATGCATTTTACAAGTTGGTCCATAGTAGGTCATTTTGATGACATCTTGGATTATAGTAAGGATTTGGGAAAAAACTGAAATTGACAAAGAAAAAAATGAAAAAAAAATTGACATTTGAACTAGAAACTAGCATCCCATCTTCGATCCAACATTTAAAAAAAAAAAATCAATTCATTCTGATCACAATGGTTGCGCTTTTTAGTCTATTGCAACCCATTATTATAAATAGATCATTCTATAATGGTGGGCAACAACCTACTACTCCTAGGAATTATTGCTCAAATCGTGACTAACTGAAAAATATGTGGTCATCATCAAGCAATCCTATGGTTTTTGCTATATACGTACAACTTCTTCTCTTCTTACTTTCTACGTCTTTTATTTTATTTTTATTACATTCACTAATTAAATATATGTAATAACATTAGTAGCCCAACCTGCAACCAACTATACCCCCAATCAAATTTAATAAATATTATAAAACATGAAACATGCATTCTTTAAAAAATAAATAAATTAATAAAGAACGCAAGTTACTCCTTTCCAAAAGCCCCAAGACACTAATAATATTTGTGTATCCCTTCTTATTGACAGGGTATTTTAGATATGGGCTTCTTAAACCTAATCGGATTAGTCGTATCTCGTAACCTAGGACTCACCCCTATGAGCCTAAAACCTAGGCTTGAATAAACTAAGCTTAGTAAGTCTTGCAATAGCTATAATATACAAGATAAAAACGAAATACCAACGTCTTGAATAAGTAGAACATATTGGACATAATAACCTTACTATCCTATACTTACGAGAAGATTTTTCTGCTAACTAACTTTTAATTATCAACTTCACTTCATTATAAATACCGGATCACTACCCAATGGAAAAACTCTCTACACTTTGCGTACTAAGCTTATGTATTACTCTCAAACACTCTATACTTTAAAAAACCTACTATTAATTTATGTATCAAAATAATCATACCAAATAACCACCTAACATTCTCCCACTGTATATTGTTTTACAGGTCCATTACGCATAGAATCTAAATGACTACCAATAAAAACTTTGAGACGATATTCCTATATTTTATTGTGACTATGATACATTTACAACCATATAATTACATAAATCATAAAAAAAAAAAATTCATAAAAAGCATTTCCACACAACTCCATGACATCAATACAAAAATAAAAATAAAATATGCACATACATGCATTTATATATATATATATATATATATATATATGATATACCATGCACAATATTAAATTTAATTGTTATGCCGTGATGAACATAACTAAATAACTAGCGTAAACATAGACATTCAAGGATCATGTTAAAATAACGAGAGAAAAATAAGAAGACTGAGTTTCGTAGTTTTATAATAGTTGGCTTTAAAAAGATATTACAATAACTACCATTTCAAAATTTCTTTTGTGACATGGGGCCGTTCCGAAGAATTAAGAATAAAACAAATTTTAAAAGTACAAGACACTAAAAATAGAGTTTCCACTTTAATAATATAGATATAGATATGTGTGTATACAAAATATTACAGACATCTGATTAAATATTTACATAATTCTACATCATTTGTTGTTGCTTGTTATATCATATAATATCTATCTACAAACGCAAATCTTATTAAAGCATAGCATACACAATGTCAATTATTGCTTAGATGGAACCATACTTTGTGTTGCATCAGAAAGTGAACTTACATTTTGAATCCAATACACTTCGCGGACTTGTCATACAGTATATCATTACTGGATCTGGCAGCCATACTCAAATTTTAAGACATACAAATACAGACCAGAAGGGCAAAGAGAAAGGAAACGAAGAATAGAGAAAAATCAAAGGAATAAAATCAACAGAACATTGCTTGAGTCGCAACACGTCAAGAATGAATAGCAGATCACCAAGAGCAGCAACTGCTTGCTGTTGCACTTGATTCGGGTGGTTTCTGCTTAAATATATTCTTTTTCACTCCGGTTGAGCCCTCTGCCAAAAGGCTCGGCGTTTCCAAAATCTGCAAAACGCATAATAGGCATACGCAGTCAGAAGAAAATTATTGATATACATATAAAGCTGAGGCACGCGGAGGGTTAATACAACCGTCCAGTTTCTAGCCACAGACGTAACTGAACATTGGATAAACTGAAGGGCAATTCTTATGCTCTCTTCCATCAACAATACATCCCTACAAGTTCCTCATCCGTTTTGAATTAAAACTGATCCAAACTGATAGAATCAAGAGCTATTTTCACATCTTGAATTAAAAAGCCTACGACATGGCATATACAAATCAATCATAAAATATAATATAAAGGCATCTGGTATTAAAAGGTTCTTTTTTTTCATAGGCAGACCACTTTAGTTTTATTTCAAATGCGACAATTTTCAAATGCGACAATCAATTCATACAGGATCAATTAACATAACCCAGTAAGAGTTTTCAGTCAACCATGTCAC
This sequence comes from Lumnitzera littorea, assembly GCA_024138015.1. Lineage (NCBI taxonomy): Eukaryota > Viridiplantae > Streptophyta > Magnoliopsida > Myrtales > Combretaceae > Lumnitzera > Lumnitzera littorea. The sequence goes on from JAMXBB010000011.1 coordinate 45,149,051, forward strand.
TTAACTAAAAAGGATGCACGAAGGTACCATGAAAGGGGGGCAGTAATATAATCTGGTCAATTAAGCAAAAAACCATCACAACAGATGAAAGAAATGAATGTACAATCCTTTAGGACACAAATATTGTGAATCGGTTTAGAAAGAATCAAGATGTTGTCCTGTGTCCATGGAGATCTCTATCACAGCTTGTTCATGAAATGAAGCAGCAAGTAAAACGCAAAATTGAGAAAATGAAAGTGCCAATATGTTACAGTTTTCTTTCTACTATTTATAGCAGAAGACAAAACTAAAGAACTAACTAGATCAATAATAAACATGTGTAGAATAAACAGCAGAGCAACGGAGCTAGCTATAAGCAGTAGAGCTATATATCAGCTGCTACCACACTACAGTCCAATAATTATCAGCATACCTTCAAGACAAGCTCTTCAAAGCACTGTTCTACATTAACCCGGGTTTTTGCACTACATTCAAGAAAAAGGCACCCATACTCTCTAGCAAAGTCAATCCCCTCTTTCTTTGAGACAACCCTTTCACTTTCCTGCCACAAAGGTACTAACATGTGATTAAAAAATTCAGGCACCACAAGAACATGAAAAAGTCTAAGGGATTTGAGATCACATATGTTCACCAAACAGAGAAATTCTTCAAACAAGTGAAAGATGCAAATTAATATATATTACAGAATTATTGGAATCCCAAATCTAACCACCGCCAGCAAGCCTGATTTTGAGAACCAAACAAGTAATGCTGAGCTTTCTAGGTTAGGAACTCAACTCTTCCAATAATTTGCAAAAAAGTAAAAACAGAAGCAAAACTCTAACCTTATCAACTTTATTGCCAACAAGCATCTTGATGCAATCTTGATTAGTTGAATACAAATCAATCTCTTTCGCCCATATGTCAGAAAGATTTGTAAATGTTTCTCGCCGTGTTACATCATATACTGCCAGAAAATAAACAAAGCCATGTCTTTAGTTCCGGAGAACCCAAAGAACAAATCATTATAACAATTGCAGAATTGGTTTTTCTTTTGGTTGGAGAAAGGAGGGGGGATACAAGATGTGACCAATTTGATGATGTAAAAAGCATTCATTGAAAGCAAAAGCAAAAGCAAAATAAAAATAGTGAGAGAGAATTTACTATAACTGCTAATATTCTGAATTTTAAGCTGAAAGTATTGGTGGTACCATAGAACTGCAGTGATCACCCCAGTCAATGAGCAAACAATTAATAGTCTTCACACTATTGAGGAACTTTGAAAATCTTTTGAATCTTTGTTTGAGTTATTGATTAGACAACTCTTTGACCTTTCTGCTGTGGTTGCTTTAATTTCCACATTTTCAATTTTTTTCTCTCATCTGCTTCATGTCAAATAAATATGGATTTTACTCATTAAAAGAATAAATAAATAAAAAACAGATTGCGTGTTTTTCTAAGCCTTTACAAATAGTATATTCTTCAAATGACTTATCACTACTAAGAGCAAGAAATACTATGATTAAAATAGACTTTCGCTTCTCTAATTTGTTAAATTCCTTGTAATGAGACTGCTATTGCCTGGGGATACTTACGATATGCCAAATGTATCTGCCAGTACACATTTCAAATTATAAAAGTAGTAAGCATTAACATCAACTGAGATGCCTATCAAGAGAAACAACCATACACCAAAATGACATGAACGCTCATAACCCCCTCCCCCCTCCCCCTCATAAATAAATAAAATAAAAATCATACATACCCATTATTATTCCTTGTGCTCCCCTATAATACGAACTGGTAAGTGTCCTAAATCTTTCTTGTCCAGCTGCAAAGGAAAATAGAAGAAAATCCCATTCCGATTACACAGAATCACACTTAGAAGCACAAATAGAATGGAACTGAAGAGACAGAACAAACTTAGTCAAAAATAAGAAACAAATTACAGAAATCTCTAGGATCTTTTAAAATGAAGTAATATTGCCACAACTTTGCAGGAACTGTGTTTATGAGAATATGATACCCCAAGATAGTTAAGTCCCACATAGATTATGAGAGAGAATTAATAGTAGTTTATAAAGCTAAGACAGTAAAAATTAATTCTATTACTAGCTAAGAACTTCTCGGCCACGTGGTTGAAATGGCTCATTAGTCATTTCTTGGCTAGTGAATTCTTTTGAAATAGGGCATTACAAATTCTATCAAAGTTGACCCCTGCCAATGGATATATGATTCAGGGACACTTCAATGCTGAAGCAAAGAAAGTGCATAAGCAGGCTAATCTACTATATTGTTGACATGTATTCTGAGTGCTCAAACTAAGCATTTTTCCTCAGGTCATGTATTGAATTGGCAATAGGACCTGATGGGTTGAAAAAAAAAACCTATCTCAAAACTGATATACTACAATAGCACCATTCACCACCCAGTTCATTACCTGTGTCCCAGATAGCTAGCTTCAGTTTCTTTCCACCTATTGTTACATACTTTATCTTAAAGTCCACACCTGAAATACACAGCACAAATCAAACTGAAGACTAAGATATTCAAAATCCAAGCAATCTAAGCATACAATTAAGCAAACTAAACATGAACTAAGAATGCAAACTCGAAATTTCAGCAGTGATACTTAAAAATGGTGCAAAAGAGAGTGGAACCTAAGAAATTAAGATGGCCCAAATAAAGAGGACAAAAAAAACCACATCCAAAAATAGTACATGCAAAATAAGGGGTTTCCTTCCACTAAAATTTCATGAATCCTTATAATACCATCCTGAGTAGCTGCTACTGCATCTTTTGCATGAAGCCTATTCTTTTTAGAAGCTACCATCCATGTATTCCAAGCAATTCCAGATTCTCTTCCAGTCTGCATCCTCATACATAAGCTCCCATCTTGACATCAACTAGAGCAAAACCAACAATGCCTCCATGAAAATTTTTGAGGTTTACTAACATTACTTGTCATGATTTTTATTATCTATTCATTCTAAGACTATTACTGCAGGAACTCTTACTTTCTACTATAAGTAAGCCAAGGGAACTCTTGTTGTAACGTAAACGGCTTTCTGCAAAGCAATCACCACAAAGGGATTCCCACGTGAATGTGTGATTCTACCAACGAACTGAGCAAGGTTCGAGTGGTAAGTAAGAATCATACACACAATAATCTCGAAGGTCCACGTGATCACAACATCAGTAATCTAAATCTCCACAACCTGTGATCTTAATGACACGACAACCACCTGATGAAGTTTCCATGTCCGTATTCAGTGTCGTCACGTCCCCATCTCACGTATACGGAGAAGGAAAGAGAAAAAAAAAAAAGGCCTGAATCAAATATTTCGCATACATGGCAATAGAGGGTTCGACAGGACAACGAATGGAGAGACGAAAACCCATCCGACAACATGGGACTAAATCTAATCCAAATTGATATATCTTAATAGATCTAAACCATATGTCGATGCTCGTCAACTCAACCATCAGAATCGACAACTACATGCTTAATTGCAACATCATATTCATAACCACACCAAAAATAAAAAACAGCTCAAATGAAAAAGGTGAAAGGCTGATAATACAGAGAAATAAAATTGAAATTACCAATGGTAGGAGAGAGGTCCTCGAAGACATTGGAAGTAAAACTCAAAAGAAGAGTACTCTTTCCTACTCCAGAGTCCCCGATTAAAAGCAGCTTGAACAAATAATCAAACTCCGGTTGACTCGACGAGGCTTCCATCACCCTTACTTACAGAACCCTAACCATAAAAACCAAGAGTAATCATAACTCAACAAAACAATACCACAAATGATTCTACAATTTAATTAGACGAAAAAATAAGATAAATTAAGAATACCCGAGTACTGTGCAAGTAATTGGGTTTTGGATCTGTAGAGAGTAGAGTGAACGAATAATCTGATGGATTGTGATCGGTTTGGGTGATTGGGAAATGGAAAAGTGAGGTATGCTGGAAGCCCAAGAAACCTCTCAAGTCTTCTTCTTTTCTCCGCTTTTATTCTATTTAATTATTTTTTTTTGGGCCAAATTATTCAATTTCCATTGTTTGGACTAAGAAAACGACTCACGTCTCACGTTACTGGCCTGTTGCCACATCGTCCACCCGAACCGGATTACTAGATGAACCGTCAACCGTGTTCAAATGAAGACTTTCTACTTAAAAACAATAAAATTTATTTTAAGGTAATTCATTTATTTACTGTACCTAAATCTATTATGAAGACGTATTTATATCAGGATATAAATATTTATCAATAACTAGTTATTTGTTGAGAAGTTTAGCTAGGACGCGGTTACATGATTACTTTGGTTGCTTTCATATGCATGTAAGTTTAGGAATCGGAAAATATTTGAGTTTAAATCATATTGGGATTTGTTAACAGTAAAATTTTGCTAGTACAATATGGTTGAATCGTGCCTTAAGAGAGCAATAAATAGGCCTGCAAAACAATATACAGTAAAATGTATTGAAGTATTGTTCGATGTAACCACTATGATACTTAAATCAATAGGAGTTAGAGAAAGAGAGTAAGAGTGTAAAAAAGTTTGTGAGCAATGTACATAAAGGACTTAAGGCACCTTTGCCGTTGGTGACCTGGGTTTATTTATAGAGTGAAGCTAGCAAAAATCTAGGAGTACATCATGGACGTTGATATGTCCACTAAATTTAGCAAGTGGTGATTGTGTTGGCTATCGTGTTCTTAAGATGTAAGGATTCTATTGTCGATTGCATCTTTGATCCTATCTATCAGCGTACACTTGTTTTGGCCATCTTGATGTAAAGTCAAAGGTTGAATAGCATTTGGTCCTTGCCTTGGGATTCCTTGTTCAAGTCAATTGTGAAGAGATTGCCTTGGTCTTGGGCCTAAACAAGTTGACCTAAGGGTTGAAGAGGTTGGTATAGGCCCAAAAGACTTATATCCAAAATATCCTATTGATACGAGGCAAGCGTACCTATCAATTTTAATATAGTGAATATGAGTCCGAGTCGATCCCTCAGAGATTTTGAGTACTAATATTAACTTTAGTTTTATTATCTAATCGGAAAATTGTGTTGAGTTGAATGAATTAAAAATACTAAAATTAACAAACTAAACTAATTATGAAACTTGATTAAGCAGATTAGAAAGCAATAAACTACGAACGACTTCAAGTATGTAATAATGTATTTAGGAATTATTTCCCCTAGTGTTTAACATGTAACCACTTAAAGTATATTCAATTCAGTTTCTATAATTCTTGACTAGAGGGATTCACAATTAAAGCTAATATCTTTCTCAAGCATATTAACCCTAATTCTAAATTATTTACCGGAATCTCTTCACTTAGTAATATAACTTAGAATTGCATTAATGTATAATGAATTCCCATGCAAATAATTAACTTTCCAGAAGAAACATGTATCTTATCTCTAAGTATACATGTAATTCTCTTCAATTATGCTAAGATCTAATTACACATGCAATTTCTCAATCAACATGCATAATATCATATATTGATATTTTAGAAATATCAATCAATAATTAACGACATAATTGAATCAAGTAAAAATAGAAACTTTATTGAAATTTCTAAATCAATCCAAGAATCACATGAAACCCTAGGTTCCATAATCCTAAATACTCGAATTCTAAGCTATCATAATGAATCTAAAAACGAGTTTCATCAATAATATAAAATAAAACATGGAAACCCCTTTTGATTGATGAACAATCTCTCTAATCTTGAAGTTGATGTTGTTTCCCTCTTTCTTGATTTTGTTTCGCCTCTTTCTTGATTGATGTTGTTCTTGCTTCTTGATTGATGTTGTTCTTACTTCTTGATTGATGTTCTCCTCAAATCTCCTCTCGTCTCTTGTGTCTCTTTTGTTTCTGTAATGTCTCTCTTCCTTTTAAACCCTAAGATATCCTTTTATATGTGTATTACACGGATTTTATTTTCGTCACCAGACACGGCCTGTGACATGGCCGTGTCCCCAGGTCGTGTAACTTTCTGCACTAAGGCAAAATTTCTGCACAACTTCAAAACTTCATAACTTCTTCGTTTGAACTCGGAATTGAGTGAAACTTGATTCATTTTCTTCGTTTTCGAGCCTAGAACGCATTTAAACCTGAAATCAACATTTTACTCAATTAAGTATCAATTTCTTTAAAGAAAACAAAAAATGTGAGGGAAATGCTATAAAATCACCATATGAAATATGTTTAAAATCAGAGTTATCACCTATTAACACTCACTTTGAAACCACCTACCCCCCTAGGCTTCGATGCAACCTCATTACCAAGAGGATGGCAAGAAAAATCGGAAGCTGAATAGGTTCTTTAGGCACATGCCCGAATCGACCTTAACTGTTGGAGCTTTGCACCCTTAGTGGAGATGATTGTTGAGATGAGGTTGTTGGAGTGGTCACCAAGTCATAGTAAAAAGGGTAACCAGGTTGGGTCAGCTAGATACCATCTTAGTAAGGATGGTTGAGAAACTATCATGTTTGGTGACTTGTTGTGAATAGGTTGCCTACTTGTACCAAGCTATTTAAGCATTACTTACCTTAAGCTGATGTGGTAGTTAAGTGCCAAACCTTTTAAATGTAGTAAGAAGACTGTCTTGGCTAAGTGTAGTGTAGGGTTGCGTGTCTAAGGTGATGTGCAATCATACTTAAGCTAAATTAAGGTTTTGCTGCTTTGAAACTATTCCATATATAAGAAGACTTACTATCATAGGAGACAAGGAGTTACGTGTTAAGCTTGCTAGGGAAGTCAAACTTTTCAAATTCTACGTATTGGCGTGTGTTTTCATAGAGCAATTAATGTGACTTGACAACTGTTACATCATTGTAGTTACCTGTACTGTTAAAGCTATTCTATTGGGGACATCCTAGCTATTTAATTCAAATAGATGCCACATAGAAAGATCTAGACCATAGGAAATCACATCGATTTGGTCTTTGATAATCATTAATTGGTTTTCTCGGGATGTAGAGCTTATGAATACCACTAAAGTCTGCATTTTTAACACTTTTGTAACCTTCAGTATTTTCTCTAGTTCTTAAACGCTTTTCCTATACTTGCGAATTTTCTCCCAACATTCTTCTAACTTCACCACCCTTTAAATTTCAACACCATGATGTTAGGCTTCAGTAAACATGCACTCACTTCATTCAAGTCCTATGTGCAAAGGGAGCCAATTCCTCCTTCAATGATTGCAGGCAAAGCTTCGTCAGCACTGGTACAAGATAAGGATGAGGCCTTAAAGGATTTGGAAGAGGAAATGGGCTAAGTGTCCATAATCACCGCTCTTCCTTAAGACATCTATCCAAATAACAGGGAAGATGATAAGGAGATAGTCATATACGAGGTTGGGCATCGATGCCTCTCCCAATGGCCATCACAATAGCCTTAAGCCAAGGGATGTAATTTATTGTTGCAAGAAGTACTTCATTAGGGGTTTTGGTGATATGGGATTGTGTATGTCTGCTGTTGAGGAAAGGGTGACATTGATGGTAAGATGTACTTTTGCTTGTATAAGAATTGTTTTGAATTCAACATGAGGATCCCCTTTAGCAAATTTGAAGAAAATTTTTTTAATTATCACCGACTTTGCTCTAAACAAATTACTCCTGGTAGGTGGAGGATTTTCAAGTTGTTCTAAGTCTTGTGTGAATACTTGATAGTACAAGACACCGCGATTATTTAAGCATTATTTTTTGTGGAAGTCATATAAGGGATGGATGTATATGTAGAATAAGCTTGGGAGGAAATTATATTATTAACTAGGGAGGAAGTTATATTATTGGCTTGGACTTATCCGTAAAGCATTAGAAGGATAAATTCATGATTATGGCGTTGCTTGAGAGCGTCGTCTTTTGGATACGGTAGACTCCTCTAATCCATACCTACACGATTAAGAAGGTAGGTCCGAGTGACACTGAATCGTTGATGGAGATTGATGGCTTCATGGAGTTGAGGCATGGTAAGTCGAATAACTCTAAGAACATTATTTAGACGAACTTTACTGGGTCGATCAGTAAGTTATTCCCAGGGATGGAAAAGGCTATACTAAAGAAATGGTAGGGAGGTATTGACCTTACATTCTATCGTATTTGAGTCTTTTACCGTATCAATGTAAGCTGGAAGTAAACCATTGTATCCATCATTACTGAGGAAAAAGGGTTCTTGCTTGCCCATGCTCGATACAACAATTTGTTAAGGGGGTACTTTTACTTCTATCGGACTGAATGTTGTGTATCTTTTGCATATGAAAAGCTATCCAGCCTAAGTGGATCTAACCTCTTCAAGAGAATAGAGGCTAAGGTGAAGCCCTAGAGATAGGTGGCCTTGGAAAGGGTTTGACTTATCAAACAAAAAACTACTATTAGGACGAGCTAGAGTGAGCAAGTTGAGGTTAATATGGGAGGCAAGGCTTGGTCTCATGAGTCAGTGACTCGTCGAGTTACCATAGTCCACCCGGGTCCTGATTTTGGACATTGAGTGAGCTTGAATTGAAGTAGGGGCTAACGTCAACAATACGGGGGAAAGCTAATGTGATTTTTATTTTAGATCCCATCCCTTGGTTTTCCTCATTGTGGAGTCGATGTCATTCATTCCCATTGCTATTATAACCCAAACACCATCTACAACCCCGCAAGAGGTGCCCATGTTGTCTTCTTCTTCTTCTGTTATTGCTATTGCCGAAGTGACTCCATTTGCTATTGATGAGGCTTAGACAAGACAGAAGTGAAAGGCTGCGAGGAGCTTGAAGCCAATAAGTACTCATCTAAGAAGGCTCATGAAGGGTTCTATACTTTGCTGGAGGTGGAACAAAGCACTGGGGAGGTAAAGAGGGCAAGCTTTAGCAACCTTTCTTAAGCATATCCTTACAAGGCATTTGATTAGAAGGGGTATGCCCTTCGAGTTGAAATAGAGTAGTGTCTTCAAGTGGAGGAGGTGCTTGAGAACTTCAAAGTGGTGTATAATTCTCAGAACACTCCACTCCTTAAGGACGACGAATCTAAGGTTACGCGGCAAGTTGTTGCAATCAATGTGGGATGTCCGTGCTAGGGACATTACCCTCTCCCACCGAGACCTAAGTTACCAGGCTATGTTAGGTTCCTATACCCCGACGAATTCGACAGCCTTAGAGAAGGATTATAAGAAGTTTCTGGATAATTTGGATTTCTTAGGTCACTTATGCACTTTAGGTCATAAGGTAAGTGAAGTACTCCAAGGTTTATTGATTAGGTATTTTACATCTAAAAGTATTTTGGCTGACATTGTTCTTATTTCTACATTATAACAACCTCTTACTCAAGTGGTTCAAGTATTTTGACCTTGACATACAAAAGGTTTAGGGCCTGAAAGTGGAGCTTGAAGTGGAAAAAGCCCACCATAAGGAAGCAGAGTTTTGTTGTTTGCATTAGGTTAACCAATATAAATCTTTGTTGCAACAGGCCAAGGAAGCCGAAGCTAAGCTAGAGAAGCTTTGAAAGGAGGAAAAGGAATCCTATAAGAAGGATGTTGCTGAGAATGTAGAGCTCTAGAAGCAACTGGAGGTAGAGGAGGATGTTAGTGATATGAAAAAGTATATCACCAACTTGCAGACCGAGGAGGTGGTCCACCCCGCCACGGAGGATAAACTGAAGAAGTAGTTTCACGTAGACTTCTTCTAAAGCGACAAGTAGCGTGATGAATGTAAAGACATTACGGTGAAGTTTGGTCGAGGTATTAGAGAAAGGGTGTTGGAGGTCTATCCTAGTTTGGATCTGAGCTTCTTAGATTTTCTAAGTGGCCTCACCCATGCCAAAACAAAGAGAGCTATGAAGGGTGCATAACCAAATGTCAAACCACCAATACCCAAATCCCCTGGAAATGCTCTTCCTCTTCCTCCACTTGAAGAATCTCTAGGAAGCTTGGCTTCAACCGAAGGTCAGGTTGAAGGTTAAGACTCGTCTGTGTTGCCAGCTACTGAAGGTAGTGACCAAAGTGGAAATCGTCCTCCTCTTTCCCCTCTTAAGGCTTCCTCTCAATCGGCTTTGATGGATCGACCCATTAAGCAATAGATTAAAGCGTTAGATTTTTAGGAAATTGTGGAATGGGCTAATTAGAAGTGAAGAGAGCACCTTTTGTTACCTCTTTTTATATTTTTCTTCCTTTTTTTTTGTTGCAAAGATGTATAAAGTTCATTGTTGTATTTATGCAGGTATGTCGGCTTATTGCCTTATACTCAAAACAAGTGAAAGAAATTTGCTACTATTGTCATGCATCAATCATTGTGTGCTATTCTTTTCACTACATGCTTTTGTTATACTTTTCCATCTTGATTTAAGGAAAAGTTAGGACTGTTCAGATATTAGTAGCTTAGGTCATATCACTTAGGGAAAAGTTAGGATTGCTCTTCCAAGGGGACTATTAAGTAGTTAATAGCTTAGGTTAATTAATGGGCCAAGTTAGTGGTGTTACATTTAGTACGTAGGGGAGTTCCTAAATCATGAAGGGGAACGTTCCTTACAGTTCAGGTTACCCTTGGGGGTGGGTTAGTGATGTTCCAACATGCTTGGTGCTTGAAGAGGAATGGTGGTTAAGAATCCTTAGCAAGATTTCATTAGTATCGTATCCATTTACCCGTTGTGGACTTACGGGCTAGGACTGAAAGAATAAATTGCAATACTTAAGTAAAAGGACATAGAAACTTAGAGAATATTCATTCTTTCATTAACTTTTGAAAATACATAAGAATGAAGTACATATGCCTACTTAAAATATTGCTTATGGTTGTTAGCATTCTACGTTCAAGGCATGAGCTCGTTGTCAAGCCTTTCCAATCAATATGCTATGTTCCTTAAGTACTCTTTAACCTTGATTGGGTCTTCTTAGTTGGGGGCTAGCTTCCTTTGGCCTTTATGTGAACTTATAGCCTGTAATCTTCTACAGACTAAGTCTTATATTTTGAATTCCTTGTACTTGACCTTTTTATCATAATATGAGCCGCTTTATATTGATAGGCAGCTACATTAGCAATTGCGAGGTCTCACACTTCTTCTATAGTATCTACATTAGCCTACAAGATGGACTCATTTGCAAGTGGGTCAAAAGACTAGCTTCTAATGTTAAAGAGTTCTAACTTTATTGGTAGGACAACCTCCAAGCTAAATGCTAAGTGAAAAGGAGTTTCACTAATCGATATCTAATGTATAGTTTGATGCCCCCATAGAATGTTCAAGAACTCATCTACCCATCTTACCTATGCTTAGTTTATCCTCTTTTTGATGCTTTCGAGAATGATCTTATTGGTCACCTTAACTTGGCCATTAGACTGTGGGTATGTAATTAAGGTGAAGTGGGCAATAATGTGATGTTTGACACAAAATTCCCTGAACTTGGGGTTTTTGAACTGCTATTCATTAGCTACAATGAGAGCATATGGAACCTTAAAACCTAGAAAGTATATTGTTACGGACGAATGACTCTATACTCCTTTCTATGATCTTTGTTAAGGCTTCAGCTTCGACCTACTTGGTAAAGTAGCCAACGGCCACAACTATGAACTGTTATCCACATAAAGCCTTACGGAAGGTGCTTAAGATGTCAATGCCTCATTAGGCAAATGGCCCTGGGCTGATCAATGGTTGGATACTATTGCTAGGGGTGTAAAGGACTGGTGCATGCTTTTGGCATTGTAGGCACTTTTGGACGATGGTTTTCGCATCCTACCTCATTGTTGTCCAGTAATATTTGAGCCGAAGAGTTCAAATGTAGAGGGCTTACAATTAGATGTGATTACTACAAACACCTACATATAGCTCTTCCATCACATGAAGACCCTTTTCAAGGCGGAGGCACCTCAAGAGTAAGGGGCTTACCCTTCTTCATTGTAGTTGGCAACATGATACCTCAACTTCTTGGTCTTTTTTTGTTGATCGATACCATACCTTACTCTAGGTATTCCTTTATTGGGTCCATCCTATAAACCCTACTACTTAAGGAACATGTAATTAACTAAGAGTACTTCTCAATTATTCCTAAGGATCAACTAAACTAAAATTTAAAGTTTACATTTAGAAAACAAACCTAGTTTTTCAATTCAAAAGTTCATTATTGATAAAAACTCGAACACAAGAATAATGGACTTTAAGTTACCCAAAATCCATAGGATAATTAAAGATTGGTGACCCTAAATAAATAATTAAACACATTAATTTGAATAATTTTATTCAACTCTAGAAAATTATAAAATTTCTTAAGAAGCAAATCATAACTTATGAATTTATTTAAGAACCAAACTCTAAAAGAATTACATTTAAGACAATTCCCCTATTTCCTTTATAGGCTATGTTATATATAGATAGGCAAACCAACCAATCACTTTAAATAACTTATCATTTAAGAGTTGGAATTACTTATCACTTAATAACTTATCAAAAGCTTGTGATAATACCATTTTCTTATCATACCATAACTTATACTACATAAGGATAAGTTATCCCATCACTTTATCAATTTAATTTTAAAACAAGTGACAAAACAATGCCATGCCCTTAAGACCTGATAGGATTCCAAGTACCAACCCAGCGTCTTGCTAGGTTTCGGGCTATATGGATAACCTACCTAGCTTTATGGGGGTTGTTATGAATTGAGGACTGTTTAGTTGTGGTAGACGTTATATATTGTATGAAGAACTCCTGATTGGTTACCATTCCAATCATGAACTCTTTACACAATATACAAGACTCTATAACCACTAGCTTCTTAAGAACATACAGATTTACATGATATCATCCCATAAGCATATTTATATAAAATTTAAATTACAAAGTTTACAGTAAGCAATAATTTAGTACATCTAAGTCTATATTACTAATAAAACAAAAATACATAAGTAAAAGTCTACATAATCAGTTTTCTCAACACACTGGATGGCTCACTCTTGCCCAAGTCCCTAAGCTAACCTATAACATCCCTTAGCTAGCCTCAATGAATAAGCTATTCTGTAACAAAAGTCTAAGGGGGTGTAAGCCTAAATTTAGTGAGTAAAACCCTCAGCCACACCACAAGCAAGTTATAAATGCATTATATTCATGCATATGAATGAATGAACAAACAGAATGCCAAACAATACGTATAGTTAACTAGTCAGTATATGCAACTCAAATTTAATGCCCTCCAAAGTCAGGGTTGGAGTATACATGGCACTAATCAGATCCAGGTATTATACTAGAACTTACTTTATTACGGAACTCTACGTTTCGTACTTAAATCAAACAAGTCTTTTATTTTTATAAAAACTAAGTTCTAATATAATCGTGAGTAGGCTCCCATAGTCCATACTCACCCTTAAACGGAGGCTTCTAGACTCGACCCTTAGTCAGGCGGTTAGTGTTTCTAATGCTTAGTATTCCCGCAGGCCAGGGTAAGGTCATTTTGTACGAGTGCACCGTACAAAACCAATAAATTTATAATAACAACCTCCGAATGGCCACTCTCTACCTTCGTATGATGTGACGGCTGGAATTATGTCTATGCAATGCATGTTGATGCATGTACCAGTTTCTTCTCATGAGTTGAGTATAGTTAAGTCCAATTATGATGTGACCATCCAATAGTACACATAATCATTATCTATACTACCATGAAACAACAAAGTATTATTTGTACTTAAGATAAATTCACAACTCAACACATAATAACATATACAAGCATTTCCCAACCCCCATACAACAATCAATTAACAATATTATTTAAGTCCACTATCTGTAATCACATACAAGCATGGAACATAGGGTAAATACTCACTCGGCCATGATGACTCACTCTAATTGTAGTAATCAAGCGGGAGATACTCGCCCGCTTCGAGATTACTAAATCATTACGATATAATAACGATAGTAAATAATTGAATTAACTAGTAATTTTAGATATCTATTTACCTAATTCTACTTAGATTACTATCAATTTTAATCCGATTAGACTTTATTACTAATCGTATGTAACTTTTTTATTTTATTTTTGATATTTATGAATTTATAGTCATTTTCTATCGTTTTCAGACGTATATTCACATGGTGATGTCCATTTTAGATGTTAAAACCCGTGTTTTATGATATAGACTAAATTTATTGAAATTCTAACTATTGAAGCTTAATTATTCTTATTGGCTAGTTTTATGTTCTATTTTAGTAGTTAATGGTTTCATTAGCCATTAATTTTTACACTTAAATGATCTTATGGTTTATTATCTTAGAGGCTTATATCATTGCTTATGTCATCAATTGCTTATATCATGGCTGATTATGTTATTACTTTCATCATTTGATTATGTTATTACTTACATCATCATCCATTATGTATGTACTCTTATCGTTATGTATTCATACACTTTATACATATGTTATATATATACTTATACTTCTAACATACTAGTATGTACACTTGTGTGCTTATACGTATACTAATACACATACCCATATACACATACGGTAACATACGTATTTTTATGTCTTTTCGTATGTCTAGAGTATCCTCTTAAGAAAACTTCACAAATTTCATATTTTTGTGTTTTAAGGGTGTATTTAGTAAGGTATATGTATGTATAATTAGTATATATCTCTTTTTAGGTTATGTACAAGGGTCTTCCTACATGTATTTACCAAGTGTACTCTTATATACACATACTTAAGCATATGTACAAATGTTCCTCTTCCATTTACTAAGGATTCCTACACTTCTAAGTATAAAAAAAATGGAACTTTCACTCTCAACAACACATATGCACATATCACATAAGCTTCTTACCCTAACCTATCTTATTCATCTAACTACTAAATAAGATAGAAAATAACATAACAACATACCTTTTGCTTCTTGTAATATGTAAGACAGGTATTAATTTATCTAGTGTATAAAAAGTTGTTGAAATATGGAAGTATATTTGAAAAGTTTGAGAGAAAGGGGGACAAGAGTGACAGTTTGGAATGGGAAGAAGAAATGAGATTTTATGTTGTGTATTTTGTGTTTTATATTGAAGACAAGTGGGGGTCTAGGAGGGGGATAAGAGTGGACGATAAGGATAAGGAAAAGAAAGAAAAGGGATATGTGTTAATTGAATGAAAAATCAAGAAAATGGAAGAAAACTTTAGATGAATTTTTAACATGTTGACTTAGTCAACTTTTGACTTGGTCAATATTTAACTTGATCAAATATTGACTTAGTCAACTCTTTGAAATTAAGTGGAATTTGTGTGTACATAATGGAGTAATTAAGGAAATGAAAAGAAATAAGGAGTTTATTGAAATGATTAGTAAGAATAGGTAATGAGATCTTCCTTTAGGTATTTATATCCTATATAAATCATTTGGTAAGCTACTTAATGTAATTATCATGAAAAGTGTTATTCAAGGTATTAATACTTACTACATATAACAAAAGTATCAATTAAACTCTTAACTCTATATAATACTAATTTAGTTATATACTTAGAAGATGAATGTGATCTATGATGCAATATTTTAGTTTCTAAAGGATTACTTTAGTATTATATGTATTTATGAATGACTGAAAGTTATCTTTAATCTTTTAACAATGATTTAGTATAATACTAAAGTTATATTATCAATTAGGGTTTTAGGGTAAATTATGGTGAATTAGTGCTTTTATATCCTTAAAGTTATAGTTTTAGGGTTTTTATCACTTTCGAATGAAATCATTAGTGTTTACATACGTTGAGGGTAGAAAAATTTTATATGCGATTGATTAGTTATTTTAGGGTTTTTACTTTTACTAACCTTGTTAACTCTTAAGAATATCTAACACGCTTGAGTCTACTTCAGATGTTAGGTCGAAAAATTTAAGGGTTTACAGGGGTTGCCTTGTTATGTTGCATACTCCGTACTCTGTATGACTAAGCTCTTAGACAAATCTGTCTATGAACATCAATATAGGAAGACCTGCTCTACTCTAATAGTTCTACCTTAGACGACTAATTGTGCCCTGTTTTGCCTAGCCTTCCTCATTATACTAAGTCTGTCCCACCCTTCCTACTCGGTTAATTTTGCTTAATGTAGTTGATTAGTCTAAAACAAGTCAACCGCATCTATGATAGATTGGCCTGGCCATGTGAGGTCGGACATTGTCATATTAGGTTAATCACTACCATAATCAGGTCGGTTGACATGTGAGGTTGGCTACGGCTAAGATGGGTCGACCTTAGTCATATCAGATCGACTCTAAACAAGAATAGATCATCCAGCAGCTTAGGTCAGAGTAGATCAAAGCTCTAGAGTCTCCTATAACTCTTTGGAATCAAAACATCTACCTTCTCCCGAAGATCTCACTTGGCTATCCATTTTACTTATGTTATTTAGATTTCCCTTTTCTTGTATTTTACCTTAGTTGTCATTTATGTTTCATTTGTAATTACTAGAATGCTGCTAGGGCATCCTTTTAGTCATTTATTTATAACTTTACCCCTTTTGTATAAATAGAACACTTGTAGAGTTTAAGATAGACTTTTGACAATTAATGAAAAACCCTTGAGACTTTTCTCTTGGAAAACTCTCTTCTACTCGCTCTTATCAATCCCTCTAGTAAAGATTGTAGCAAGCAACCCTATCACTCGGACTGGTGCGTCACATCCGGTGAGTCTTAAGCCGTGTTGGATCTTGTTGGTGCATCATATCCAGTGAGATAGATCACGGATTCACTAAACCTCCCATTCTATTTTCTTGTTTTTTTGTTCGTTATGGTGCCTCTCCGTGTGTCCAACCCCAGAGATGCATCAAGACCCTTACATGGCTGATTAAAGAGAAAACATAGGGGAAGCTATACCATGTTAATCATCCATCAATCCATTTATCTTTCATATCTATTGTTTGCCTCATAATGCTTATATCATCTAATCATTACAAAGTGAGGCTTATGTAACAATTTAGATGCATCAAAAAGGGACTTTGTGGATGCATAATATACATACATTACAACCAGCCACTCTCCTCTAAAAACACTCTCACTTTCACCCACTTTTCAAACACATTTCACTTACAAACACAAGAGAAAGCCAAGCCCCACAAGTCTACCCACAATTACCACTTCTATGCACACATTCATGGCACAAAAGTGCCATCTTGCTACTCTATTTTTATCTACCTAAAAGACCATTTTAGGAAACGTTAGTACACCTCATAACCAACCTTAAATGCTAAAGTTGTGGAAACATAAGGAGCTTGCAAAAAAGGAAAGGGAAAACAAGGATGAAAATAGGATTTTAAGTGCATAACCACCCTTTTTATGCATCTAAGACAAGTAAGCTCTTTTCCTTGTTGAGTACTTTAGTATGCCATGCTTAGGAGTTTATGTTTTCAGGAGGATATTGACATCTACATAAGGTGAAAACATAGGTAGTTTACTTTAAGTGATAAGCTTATGAATCTCTTATATGAAAGTTGGAATATGAGTATACTAAGTTTAATATTATGTAGAATACATGTCCAGCACTTAGATTAAAAGTTTATAAGTTGAGAAAATTATGAAACATGTATAAGGATGAGGGAATAACACACTAGACGTGAAGTATTTGTAAGGCATTTGGATGTTATTTTTATTTCTATTGAGTTACATATGCTTAAATCTAACTTTAGATGAAGGAACATCATTACATGATATTTTATGAGGAAATTAACTTTTTGAGATGTAAACTAAGGTATATGATAAGTATCTAATTTATAATTTTTACTTAGTACTTAAGCTAAATAATCTTCTTATGGAAGAGAAGTTAAGTTGGAGTTAGAATATAAGTAGTGTAGTTTCTTGATCCATCACCTAAACTTAAGAAAATGATGAAATAAGTTAAAAAACCAAGTTGGAAGCCCTTGAATCGAACTGACCAGATCTGGAACCATGAAGAAACCCACTTAAAAATATAATAAAATAAAGTGAAAAGACTAACCAAAGTAAGTATAATAAGTATATAAAGCCTAAAACTCAAATCCAAGCTTAAAAACTTTCAAAACAAGCTTTAGGCTTCTATTTGATCCCTCACTAAATTTCTGAATAGCACTTTAACTAATCAAGAAAGGTCATTTTGAAAGCCATAGGAAGCCCACATAAAACTTCCTAAGCCTAATGAAGTCATTAACTTTAGTTTAGACAAAAAACAAGCTCATTTGACTACATAAGCCTACTTAAGAGTCCAAGAAAATCTTGTTAGCACCAAGGTCATGAGAGAAGGATAGAAATATGACCGTGAAGAGTGTTTTAAGCCTAGAATAAAGTCTTAAGCCTAAGCTTAAGCTTAAGCCCAAAAGATTTCCTAAGATAACAACGAGTCCAACAACTAAACTAAGCCTAAAAGAGTACCAAAACATGAGGATAGCTACTATTTTGACCAGTGGACAGAATTGTGGGTCTTATATTAAAAATCTAACTATGTTACATTAAAATACACTCGAAAACGATAGAAATCAACTATAAGATCATAAAGTTATACGCGATTAAAGTTTTAAGTATAACTAGGAAGAATATGAAAACTAAGTTAAAAGTGTAACTTAAAAGATTTTAGGATAGCCTTCTAATTTTATTTCAATTTCTTATAATGTCCTATTTGTGATGTTTAGGAGACCTTACTGTTAGAGACAACCTACCTCCAAACTACTACATCTAATCCGTTATAGTCGAGTGAGTGATTCCTGATGATCTCATACTTGGTTTTGCTTGTAGTGTAGGTGTACTTAAATTTATATAATGAACTTGAATGCTTGTGGTATATGGGAAATGCATGTGTATGATATTATGATTGGATACCATGACTTGCTAATCAGATAATATTAGGAATTGTTTGTTATGATAGTTATGTCTAGTTGTATAGAATGAAATTATCTGATCATAATGAAAATTGAATTAATTAAGTACTTGATTAAGAAATTCAATGAGTCATGCATTTTTCATGATTGCATCATAATTATACTGACTACCATCTCATGCTGAAGGTGGGAAGGGCCTCACAGGAGCGGGGGCTCCTATTAGGATTAGGTAACGGCTATGCCATTATTATAGATTTGAGTCTTTGTCTTAGATATCGGGCTTACTAGACGCTAAGGGATCCTAATTGTTAGCAAAAGGCCATGTCTTGTGACTTCCACTTAGGGTGCATGATGTGAATTATGAAGGCCACCACACTGCTAGACTTGGGAATTTTGACTTAGAGTCTGGACTTTTTGAAAAGGAAAAATGTATTTTCATATGAAAAGTAAAGTTGTTTGTATTTTGTATAAGTTGAGTTGTTTTAAGCACATTGGTGCAAGTGGAATAAAAACCTACGTGCTAGAACTTGGTCGATGGTTTATGTTGGTTAATTATCTCTAACCCCAATTACAAGAGGCGTAATTCTAAGTTACATGTAACTCTTAGGTCGCTGTAAGTATTGTTTGGCATTCTAAGCATTCATATATTTATATGTTTATGCATTTAATAGAATTGTTATGCGGTATATGCAACTCCTAGATTTCTTTTGATATAGCATCACCTCTTTGTCCATCCGGGTCGAGGATTGCCTAAGGTAAGTTTCGTACGAAGACGAGGCTATGTGATTAGTAGAGTGAAGAGAGAAGTTCAATATGGCCAATGGTTATCTATTTCTTTTAGTTAACTAAATTTTTGTGTAAATAGACAAACTGATGATAGACTTACGACAGGCTTTGACAGACTCTTGATGTACTATAATATTTTTGTCGTGGAATTGCAAATTCTACGCTTTATTTTTGATAATTTACAAAGCTAATTAGTAATTTTGGTTTATATGCCTGATATTACTTATCTATATATCTAATGGTAACATAGAGTGGAAGGAGCCTTATACATCATATGGAAGGTTTATGATCAATGGGGGGGTTGATTGTATATCTTCGTATGGTATACAGTGATCTACCATAACAATGATGCTATTCGGGTCATGATACATCCAACTCTACTCAATGGGAATCGTATTGAGCTCCATAACTTCGAGTTTGTTAGGGCTAATACTCTTGTTTGTTACGTACTTAGTGAAAATCTTATCATCCTTCACCTTAAGGTTTTAGATTCCCATTAAGGCTAGTTTAGATAACCATTCGGCTATTGATTTCTCTGTCCGAGGGGATCTTAGTGATCCGTAAGGGGAACTCGATTACGAGGGCCTTCACTTTCTCTAGGTTTTTTACCATAGACTCCTCCCTAACTTCATATTTGCTTCGAATCTGCTTGACAACTGGCATGGAGTTCGAAAATATCTCCAACCTCTCAACGTTGATCTCTCTGCTAACTTAAGACCAATGATTAGGGCTTCATATTCGGATTTGTTATTGCTTATGTCAAATCCAAAATTGAAGGCATAACAGATTGTGGTCTTGTGTGGCCCTGTGAGCATTAGTCTTGTGCCTCCTCTATTCGAGGTGGATAATCCATTAACATGGAGAGTCCATATTGGTTTGTCATCTCCCAATGGTGCTTCCTCTTCTTTTGTGTATTCGAAGATGAAGTAAATAAGGATTTAGGCTTTATGGGGCTTATACTGGATTCCATATGTGCTAAGCTTAAGCTCGTACTTCATCTTTCGTCTTAATGCGTCAAGCTTCTAAAGTGCCATATGCATTGATTGATTGGTTAGGATAATTATCTTGTAAGCCTATAAGGATGGGGGGAGACGGTTATTATAATCACAACAATTAGGGAGAATTTTTCAATCTTTAAGTACTTAACCTCAACCCCTTAAAGAATATGACTGACATAGTATACAGGCTTGTGCTCTTGTCCTTTGGCTCTGATCAGCATTGAGGAGAGTGCTTAGTTGTTGATGGCAAGGTAAAGATACAGGTCTTATCTTAGGACGGGCTTTGATAGGATAGGTGGGTGCACCAGAAATACTTGTAGTTTTGTAAAGATGGCCTGACGTCAGGGAGTTCATTTGAACCCTTTAAGATTCTTAAAAAATTTGAAGAACTCTACATATCAATCTATGCTTCCAGAGATGAATCTACTTAGTACGGCTACCATATTGGTGAGCTTTTGCATTCCTTTCATGGTGGTAGGGTGCTTCATGCTTTGCATAGTGCTAATCTTCTTCGACTTGGCTTATATGCCGTATTAGGTAACCATGAAGTCAATGAATTTATTGGAGACCACCTTAAAGACATACTTTTAGGGGTTGAGTTTCATGTCATACTTTCATATCTGATTGAAAGCCTCCTGTAAGTCCTAGATGTAGTTATCGGGCTGCTTGCTTTTAATGATCATGTTGTCAATGTATACCTCCATGTTACACCTAAGCTAGGGCTTAAATAGGTTGGTTACCATTCATTGGTAGGTTGCCTTAACATTTTTTATACCAAAAGGCATCATCGTATAACAATAGGTACTAAAATCTGTGATGAAGGAGGTGCAGACTTCATCTTTTGGGTCCATCTTGATTTGATATAACTCGATAAGGCATCTATGAAGCTCACTAACGTGTAGCCTAATGTAGAGTCCACTAATTGATTGATTATAGGGAAGGGAAAATAATTTTTTGGGTAAGCTTTGTTGAGTTAGTGTAGTCAACATACATCCATAACTTTCCTTTCTTTTTATTGACTAGTACAACATTGGCTTGCAAGGTCAGGTACTTCTCTTCCCTAACGAAGTCAGCCTTAAGTAACTTTTGTACTTCTTCTTTGATAGCAACCTATCATTTTAAGGTAAAATGCCTCTTCTTTTGCTTGATAAGCAGAATGTTCTCATTAATTTTGAGGCTATAGGTTGCTAAGTTGGCTGATATGTTAGGCGTAGTTAATGGTGAAAAAATAAATCGATGTACATTGGATTGAAGGAGATGCATGATGGCCTCTTTCAGCTCAGGAGGTGTTGAGGTCCCCACCTAGGTGGTTTGGTCAGGATTATTAACTATTTGCTCCTTCTTAATCTTCTCACCCGATTAGCCTCTCTTAGCTAATTTCTCTTACAATCTGGTCTTAAGTTTAAGGACACAATCTCCTTTAACCGTCTTCAAATAGAGCTCCCTTGAGAACTTCTGATCAAATCTACAAGTTCCTACCTATATTGGACTAAAAAATTTAGCCTTAAGATGTGTGGACGATGTGATGACCCTAAAGCTAGTCAAGCTCGATTGTCTAGACATAGAATTATAGGAAGACGGACAGTCCACCACCACAAACTCAATAGGGCATCTGGCGACATTATCGTCATCACCTAGCTCCATATCGAGGGTGATGATGCTCTTAGGTTAGATAGTCTCCCCGTTGAAGTTGATCAAGTTGTGGTGGTACAGCTTCATCTAATTCTACATCTTATCATATGTGTACTTGAAGAAGATGTTGATAGAGTTGCCAGTATTTACTATCATTTTTAGGGTGTTGAAATCCGAGATCGTTGCCTTAATAAACAAGGAGTCTTGATGAGTGGTCATAACTCCCTTAAGGTCTTTGTTGGAAAAGGAAATAGAGGTGTCTTGCCTTTGCTTCTTCTCCCCCACCGACATCACTTGGATTGGGGCGTTAGTCCAGCTATTGGAGCTTAGCCAACTCCCTAGGTAGGAATCCTTAATTATAATGTTAATGATGCCATTGGAAGCCTAATTATTATGGTGATCATTATTGTCCTCGTCACAAGATTCTTTAGTTAGCCGTCTTTAAGGAGGCCCCTCACTGTAGTCATTGGCATTGGTGATGTACTCTTTAAAGTAGCCTTATTGGATCACATTCTCCATGGCATTCTTTAGTTGGAAGAATTTGTTTGTAACGTACCTATAGTCTTCATAGAATTAATGATATTTGTCATAGTTCCTATAGTTGGGATTGCCCCTCATTTTATTTGGCTTTTAGAGTAGTCCCTTCCTACAAATTTTCATATAAACTTGCCCAAGAGGTCCATTCAAAGGCGTGTGTTGGGCATATGTTGCAATGGGTTGTAGATGCTTCTTATCCTTGGAGCCACCCTCATCGTGCAAGCCAGGTACCTTGCTATTGATACGAGACAAGTGCACCTATCAAATTATAGTAAAGTGGATTATAAGTTTGAATGTCGATCTTTCAAATACCCTGAATGCTAGTACTAACCTTAACTCTATTATTTAATTGAACAATTTAATTCAAGAACTCAATTCTTTAAATTAAAATTTGCAACAACTAATTAATTTAAGATCAAGAATTAAACAAGAAAGCAAACTATTAAATATTAACTTTAAGAATCAACGTCGTACTTAGATCTTGATTCGTTAGACTTATACATGCAACTTTTTTAAAAATAATCTAATTAAATCTTTAATTTTTTCTTAACCGGGAGAACTCTCTTCTAAAGTTAATAACTTTCTTAAGCTTATTAACCCTAATCTCTAGATTATCTAATAGAATCTCTTCCCCATAGTGTAATCCAAAATTACATTAATTGTGCAGCAAATTCCCTTAAAAATATAATATTATATTTTCATAAAAGTCTTGTAATTTATCTCTAACATTGCATAAACTTTCATCAATTATGCTAGACCTAATTATATAAGAAATCTCTCAATCTTCTTATATAATATCAAATTTAGATTAATAACTTATAGAATTATTAACCTAAACATGTAAGAACACATACTTGATTCAAAAGAAAATAAAGATCTTTATTAGATCTAAATAAAATCAATTGTTACATGCAAGATCTAGGTTCACAAGACCTAGATAGTACAAATCTACTCTCTACATATTGTAAAGTAGCAAACTAAAATTAAGGAATAGAAAAGAGTAGAAGAAAGGAACATGAAAATCCACAAAGGTTGAATCTTGAGTCTTCTCTTTACCTTACTCTCTTGAGTTGTCTTTTCTTGAAAAACTCTCCAAAAATTTATGTCTAATCTATTTTCTCTAGAAAACCTTAACAAAGCCTTATATAAGAAGTAAACAAATTAGTTTGACTGGAATTGACATGACCATGGACATGATCATGTCTTTAGTTCATGTACTGGGCTATGATTTATGGTTGCATCTTTCTTTTTTTTTTTTTTTCTTTTTAATTGGAAACAACATGACTGAGGACATGGTTGTGTCTTTTGGTTATGTCCTAGATTGTAACAGTTGAAAAGCTCTAAATTTACCTAGAAACGATACAGGCATGTTGTTCGGTTATGTCGATCTTCAAATCTTCATAACTTGCTCATTTTAACTCCGATTTGAGTGAAATTTGTTTCCATCTTCTCGTTTTTTCACATAGATTATTTCAAAAACTAAAAAATAAAGTTTTACTCAATTAAGTATCATTATATAAAAATAAGCTTAAATTTAAGAGTAAAACATGAAAAATCACCAATTAAAGTATAACCAATTTAGAACTCATTTGTCACGAACTGAAGACGGTCTAGTCGTGGCAAATGTCATATACTATATGAAGAACCCCTGATTGGTTACCATTCTAATCGTGAACTTTTCACATAATATATAAGGCTCTACAACCACTAGCTTTCTAAAACCATACAAATCTACATGATATCATCCCATAAGCATATTTATATAAAATTTAAACTACAAAGTTTATAGTAAGCAATAATTTAGTATATCTAAGTCTATATTACTAATAAAACAAAAGTACATAAATAAAAGTCTATATAATCAATTTTCTCAACACACGGGATGGCTTACTCTTGCCTAAGTCTCCAAGCTAACTTGTGGCATCCCCCGGCCAACCTCAATGAATAAGCCATCCTGCAGCAAAAGTCTAAGGTGGTATAAGCCTAAGTTTAATGAGCAAAACCCTCAGCCACACCACAAGTAAGTTATAAATACATTATATTCACGCATATGAATGAATGGACAAACAGAACGTCAAACAATACGTATAGTTAATTAGTCAGTATATGCAACTTAGATTTAATGCCCTCTAAAGTCAGGGTTGGAGTATATACGGTACCAATCAGATCTGGATATTATACTAGAACTTACTTTACTACAGAACTCTACGGTCTGTATTTAAATCAAATAAGTCTTTTATTTTTATAAAAAACCAAGTTTTAATATAATTGTGAGTGGGCTCCCATAGTCCATACTCACCCCTAAACGGAGGTCTCTAGACTCGACCTTTAGCCAGGCGGTTGGCACTTCCAACGCTTAGTATTCTTGCAGGCCAAGGTAAGGTCATTTTGTACGAGTGCACCATACAAAACTAATAAATTTATCATAATAACCTCCGAATGGCTTCTTTCTACCTTGTGTGATGTAACGGCTAGAATTATGTCTATGCAATGCTTGTTGATGCATGTACTAGTTTCTTCTCATGAGTCGAGTATAGTTAAGTCCAATTATGATGTGACCATCCAATAGTACACACAATCATTATCTATACTACTATGTAATAACAAAGTATTATTTGTACTTAAGGTAAATTCACAACTCAACACATAATAACATATACAAGCATTTCCTAACCTTACACAACAATCAATTAACAATATCATTTAAATCTACCATCTGCAATCACATATAAGCGTGGAATCATAGGGTAAATACTCACTCGGCCATGATGACTCGCTCTAATTGTAGTAATCAATCGGGAAATCCTCGCTCGTGTTAGGATTACTTAATCATTACGATATAATAACGATAGTAAGCAATTGAATTAACTAGTAATTTTGGATATCTATTTACCTAACTCTACTTAGATTACTATCAATTTTAATCCGATTAGACTATTATTAATCGTATGTAACTTTTTCATTCTATTTATGATATTTATGAATTTATAGTCGTTTTCTATCGTTTTCGGATGTACATTCATACGGTGATGTCCGTTTTGGATGTTAAAACCTGTGTTTTACGATATAGACTATATTTATTAAAATTCTAACTATTGAAGCTTAATTATTCCTATTGGCGAGTTTTGTGTTCTATTTTAGTAGTTAATAGTTTTATTAGCCATTAATTCTTACACTTTAATGATCTTATGGTTTATTATTTTAGAGGCTTATGTTATCGCTTATGTCATGATTTGCTTATGTCATGGCTTATGTCATTATTTAATTACATCATTGCTTACATCATTATTCAATTATGTCATTGCTTACATCATCATCCATTATTATCCTTATGTATTCATACACTTTATACATATGTTATATATATATTTATACTTCTAACATATTAGTATGTATACTTATGTACTTATACATATACTAGTATATATACCCATATACACATACGGTGACATACGTATTTTTGTATGCCTAAAGTTCCCTCTTAAGAAAATTTCACAATTTTCATATTCTTGTACTTTAAGGGTATATTTAGCATGGTATATGTAAGCTCCAAAGTTCAGCCAAGTAACCGTAGGATTGAACTTAAAACCCAAGGTTTAGGGCGATCGGTTAAAAGATCCGATCAAACCCAAATTATAAACTATTGGAAAGAATATTAGTAAAAATGATCCCGTAAACTTAAATTTAAGAAAATAAATAGTAAAATAGGAGACTATAAAATTTTCAAATTTTAAGCATAATAACTGCTAATTACTGAAAAGGCAAAAAGTGTAATATAATAACTAATAAATTATTAGAGATAGATTATATGTATACTAAAAATTTTAGAATAACCAAAATAATATTTAGAAATGTTCACGTATACCCTACATGTATTTACGTGTAGATAAAAATACGCGTAATTACTAAAATTGGCCGAAAACTAAGTAAATAATTAAAGAAAAATACAAAATAATTATAAAAAAATCAGAAGAGGATAACTGCAATAAGATTAGGTCGTGACAGAAAAAGAAAAAAATAACCAATAGGAATTGGACAAACAAAAAGCCTAAAATCATGGAATTGGGGCAAAATCGCATCAAATTAATGCACATTAAATTCTACAATTGTCTATAAATAAGGAAAAAATTTTCAGAAGTCATTTGGCTAGTTTGTGATTTGAGAAAAATCGAAACACAAAAAAATTCGAGAGAAATTCAAGAAAAAAAAGAAAAAGAAAAAAGAAAACTGTGCAGATTAGCAAGGTGAACTAGAACCACCACCCATCACCACCTGGGATCGAACCACCACCACCACTACCACCCTACACTAGGACCACCGCCTGGACCGGCCGACAGCCTTGGACGGGGTTTGGACGGCCAGAAAGCTTCGAACCGGTTAGTCATTTATTCACCCTGATTTTTGTATAATTTTGTAAAATTAGTTATTTTGCCCAGAAAATTATGAAACTTGTTATTCTGAGGTTTTATTGTATGTAGATTTAGGGAAAAATATTGGTTTAGTTTAATTATGTCTGGAAATATAGGGTCCTTAACAAATTGTTCAAAACCGAACATGATTAAACCGGAAATTAAATAGGCTTAGGGATGTAGTTTGGGGCTCAAAATTTTTCTGTAGGATTCTCATATGATGTAGAACAGTGCTATGAAGCCATTTTTTTTAAATTAATTTTTGAAAATTTTAAGTTAATTTTTAGCTCTAAAATGATGGTAAAAATGGGTAATTTAAGATTAATTAAGTAATTAAATTATTAATTACTGACTTAGTGAATAAGTAGATGTTTTAGGATGTTAAAATCTGATGGAGTATGATACTTATAGCATTTAGGGTGTTAGATGTAATTATTAGGTTAATTATGTAATAAATGAGTAATAGGAAAAAAATAGTTAATTTTGTAAATTAGGGAAATTTGGAGTAAAATCTGATTTAGGATGGATTTAGACATTTTGAAATAATAATTGATGTTTAGAGATGGTAATTAGGGTAATAGAAATATTAGAAATGCATTATGTGCATAATATGCAATAATGCATAATGTTTAATTATTGAAAATAGAATAAATAGAAAATATTATAATAAAAATTGATATTTTGATAATAATAAAAAATGTATAATAAATCTGATAGGAAACTTGAATTTATGTAATTATATGAAAAATGTAAAAATTTCTCACATTAGGAGTGAATTCGGTACACTAATAGGGATTTAAGTGTGCCAGGTAAAATAAAATACTGACTAAGGATAATGATGATATTTAGGAGATCGGGAAGTAATGTGATTAATTTCACATTATGGGTTGAAACGGATTTCTAGGGTTGGAATCTAAAACATTACTTATAAATCGAACTAAAACCTAATTTAGAAATTGATGCGAAAACCAAACCTGAACCTAACCCCAAACCTAGAATAATTGTAAAAGACTTAATACCTAAATAATTAGGCATATTAAACCTTAAACAAAACCTAACAATAAGTATTATAGGATAAAACGAACCTATAATAGTTATATGAAAAGCTGAAACCATGTTTGTGTTATAGGGATGATCGGCGATGGCCTGAGCAAATCGAACCTCGAGTTAGTGAGCGAGGAGTCGAGGTAAGTTGGGATTAATACGATGCTGTATTTTGGAGGTTTAAGATTATGCTTGGTTGTGCTTGTTAAATAGTTGAATGTGTGCATGTGCTTGATTATGGGTGATGCTATGATTCTGTTTGTTGCTCTAGCATGTATTGTATGATTTGTATAAAAGGATTGATCATCCTAAATTGGACTTAATCAAATATACGATCAGTAATCATAATTGAACATGCATGGCAACTCGTTAGGGGAACTTAGGATTCTCCGGCCAAATACTGACCCCTTCGAAAGGGATAGCGCAGAATTGCAAAATGGTCCCTTCTTCATCCTTAGTCGAACTAAGTGACAGGAGAGGAGGTCACGGCGAGGGTGAAGGCAGTGGTTCGAAGGTAGTCGCGGGAGGAGCAAGGTCTCCATTACACAAGCCTGGGTTTGGTCGTGAGCTGTTGGATTAACGGTAACTCCTCAACCCGGATTAGAGCGGGCGAAATTTCTCTAATCTCACGACGGGCCGGACAACGTCGTGCGATGGCATTTGCTTGCACATGCATTGCACCTAATAAGTGATTGAAAACCTTGTTGTGTGTATGGTATAGTTTTAAGTCCTCCGTCCTAACTTACTGAGCTGTGGTTGCTCACATCCCTATAGACATCGTGCAGGTGCTGGCTAAGAAGCGGCAACCAATTACTCTGAAGCTAGCAACTGCTGGATCCTGGGAAGTGAGGAAAAACATTGAAGAATAAACACATATTTTAAGGTCTAAGTTTTTATTTTAGAATTATTTTTCATTTCCAAGTGATGTAATAACTAGAAAATATACCATAGAGAAATGTTGTAAACTTTAACTGCAATAATTGAAAGATAACATATATATATAATTCCTCACTTTTATAGGTAAATGATTTATTTAAATTACAAATTGTCTACTTCAAAACGGGTTAGTTGTGGACGCCTTGTGTAGATCAGGTCTAGGATAGCGGTTGTGAGGCCAACTTTTATCTTAGGGTGGTTTACACGGCGGGGCTGTTACGACTCTGCCGCTTCGGGGCGTGACAGTATATATATGTATAGTTAGTATATGCCTCATTTTATGTTATGTACATAATGGATACTTATGTACAAAGATCTTCCTACATATATTTACCAAGTATACTCTTATATACACATACTTAAGCATATGTACACATGCTCTTCTTCCATTTACTAAAACTATCCTACACTTTTAAGCATAAAAATTGGAACTTTATTTTTTCAACAACATATATGTACATAACACATAAATTTCCTACACTAACTTAACCTATACATCTAATTATTAAATAAGATGGAACAATAAATAATAACATACTTTTTTCTTCTTAAAATATGGATGTAAAGTTTGAAAGTTGAGAAAGGGAAAGGGAATCACAGTTTTGGGAGGAAAAAAAAGACTTTGTTTTGTGCTTTGAAAATGAAAACAAGTGGGGTCTTAAGAGGGGAAAGGAGTGGATGGCAACAAGGAAGAGAAAAAGGGAAAAAAATATAAAGAAAAGAAAAGAAAATGAATTAATAGAAAAGAAGAGAAGACTCTAGTTGATAAACACATATGTTGACTTTTCATTATATTGACTTAGTCAACCTTTGACTTAATCAACATTTCACAATTACATGTAATCTAAGTGTACATAATGAAGTGAATAAGAAAAATTAGGAAGAAAATTAAGGAAACGAAAGGAAATAAGAAGTTTAGTGAATTGATTAGTAAAAATAGGTAATGAGATCTTTTTTTAGGTATTTATATCCTATATACATCATTTGGTAGGCTACTTAATGTAATCATCATGAAAAGTTTCATTTAAGGTAGTAATACTTACTACATGTAACATAAGTATCGACTAAACTTTTAACTCTATATAATATTAATCTATTTATATACTTAAAAGATGAATATGATCAGTGATTAATGATGCAATATCTTAGTTTCTAAAAGATTACTTTAATATTATATGTATTTATGAATGATTAAAAGTTATCTTTAATCGTTTACCAATGATTTAGTATAATACTAAGTTTATATTATCAATTAGGGTTTGAGGGTAAATTATGGTGAATTAGTGCTTAATACTTAAAGTTATAGTTTTAGGGTTTTTATCACTTTCAGATGAAATCTTTAGTGTTTACATATGTTTAAGGTAGAAAAATTTTATATGCGATTGATTAGTTATTTTAGGGTTTTCACTTTTATTAGTCTTGTTAACTCCTAGAAATATCTAATACACTTATGTCTACTTCAGATGTTTGGTTGAAAAATTTAGGGGTTTACATTATCAGACGCTGAGGTAGTCCTTGATAGACTCCTTGTCCTTCTTTCCTCCAGACCCTTCTAAGTCAGCTTAATGCCTAGCACAAATGTTATCTTCTTGATGTCATGACTCTAAAGGGGCCTAATAGGATTGCTTAAAATTTTCATATCATGCGTGCACTCATGATACAAAAATCTCCTTGCAAATTAGAGATTGTAAGACTCTAATTAATTAATCTCTAAGGTTTCCAATTTTTTATTTATTAACTTATTATAAAATATAAGTAACTATGGATATTTAATATTCTGCAATTCTTCAAAGTTGTAGAGAATCAATATTCTCTACTAAACGATAAGATCAGGTAGTAAAATTTTCTTCTTGATGTCATGACCCTAAAGGGGCCTAATAGGATTGCTTAAAATTTTCATATCATGCGTGCACTCATGATACAAAAATCGCTTTGCAAATTAGAGATTGTAAGACTCTAATTAATTAATCTCTAAGGTTTCCAATTTTTTATTTATTAACTTATTATAAAATATAAGTAACTATGGATATTTAATATTCTGCAATTCTTCAAAGTTATAGAGAATCAATATTCTCTACTAAATGATAAGATCAGGTAGTAAAGTTCCAAAATTTAAACTTACTGAAGTTATAAAATCTAAGTATAAGAATAATGATTACATTTAATATTTCAAACCATCTATACAATATATCTTTAGATTCTATCTTCTAAGGCATCTTAATACTTGTACTTAATGCTTGGCTCTTAAGATAAGTCAAATTATTAGGGAGTCTACCAATATCTACAAACCATCCAAATTATGCAGTGGCCAATCATACAACCAATTCTTGAGTTATCATATTTAATAATGTTTAGCACAATTAACAACTAGTATCAAGCATATGCATATCCCTAAACTCTAAGCATCAATTTATTATTATATGTAAAATTTAGATGTACTAACTATAAGTACAAAATAAATATAAAGTAATCGGGAGTACTTACTTAACTATAGTAAAACTTAGGGATCATAGTAGTTGGTAAGGAGATCGGTATTTTTGTCGGGATCACCTAATAATTAGGAAATACGAAAGATAATAAGTATCTAAGTGGGATAACTGTTCTATGTAAATATTTATCTAAAATTCTACATAAATGTTCTATTTATCTTACGTAATTTCTTGATTAGAGCTTTTTCTTCAGTCATGTGTAACTTTTTCATTTTAACTTCAATTTTTACGATCTTATAGTCAATTTTTATCATTTTTAGATATACTTTCACGTAGTAGGGTCTGTTTTGGATGTTGAAACCCACATTTTTTTATTATGAGCCTGAATTATTACAAATTTTGTTATTTTAGCCCAAAAATTTTTATTTATCAATTTAAGCTTTTCTTTACTGTTTAATGATTTGACTAATTTCTAAATTTTATATTTTTAAAATATTTTTATTATTTTTGTAATTTGCAATTTTAATTAGAGATTTTAGAAGGAGTTGACATGGCAATTTTCTATTGGTCCATGTCACAATTTTCTTAATTCTTTTAATTTCTAAATTTTTCCCAATTTGTAATATATATATATACTTCTATATTATTACAATTTATTAAATATTGTAAATTAGCTCCTAATCAATCTTTAAAGGTCACGCCCATACATACATACATATATATATTTATATTTATTAAGTTATTCGTAGGAGAATTAAGTATTAATATACATATGTATGTAATCTTTGGTATATGTTTACATATAAATATTTATGCTATATTATATGTATACTTAGTTAAATTTTAGAATAATATAGTAATATGTAATCATATAGGCACTTACATCCATTTCCATAATTCACTACTTAAGTATATATATGTATTTATACTATTTCCTATTATTTTACACAAATGTATGATAAAGTAAGTATATTTGATATCATATATATGTACATGTACTATATATATCGTGTATACACACACATACATAAGTAAGTAAATGTAACACATATGTACATATAATTAAATATATATTTAAGTACATACATATGTAAATACATGGCTATAAAGAATAAGAATTGTATACATATATTCAAATATATATACATGTAATTTCTTTTACACAAGATATTCAAAATATACATAGCTCTTACCACCTACTTCCTAACACTTACAATACTTATAAATACATATTAACATAAAGGAAATACACAAAGCTTACATTACATAAAAAAAATAAAACCAATATAAGATAAAGAATTATGTGATTACTTTGCTCTTGAGAAATTTGGAGAAGAAACCCCCTTTATTCTTCTCTTGATATGGTTAGAAAGTAAGGATGATAATGGAGTAGATTTATAGAAGTTGAATTTAGAGACAATTAGAAGAGAAGAGGAAAAACAAAAGAAAATGAGTTAGAGGGAGTGAGATAGTGTGTTGACATGAGAAAGAAACAGGAAAGGAAAGTTTGTTAAGTTGGAAAGTTGAAAGAAAAGAAAAGAAAAAGTGAGTTTTAAAGAGTCCATTTGTCTAATGGCGGAAAGGGGAGGAAAAAGGATAAAGTTGAGTTGACTTTTCATCTTATCCCAATTTCTCTCATGTGCTAATCTCTTATACATATGTCAACTGAAATCATGGAGAAGAAAAAAAAAGAAAAGAAAAGAAAGAAAGAAGAAAAAGAAAAAGAAAAGAAATTATAATGTTACTTTTGACTTTTTTTTATACTTTTCCTTACTTTTAGATCATGTTTGGAATAGAATATAATGTGATTATGGAAGAAAATGTAAAATATAAAGTTAATATATACTATACAATACCTAAACATAAAATATGTAGTAAAATTAAATTCAAATAATTAAATCAATATAACACTAACACACATATGTATACATATATGTGAAGTCATAATATTCATAAAATAATATTTATAATTTTGTTAATTTAATTAACTTATTTGTAACTCTTTATGTTTATAAATATTTAAGACTTATCTTTATTTGTTCATTAGTGATTTTACACGATTATTTATATTGATTGATAAGCGTACCCAATTAGAACTATATCACCATTAAGGTAAATTTGTATGTTTTCTAAGCTTAGAGTATTAGCTTTAGGGTTTTTATCGGGTTTGAAATCCATTTCTTGTATTTATGGGTACATAGGATTTAGAGTTTTTATACGCGATTAGGGTTTCAATTAATAAATTATGGTTTTGCATATTCGTTATAGGTTTCGAATTTGAAATTTTAATCAATTTGAAATTTATCAATTTTGTTGACTTAGAGAAATTACTTACAGTATTTGAGTTTGACTTTATACTCAAAAGGTTAAATTTATGAGGTTTACACTTGGTTTATATACTTATGGGCCTTTTGCTAGAATTCAACTAAGGTCTTTGGTTTGTTTATGTAAATAGAGTGGAAGAAGTCGTCGGATAGCCAAATGCTAAGCTCAGTGGTGTGAACAACTACTCCCCCATCAAATTGAGGGATTTTGACTATGGCATTATTCAATTGAGCTACAAATTTGCAAAGGGTTTCCCTTTCCTTCTATCGAATAAGGTATAATGATGACATGTCCTTAGATGGGGGCTTGTTAGCCTAGAAGTGAAGACTAAAACAATGAGTAAGCTTGTTGAAGGATGGAATGAAATTCTTTTGGAGGTGGTCGAACTACATTCGAGTTGCTTTCCTCAGGTAATTGGGAAGACCTTATACATGATTGCATCTCCATGACCATAGAAGTTCATCAAGGTGTAGAAGTGAAGTAAGTGGTCACCTGGGTCGCTAGTTCCATCGTACTGGTCCAAGATAGGGAGTTTAGAATTGGGAGGAAAGACCTCATCTTAAACCTCCCTAGTGAAAGGTGTTTTGTTACTAATAACTTGGCCATCACTAGCCTTACTCTCCTACTTCTCGGAGAGCCTCTTCACCATCCAATGGCGCTCATTCAAGTCAATATTGTTTGCCAGATGGTAATTGTGTGTAGTAAATTAGGTACCACCCCCATAGGAGTCAGTCACTTGTTCATTGCTAATAAGGGCATGATTATGGGTAGTCGTAGATCGGGCCTATT
Organism: Lumnitzera littorea; assembly: GCA_024138015.1. NCBI lineage: Eukaryota > Viridiplantae > Streptophyta > Magnoliopsida > Myrtales > Combretaceae > Lumnitzera > Lumnitzera littorea. The sequence goes on from JAMXBB010000011.1 coordinate 45,183,722, forward strand.
GATTCTATGCAGTAAGGGGTGGTGGAGGTGCTCGATTCTCTTCTTGGTAGGGGTGATGATTTTGGTTACCTCATCATCCAAAGTGTCCTTGAGGGAGGGCATCCTACTTTGCCATTCTAACTCATCTAGTTTGGCCCTAAGCACCTTATCTTAGGCCTCAAATTCGATGTTCTTTACCAAGACCATCTCAAGGGTCTTCTTTAGATGCTCTAACCGTAGCTTATTGATAGTAGGTTGGTCATCAGCTAAATTTCCAACTCTCTATTAGTTGAGCTAAATAAAGAGTATATTTAGGAGAATCCAATAATAGTGGGTTTGAACTAAAATGTGGGCTTGTTTCCCATACATGGTGTCAAATGTTGTTGGTAGGATTTTGTCAGTAGAGTAAAGTTGAATTAGGTCTTGACAAAGCAGTAAGTAGGCCTACAAAACAATACACAGTGAGGGCACTAATGTACTATCCTGCGTAACCATTTCGATGCTTAAGTTAGTAGGAATTAGAGAAAGAAAGTAAGAAAGTAAGGGCATAAGAGAGTTTGTGTGTAGTGCATGCAAAGGAGTCAATGTTCCTTTTGATGAGCTACATCTATTTTTAGAGTGGAGTTGGCGAAAATTTAAGAGCATGTCTTGCACATTAACATGTCCACTAAGTTTAGCAAGTAGAGATCGATTGTCTATCATGTTTCAAGATGTAGGGATTGTGATATTGATTGAGTTTTGGATCCTTATCCATCAACGTACGGCTATGTTTAGCCTCCTAATGTGAAGTCAGGGATCAGATAGCGTTTAGTCCTTGCCTTGGGATTCCTTATTCAGTTTGGTCATGGAGAGATCTCTTCAGTCTTGAGCTTAAACAAGTTGGTTCAAGGCTTTACGAGGTTGGTATGGGCTTAAAGGACTTAAATTCAAAATCTCCTATTAGCAGAATTTAAAATTTGTTTGTCAATGCACTTGTCCTACATTCATTACTAACCAAAGTAGAGGTCATAGAATGGCAGTTATATCATCTTACAAGAGCAATGAGTTAGAGGTATGAGATGGTAGTTTAGGCACTGAACCACCATCTATGGTTAGTTAGGTTATCAATTAAGTAACTATTGCGGTACCATTGGCCTTCTAGGACAAAGTAGTAACCAAATCACGAATGGTAAAATGGGATACCACTATGGACTAGTTGTACTGATGGTTGATACTAATGATGAACCTGGGATGAAACAACCTTTGAGGTTGTAGTCTCAAATACATATATATTTGTATGTAATGTATCCATGTATATGTACTATTATATTATGCATGAAAGAATCTAAGATAATCCAAGTCTTGGCTCTTAAGGTACCAAGAACATTTTAGTTGTTTCACCTAAATAAAATAATAAATGAGTTGCTTATTATATTAGTTAGTATGTATGCATGTGTGTGTGTTCTTGTTTGTCATGTACATATGGATGTTGTGACTATGGTATTGGGTTTTGGCTCACCCATTTATAGGATATGTTTTATAGTTGTGAATACTTTTTTAGTGTTGGACATGTATTTGATAGTTGCTTTGATTATTTGGAGGATTGAATAGAAAACTCATGTTGTTTTATGTTATGTCGGGTATATGGAAGTAAATTAGAAATTGTAAAAGGTTATGTTACTAATATTATTTAGGTTGTAAGAACTCAGTTGCATAGAAGGTTTTAAAGGAGATTAATTGTTTGTTGTGTTTATCTCTTATATAATGTACTATGTAGAAGAAAAGATTATATAGAAGTTGATTTTGATTATTATTCGTGAACTGTTGTAAAAGTTATACTAAGTATTGATATAACCTCTTGGAGAGTCATTTGTGGTTATTTGGCATAATTGTAGATTTTAACAAACGTTTTAAGTCTTAGCATATACATATTAAGGTATGTATATGTAGTGGAGTTGTCATAACTAGATTTTAAGGTGTAATCTCTTTAGGTGATATAAGAGTTAATGTTTAAGATCGATTGAGAACTTAAGAATGTTGATCTATAGGATTGTAAATGATGAGAGTAGATAAAAAGGCGGGTTAAGTCTTGACTTCCTTTAGTGAAATTTCAACGTACTTTGTGAATTTTAAACGCTTACTTTGTCGACACTATTGTCTTATACGTATGAATTGTTGAGGTGATATGTTGTGTTAAGAGAGAAACATATAAGCTATCTTAAGTTATGTAAAATGGTAGAAAGTATGAAGCATTAGTGTTGGAGAGTATTCAAAACATCACTTTGAAACTAGATGACCTTTACACTAATATAGACAATCTTTGAGAATAGTATATAGGCCAATATGCAAGCATTTGAATGATTATTTCCTTCCTTTTTGACCTTTTATAGTTGTTAGTTTCTTGTTATAGTCTTTTTTATTTCAATAAACAAGTACTTGACTCAAGAATAAGTAGTTAAATGTGATACGCTTATGCTCCTATAGCTCCAAATATTCAATGATTCCATCCTTGATATTTTTGAATATAGGTAACTAGATTCGTAGACCTATTTACCTATGTTTAATTACTTATTTCTTCAACTTTTGATATTTATAATCAAATTTCTATAAGCCTTTGCTATTGTTGTGTACTCTTGTTTTGTTTTTCTGCTTGTACGTATATTGCCTTAGTGCATCTCATTATGGTTGACTGGTATGGCTATTCTTAACACTGATGTTAACAAAATCATCAACATAACATATTAAAGTTTCTATGAACATTGATACCTTACTTCATGAAACAATATCTAAACAATAGGTGTATATATCCAATAACAACTAAACTCTATCTTGATCTTTCAACAACAACAAAATTTTATAGGTGGAAGAAACTAAACATTCTAGGAGTTTCAATTTTAATAAGATAAATGAATTGACATGTGAGAATGAGTATGATACCATAATTGATACAACTTCTAAAAAAAGGAAAATTTTAATAGGTGATCTAATAAGGAAAATAAGATTTTAGTTATATATCTAATAAAAAATAGTTAATGAGAAATTGAATAATAACTATAACTTACTATAAGATAAGTACAAAATTTTAAACCCATTATAAACACTATGAATAGGATTTTAACTCCTCTCTAATAAATTACTTAAGCAAGATACCACTCGCTACAATAAATTAGAGGGGGCAGCCTAATAGTCATGATAAAATCAAGTAAGCCTTTAAACTAAGATTTATTTCTTTTCATTTTTTTTCCATTGTTGCTTTCAATAAAATGATGAAATCATAAAAAATCTACATGATAAGGTCCTTACATTTGAACCTTGAAACATAATCAACCTTAATCCTATTTATGGCAAAATTAAGAACAAAAGATACTAATATATATATTTCGAATAGATTGTTGATTAAACAAACTCTTCGAAATACCCATAACTTTTTATGTAATATCGAGATTGAACTATATCACACCTTTAGCCTTTGATTCAATCATCAATTACACTAAGATAATGTTTTGTTGCGTAATTTTTATGACACTAAATTATATAAAATATTTTTTCTCATGTTGGTTTATAATTTTACTTGGTGATTGGATAAAAAATTGGGTTGATCAGTTGGACAAAAGACTTAGATTTTGTCCTATTTACACTAAGATACAAAAATCATATTCGTTGGACAAAAATAAAAATATTTTACATTATCAAAAATACCTCTCCATGTTATAATAATAAGTTAATTGATATTATTTTTATTAAATATTACAAAAAAGTATTTATTTTATAATATAAATAATTATTTTTTAATATAACTTTTGTGTCCAATATTGCACAAATCAAATATAGAACAATAAGCTTATACTGTCTAGTCTTCCTTATATTTGTTATGTCTAGTTCTTATAACTAAACGCTACCTAAGATTTTAATCCTAATAAGTGAAAGTGTAATTAATTATGTAATAGAACATAGAACACATGCTTGATAAGAGTAAAAAGTTCAATCTTATAACTAATTTAGATAATGACTTTAAGGCCTAAACTTGTAAAGAAAGGCCCTAGGATTTTAGATTGAGACCCCAAACCTTAACGTAGGTGAATATTTGAAAAACAAGACAAAATTTGACAAATTGATCTAGATGGTTGACCACCCTACTAATGTGATTGGCCCTATAATACAAGTAGTCAACTACCTTACCATATAGGTGTTTGATTGACTACTTTTATTTAGCATTCAACCACGGCTACATCTTAATTCTTGGCCTTAAGCTATATTAAACGTTAGTTAACCCAAGATAATAGTAATTTAAGAGAAGTTTTTCAACAATTAACCAAATATCCCAAATTTATAGTTAACATTATTAGAAAGGACCACAAGCAATTATATATGGACAAAATAAGTACAAGTAAGTGGTCATTCTATCATATATGGATTGCTTATCTATTTTAGTCTTATTATTAACAGCTTAACCATTTCTAACACAAAAACTCATTAAATGTATGCTTATTGTGCATACACCAATGTTGATAACCATTTTGCATTGATGGATCATAGACCAATTGGCTTGGGGACACATTAATCAAGATGACATAGCTTACAATTAGGCATAAAGGTTAATAGCCATTTTTGAATAGGTAGTTTGTTTATATAATGGAACTATAACTGATACTAAATAGAACATCTAAAACGAACTTAATGAGTCATGATAGTGTATGGGATATGACTATGTATGGGAGTAGTGTATTGGACTACTACTGGTTGATATTGGTAGTGATTCTAATATGAAATGATTTTATTTTGGTTTATGAATTTTCTAGATCGGTTTCATTTCATGACTCTCATAGCCTAGGATGCTGAGATTGCTTATGTTTGTTGTCGTCACTTTAAATTACCTTCAGCTAGTATTGTGCATTTCTAGCTAACAAAACTTAAGTCACATGTGATTTAACTTTGAGTTTGCCTATAGTAGAATAACTATTTATTGGGGTTCATAACTCACCCTATGAGTTTAAGATATGACGACAAAATCCACATGTCATAAGTTCATTTCACCAATTTTTTTCTCTTCACAAGAAGACTCATAGATAAAGATTAAAACAAGATATAAAACGAAGGTATGGACTTGTTTAGCTTAAGACTCGAGAGTTGAAGTGATGTTGTATAACTATTTTATTAACAGTGGATTTATTTTGCAAACAAAGGTCAAGATGGTCCATGTATAAAGTTACGTAAGGAGATTATCTTGGAAGATAGAAGAGATTTTAAAGAACCTAATCTTAAACAAGTTGGTGGGTGAGACTCAAATGTGATTAGCTAACTTATTTATTAACCAAGTTTGCTAATAAGTCTAGTTATGGAATCTTTAACTCAAACATTTTTATAAATACATCTAACCTTACTCGGTTATTAATTACATTAAACTTACTCAATCTAAACCCATTTATAGTCGTGCCTTTGGTGGTGGACTTGGAGCACACGAAGGCCATCATAAGGAGTATCAATTGTTGACCACTATCAGGGGTTCCTCTGACCTATCTAAAGAAGTGGCCACCTATCTCCCCGAATGTCCTTTGTTAATTGAAGCAATCATGGTGCTACACTTTAGGTTTTTTTTCTCCCTCCTTCTAAAATATTTTATTTTTTGATTTTATAAGTTTTCATTAAATTTAATTTTATATAATATTATAATTATAATATGAGAGTTTATATTATTTTTAGAACTATGATGACATGCCATTAACTGCATGTAGCGCCATTAGATAAAAAATCATTACAATATGCAAGTTCAACCAAATAGATCAAATATATATAATATATACTAGCGGACAATGCACTTGGGATACATGTGTAGCTTAAATAAAAATAAATTTATATGTTTAAAATTTACCATTATTTATTTGGTGAAAAATCATAATTTTTGTTAAATAATATAAATATAGGTTTATTTGTTTTTCTCCTATTTATACCCACTTTAAATCCTTTAGTTTTTTACTTATGAGCACATAAGGATTATAGACATAAATTCATTCACGTGAGTAGACATTAATCATGGATATATTTCATCATAATTGGAATTTTGACCTTACGATATGTGTATGTAAAGCAATGTAGGAAAGAAAATAGAAAGAGAGAGAAACTATCAAAGAGAGAGATCATGAGATAAGCACTATGTTGTGAGAGGACATAGTAGAGAAAGTGGGTTTTGTTATTGGGATAAATTAATAGGAGAGAGTAGGTTGTGTTGACAGGGCTCTTTAAATATGGGCCCCTCATGCCTGTCCAAATCTAATGCGTCTCACCATTTAAGGCTTACCCCCCTAGGCTCAAGCCTTAAGCCTGGCTTGAATGAGCCTAAGAGGCTCTTTAATGACTTGAAGATACTGAATAAGGATAAGAGATCAAGTTAACAAACACCTTTGGCATATGTGAGACACGTTAAACACCACGAGCCTACTCTCTCATACTTACGAGAGAGGATTCTACCTACTAACTACCTTCCAATTGCCAACACTACTCCGCTATAAATACTAGACCACTACCTAATGGTAAGCTACTTGACACTTTGTGCACTTGAATCCGTATTTTGCTCTTAAGCATTCCCTACTCTCGAAAACACCTTACTGACTTAAGTATCGGAGTGGCCATATCGGACAATCCCCTGACATCCCTTTATAGTATTCTCTTTTATAGGCTTACCCAATACGCAAAGTCCAATCTTTACTAGCAAAGACCTTGAGATGACATTTGGCGCCGTTTGTGGGAAGTTAAATTCTTGCACAAAAAACCCTAAACACATTCCCTAAACATAATTCTTGGACATCATGTCTAGTCACGACGACCAAGAGAACCACTAATTCGTGAATAACCAACCTGTGGAGAACCAGCCCCTTCTAAGGGAAACATTAGAGGAGCACCTATTAGAAAGCTTGATTGGGGAATTTGCTACTCAAAATAGGCTACTTTGTGCTTGCCTTGAAGAAACCAAGAGGCGTAGAGCACAAACTCACCCCCCGAAGCCTCTGATGCCTATACTGGGTAGAACTACCTATAGTAGCCATGAAATGGTAGGGATCGACAACTTGATCCCCTAACGTAGCAACAGCCAGAAAGGTTTACAGCCACCAGCGACTGAGCTTTGGCTAGTAATAAGTAAGTAGTCAATTCGTAGGGAGTACTAGCTCCCTCAGTAGCACACCAAGCTCATTTAGCAGATGATGTTGACCTCAATGATCTCCGTACAATTGTCAAGAGGCTCTCTAAGTAATAGGGGGGTCAGACAACTGGAGATGTCGGGTTGGTTGCTAGCAATGGAATCCCCTTTACTAGGGGCATCCAAGATGAAGTGTTGCCCCCTAATAGCAAGCTTCTGTCCTTGGACCAATATGATAGTATAGGAGATCTTGACGACCACCTCCTCTACTTCCACACCCTCATAAACTTTCATGGTTATGGGGATGTTATAATGTATAAGGCTTTCTTAGGCACCTCAGGGAAAGCAGCTTGAATGTGGTTTAACCACCTGCCCGAGAACTCCATAACTCCTTTGATGAGTTGGAATGGAAATTTAGCCTCCATTTTAGGGTTAGCAAGCCCTCCGTTTAAGGACACGTCGTCCTTATACTTGATAAGGTAGAGTAAAGTTGAATCTCTATGTGATTACGTGGCTCAATTCAATAATGCCATAGTTGAGATCCCTCAGCTGGACGAGGGAGTTGTTGTCCATGCCACTTAACTCAGCATCTGACCTTCGGGAGACTTCTAACAATCGCTTGCGAAGAGCAAATCAAAGACCTTGGCCGACTTCTAGAATAAGGCCTAAAAGTACATCAACCAAGAGGATAATATTTGTACTAGGCATGATGCTAACCAAGAGAGGTCGGATGGAAAGCAGGACAAGGAAAGATTGTTCGTGAAGGATCGCCTTCATGGAAGAGTACCGAGCAAATCAAAGGAGGAGGGTTCAAGAAAGAAGAAGTGACGAGTTGAGTGAGACCACTCCCCTCTCCTATCTATATGCAGTGTATCCCCCTAAATAGACCCATGGTTCAAGTCTATTCTGAGGTAAAGCACAAGAACCTACTGCAAAGACCCCCAAAAATGAAGGGGAACTTTAGTCATCAGAACTCGGATAAGTATTGCTAGTTCTACGGTGACTATGGCTATACCATTGACGAAAGTTTCTAGTTAAAGAATGCAATCGAATACGCCATTTAGTGAGGCTTCCTTAATGAATATGTAACCCAACCAAGGAATAATGACCGTTTTGATGACATTGATGACCGAGCATCCCGAAGGTGGTGAACCAAGGCCAAAGTAGAGAAAAGTGTTAACTGCCATAATGACCGGGCCCCTAACGGTGTCATCAATGTAATAGTTGGGAGGCTAGACCCTAGGAGCTGATCGAGTACCAATAGCTCGGTTAACATCTCATCCAAGGTGCTAGTAGTAAGGGAGAAGAGACAAAAGCTAGATACTTCTATCTCATTCTTCGATGAAGATATGGAGGGGTAGATACCTCCCATGAGGTTGCCTTAGTCATAGGGGCAAGGATCATGAATTTTGAGGTCCTAAAAATAATGGTGGACACTAGCAACTTCACTGATATCCTCTTCCTCCACACACATGAGAGGATGAAGAAGAAGCTGTCGGTTAAGATGAAGTTGTACCACCACAACTTGATTAGCTTCAATGGAAGTATCGTCCGGGCTAAGGGGATCATCACTTTAGACATGGAGGTTGGCAATGACGACCACGTGGTATGATGACTAGTAGAGTTCATTGTAATTAACTGCCCTTCCCTTTATAGCGATCTCTTAGGAAGACTACGTCTAAATGCGTTTGGGGTCATCATATCTTCCCTTCACCTGAAGGCAAAATTCACGACTTTGATTTGGGTAAGAATATGTAGGTATGATTAGAAGCTTTCATGAGAGCTATGTGTTAGGGTTACCAGAGGCGACGGAATCTTCGCTTTAGAGTTCGGCCAGTAGGAGAAGCTGGCAAAGAGGGGCAAGCTGGGTGAAAAAACCAAAGATGCCTAAATCTATCCCTCTCTTGACCAGACCATGAAGGTTAAGATCGAGACTCCTCTTGAGGTGAAGGACGAAATTATTGATCTCTTACGGGCCAACTCAGATAGGTTTACCTGGTCGGCGCCAGATATGCCTAGGATCTCACTTGACCTAGCAACCTGTAGCCTTGACATCAACTCCACCCTATGACCTGTTAAGTAAAAGAAGAGGCACTTCACTTCAGAGAGGTAGGCTATGATTGAGGAAGAAGTGTAGAAATTGCTCAAAGTCGGCTTTGTGAGGGAAGAGAAGGACCCAACTTGGCTAGCAAACATAGTGCTAGTTAAGAAGAAGACTAGGAAGTGGCGTATGTACGTCAATTACACCAACTTCAACAAAGCCTGCCCAAAAGATTGCTTCCCTCTTTCATGAATTGATAAGCTTATCGACTCCACTTTGGGACATGCCTTGTTAACCTTCGTGGATGCCTTCTCGAGGTATAATTAGATTAAGATGGACCTGAATGACAAAGTTTATACCTCCTTTGTCACCGACTACGGCACATACTGCTACACAGTGATGTCATTTAATCTAAAAAATGTTGGGGCCAGGTATTGACAAATGATGATGAAATTGTTTAAGCCCTAGATCGAGCGCAATATGAAGGTATACATCGACGACATGATCATCAAGAGCATGAAGCTAGGTGACTGTATTAAGGACCTCCAAGAATCCTTTGACTAGATCTAGACACAGGATATGAACCTGAACCCCTAAAAATGTGCCTTTAGGGTCGGTTTTAGCAAATTTTTAGATTTCTTGGTCACCTAAAGAGATATGGAGGCTAATCTCGAGAAGATAAGCGCCATTAGGAGGATGAAGTAACCAACCTCAGTTCGATATGTATAAAAGCTCATTGGTATGGTGGCTGCATTGAGTAAGTTCGTCTTGAAAAGTGTGAACAGATGTGCCAAGTTCTTTAAAATCTTAAAAAATTCAAAGGGTTTTGAATGGACCCTAGAGTGCGTCATCGCCTTCCAACAGCTCTAAGATTTCCTCGCGTACCCACCGGTTCTCTCCAAGTTTGTCTATGGGGAAGACCTATTCTTGTACCTGGCCATGAGCAACTATGTGCTCTCTTATGTGCTAGTTAGAGCAGATGGAAGGGAATACAAGTCTGTATACTATGTCAACCATATACTCCATGAGCCTAAGGTTAGGTACACCTAGTTAGAAAAATTCACCTTGGCCGTTGTTATCTCAGTACATCGGCTAAGACCCTATTTCCAAGCACACCAGATTATCGTACTTACAGATCAACCGCTATGTACCATGTTGTAGAAGCCTAATACATATGGACGGATGATGAAGTATGCAATGGAGCTGAATGTGTACGAAATCTAATTCTAGCTACGAATGACTTATAAGGCATAGGTGCTGGTTAACTTTGTGGTAGAATACACGGTAGAGGAAGAAGCACTATTAGGCGACGACAAACCAGTGTAAACTCTCTACATCGACGAATCATCTACCTCGAGGGGTAGAGGTATAAGTCTCATTTTGATGGGCCCGTATAAGGTTACAGTCTGCTATGCCCTCAAATTCGGGTTCAATGCTAACAACAATGAATTCGAGTATGAAGCCCTCATCGCCGGTCTCAAGTTGGCCAAAGAGATCAACATTGAACACATACAGGTCTTCTCGAACTTTATGCTAGTTGTCCAGCAAGTTTGAGGCTAATATGAGGCTAGGGACGATACGATGGCAATATACCTAGAAAAGTTGAAGAGCCTTATAGTCGAATTCTCTTCATGGAGCATTACGAGGATCCCTAGAGTCGAGAATTCAATAGCAAATTGGCTATTCAAACTCGCCTCTACTAGGATATAGAAACTGAAGGTGAGGGATAAGAAGATTTTCATAGAGTACCTGCCGAAGAAGAGCATAACTTCGGTCTCGACCAAAGTCTTAGAACTAATAATAGTAGCATCAGAGTCGAGCTGGATAGATCCTATGTATAGTTATTTGGAGCAGGGCATGTTCTTAGAAGATAAGAGGGAGGCGAAGAAGCTCAGATATCATGCCACCAACTATATGTTGGTTGATGGCATCTTATACCATAGGAGCATCATCCTCTCCTTGCTCGGATGTTTGCAAGAAGATGAGGGCCTATGCATCATGGAAGAACTGCAAGCTGGAGTGTATAGTAACTACATTTAGTCCCAAGCCCTCTACCTTTGAGCACTACAGCTTGAGTATTATTAGCCTACCATGAGGTAGGATGCCAAAGCCATAGCCCAAAAGTAGTCACAGTGCCAATAGCATGCTCCTATCAATCATGCACCCAACACTAGTCTCTAACATTTGACCAGCCCGTGGCCATTCACATAATGGGGTACCGACATTCTTACGGCCTTCCCAAAGGCTTTGGGAGGATGGCAATTCAAAATAGTTGCTATTGACTACTTCACCAAGTGAGTCGAAGTTGAAGTAGTGGTAAAAATCATAGAGAGAAGTGTGGAGTCTTTCGTTAGAAACAACATCCTCTCCTGGTTTAGGGTTCCTTATGCTCTCATCATGGATAATGGGCGATAGTTTGATAACCTCAAATTCAAGGAAAGGAATTTTGCGTTAAGTACTACATTACGTCATACTTCACATTGGTTACCTATCCCCAATCAAAAGGATAAGTAGAGGTAGCTAATTGAATCATCTTAGATAGCTTGAAGGAACGAGTGGACCAAGCTTGTGGTGTTTGGGTAGACGAACTACCCAACATTTTATGGGGATATAGGACTACCTACCGAACTTCCATATGCGAAACACCCTTTCACTTGGTGTTCAAGTCCGAGGCAGTCTACCTCATTGAACTTGAACTCCTTAACATCTGGACTCGAAGCTTCGACACCATCCTTAATGAGTCCCTATTGCAAGCTAATGTCAACACTATTGAAGGGATTCGAGACTTCGCTGCAGCTTAAATAACTGCATACTAGCATTGAGTCACCTGATACTATGATCAGAAGGTTAGACATAAGGAATTCAAGGTTAGTGAGTTGGTTTTCTAAAAGTTAGAGGCCACTAATTTGTGAGAAAGACAGGGCAAGTTGGCCCCTAATTGGGAAGACCCAGTCAAAGTCAAGGAAAACTTAGGCAATGGAGTATACAGAATAGAAAGACTAGACGACGAGCTCATCTCGTGTACATGGAATGTCGATAACCTTCAGCTTTACTTTGATTAGCATACTACTATGTAAATCATTTCAGAGTAATGAATGAAAACTACGTTTTATAATTATTGTCTACTGTTTTCTCTCTCTTATTGTCCTAGCCCCCAAAGGGTGAACAGACTTAGTTACCGGGTAGGTCAAAACACCATTAACTTGATCCCTTTTGGTAACCTTAGCAAGGGGAAATACCCCTTGTATGGAAGAACTCCTACTTATCGAGTAGGTTGGAACACCACCGACTTGTTCCTTTCGAGTAATTTCGGCAAGGGGAAACACTCCTTGCATAGAGGAATTCTTACTTATTGGGTAGGTCAAAATACTACCAACCTGACCCCCTTGGGTAACCTTGATAAGGGAAAGCACCCCTTGTACAGAGGAACTCCCACTTATCGGGCAGGTCGAAATGTTACCGACTTGACCTCTTAAGGTAACCTCGATAAGGGGAAACACCTTTTGCACAGAGGAACTCCTACTTATTGGGTAGGTTAGAACGCCGTTGACCTGACTCCTTTAGGTAACCTCAACAAGGAGAAACATTCCTTGTATGGAGGAACTTCTATAGATAAACATTTAAACAAGATAAAATGTACAAAAAAGAAGAAGAAGAAGAGACAAAGCCAAACCACACAACAAGGGATACAAGTAAGTTGAAATTTCATTCATTACTTGAAAATTACAAAATTAAGGCCAGTATCTCTACTTAGGATACAAGACGGAAAATAAAACTATTGCCTGGCATCAGCTAGCTTTGGTAACTGCAAAAAGTCTAAGGCTTCAATTTGCTTGGAGAGCTAATCCATCGTTGGTCCTTGGGGAGGTTAGCTTTAGGTTAGAGCAAAGGTTGAAGGTTACTAATAGGGGTCAATAGGAGGATCACCCTGACCTTGATTGCCCTGAGAAGTACCTTCAGGGGTGACCTCTTGCCTAGTTGTTGAGGTAGAAGTGGATGTAGAGGTATTATGCCCGACCTTAGCACTAGAAAGGGTGCCTTAGACTTCGCTGGCTACTTAAGCAGCCTCCATCTCCTGCTCTTCGGCCTCCCTCTTCACCCTAAAGGTAAGGGAATCCAAAAAACTCAAGAAGCTTAGGTCGAGGTTCAGATAATGGGAGAGCACTTGTCTACTCATGTAGCAGGTACATTTGATGGACAGGTCTTCCAACTTGTCTACTTACTTGTCCATCCACGATAATTGGCTATGGCCTTCTTTGCGACGACATCGTTGAGGACCTCTCCACTCTTTATTTTAGAGATGATCTTTTCCATTTTTGAAACTCTCTCCTGTAGCTCTTAGACTTACTGCTCTAACCCTACATTCAAACCGGCCATCTCCAGTGAAGTAGCTTTGACACTGTCATACTAAAAGGCCTTTATCGATAGCTCAATTTGTAACTTGGCCATCGAAACCTTCAGCTTGGCGTTCTCTCTCTCAAGTTGGGCCTTAGCTCCCCTCTTTTCATCCAATCTCTGAGAGAGATGAGCCTTAGTCCTCTGTTTATTCTCGAGCAGAGCCCTCAGGTCATCAGCCCCTTCAACAGTGCCTTCAGTAGCTTCTCTCTCCTATTCTACATCCTTCAACCACCCTTGAAGCCTAACTACTTGCACATAAGAGTGGCGTAGGCGCCAATTAGGTTTGGTGAATTCATCCAAATAATTATTAGTAGAAGACTCTACCTCTTGTAGGTCCTTTTCAGCCTTGTGCAATGCTTCTCAAAAGCCCTTTACCTCTTTCTAGATAATATCACACTTGCTTAGTTGAAGCAACATATGGTCATGGTACAACAAAGAAGCATGAGCTAAGGTTAGTTTGATGACATGGATGAAGCACATCAAAGTAAAGAGGCGAAGGCTTACCTATTGTATGAGTGTGCTCAAGTAGCTTACCATCTCCATAAGGTCGCTCCCGCCTACCCTAGACAACTCTTCAAGGATGGCCTAATCGCTAAGGGTGTAAGACCCTAATGGGGCCTAGTAGTTGAGAGACTAATGCTGTAACATGAGGTCATTAGTTTAGACCTCCCACTTTAGCATCAAGAGCTTTCCCTTAACCCTTTTAATCTCAATTTTGGGAGCTTAGCTTAGGAGCTCTTCATTTTGGGAGATGTAGGACACCTTCTTGAATGAGTTTAGCTCAATCCCCAAGAGTTTGACCTTATTGAGGATGTCAAAAAACTCGCCCCCAAGTTCGTATATACACTTATAAGGATGAGTTGTCAGCTACTTGAACCATATCGCTCAACTCAAGGGTGCCCTCACTAGAGGCCTTTACTTCTTGGCTTTGAGCGCTACTTCCCCAAATGTCTTGGGAGCCTTCCTCTTCTGCCTTCCCACTTCAAGTAGGGCAGTAGCCACATCCGTCTCCTTCTCTCTCTCCTTAGGAGGGGTAAGCATCTGTATATCCGGCTAGTCAGTGTTAGTGGATTCGTTCCCCACAATAATGGGCTCGACAGTAGGGACAAGGGTAGGGGAAGGAAGAGCTATGCCTAAAGGCTCCATAACCAGTGCCTTTGCTTGGAGACCGATGGCAATCCCTTGAGGAACAACTATGACTTGGACCTTGCTGATCTTCTTAGCCTCTAACTTTACCTACACCACTTTTCCCTTTGGATCAGACGCCTTAGTCTTGGCTTACTGGCAGCTCATTAGCTCATCCATAAAGGGACTGGGAACCTTTGTAGCTAAATTTTTACCGGCAAAAAAAGATTAAAACAGTGAGGAAAAAGAAAAACAAGGCAAAAACAAAAGAAACAACTACTACCATTCACTAACTCTATCATAATCGGCATAGACAAGGAAGATCCCCCATTTTATAAAAAGAGACGTTAGACAAAGCATCTTTACCTAGCACAATGTAGGTGTTCGTATAAGGAATGAACTTATACCTTCAGCCCATTTCTTCACCATAGCTTTCTTCATGCTGGGGAAGAGCTTGGAGATTGGATAGCGGAAGTATCTCTCCATAGCCTCCGTAGTATTTATCTCTTGGCTATGTTTGAGGTCTATGAAAGCTTGAATTTGTTGTGTAACCTCTATGTCATTAGGGCTAAGCCCCTTTTGAGCCCTGGTTTAAACCAACTCGGTCCATAGCGTCTAAAAATTTGCCTCATCGGGTAGGTCAACCACTATGTAGTCATCCTACTAACCCTTTATTGAATTTATAAGGCCGTATAATAGTTTTTTTCCAGGACAAGGTTAGAGGTATGGCCAACCCCCTATGCTTTTCCATATGTAAAAGTAGTTGAGAAGCTCAGGAGTAACCTTTATCACTAGGTACACGTAGAGCACCTAGAAAGCCTTTAACACCTTCCACCCATTGGGAGGAACTTGTGTCGAACTGTATTGGTGGAAGTTGAAAAGCTCTTTTTCAAAGCTACTTGGAGGGAGGTGTTACCCAAACTCTAAGCACTTCTCAAACATTATGAAGTGTCTCCTTGATAATAGGGCCATCCGCTTGTCCATGCTTGGTAACTATATTTGCCACCTAAGGATCGGTTCAACAATAAAGTTACTTAGGATCCAACTGGGGGTAAAGGGTTTGCTTTTACTCACCTAGCCGTTAGGGCCCTTGACCGTCCCAAGTGCTTCGAATAAATCCTTAGGAAGGGGGAAGAGGCAGGAGGTCATATGCATATACGTCCCTGGGGATGATATTGATGAGCTTAGCCCTATCCAGAGCCTCCATTACCATCCTAGTGGAGTCATCAAATTATGCCAAGGACAAGACTTCGTCCTCTCTTACTAGGGGGGATCACCCCTTGTAAACTTGGAGTTAAAGATGTGCCGTGACAATCCAAACTTGTCTCACTTATGTTGTTATGAAAGGTGATGAAGAAGATTGAAGTTTGAAAAGTTCTTGAAAGAAAGTTCGATGCAAAAGAATGAATTTCATAGTAATGGAATAAAGAGATTAGGGAAAAGTAATCTCTTGTTTTAATTGTGCTATTTATAGGCTAAGTGTTTGGGAAACCACATAGGTAGTTATAGGGATCTGCATAAGCATAAATTCCTTGGAATGCTGCAAGGTAGATACGTGGAGTTAAGTTTGATCGGATGGTCACCTTTAAAAGGCAAAACACATAGAGCTATATGTAGGCCTGCTAAGATAAGACACTTGTCACATCACATTAAATGCACTAAAAATAGGCGTGGTAGGGTTAGAATTTGAAAAGTTTCTTCTACGAGAAGTTTTGCCAAGGCTCCTCCAGCTTCTACTTGGTCGACATCCTAGAAACATGATGTTCTGAATCGAGCAATCATGCCTGCTTGGTTGATGACGAGCATAGTTCAACTAGGCTGGCTCGACACCTCAGATCACCCATTTAAGGTTTCAATCTACTTGCCTTAGGATTAACTACCTAGCTGAATGCAAAGGTATCCTGCTCTGACACTCTAACCAAAGCTTCGTCTTACTTAGATCGTTAGCACTTTGTTTCAGCATTGTTGTCGACACCTTAGCCTTTCCCACTTCAGGCACCTTCGGCCCGGTAATTCACTACTATGGATACCTTTAACTCAACTGTTCACCATCTTGGACATCATTGCTTCGGCCTTCCGTTTGCTTAGACCTACACCTTCACCATGTTAGTATGGTAGCATCAACTCGAGCTTTACTAAGTTAAATCGGCTACACGCCTAAGTGGTCCATATATCCTTTCTCCTTGCCTTCGCCTCAGTAATGAGACTGCAAAGGGGGTAAGTGTTGATAGGGCTCTTGAGACATAGGCTTCTCAGGCCAGTCCAAATCTAATGCACCTTACCATTTAGGGTTATCGCCTTGGGTTCAAGCCCTAGGCCCGAGTTGAACGGGCCCAAGAGGCTCTTTAATGACTTGAAGACATTGGATAAGAATAAGAGACTAAGTCAACAATTACCTTCAACATATGTGAGATACGTTGGATACCACGAACCTACTTTTTTATACTTATGGGAGAGAATTCTGTTCACCAACTGCCTTTGAACTGCCGGCACCACTTCATTATAAATATCAGATCATCACCTAATGATAAACTACATGATACTTTGTGTACTTAAGTCTGTTCATTACACTTAAGCATTCTCTACTCTCTAAAATACCTTACTGATTTAAGCATCAAAGTGATCATATCAGACAACCTTCGACGTCCCCTCGTAGTGTTCTCTTTTGCAAGCTTACCCAATATGTAAGCTCAATCTCTATCGACAAATACTTTAAGACGGTAGGTTAATATAATAATTTTACCCTTAATATAAAACAATTATAATTTTAATAAGTTATTTTTAATGTTAGTTTTTTTGTAATAAAATTTTATTTGAAGCGTTGAATGGTAATATTTAAAAGTGCAGTTACTTTTTGGCTAATCTACTTTAATAATATAGATTAATGGAAGAGAGTAGGTTGATATACTAATTTTACTTTTCGCATAAAACAATTATAGTTTTAACAAGTTATATTTAATGTTAGTTTTTTTGTAATAAAATTTTAATTGAATTAAACGGATCGTTATTTTATTTTATGATGAATTTATTTTAATAATAGAGATAACATGGGTTGATGTACTATTATGCTTGTGCTATGCCATGATGGATTCGAAATGATTGCTTGATTAATGGAGTTGATCGGAAGTCGACTGTCAGTTCAATATGATATTCGAAAGTTTCAGACGAAACATTATGATATAGCAAAAGCATAATTTGAGGTCACAGGTCAAACAAGACACCACATGCCGAAGGTTTAAATCAACAGAAATGACATTCAATGATCAATTGTACAAATACCTAGTTTTTTCAACCGTCCTCTTTATAAACTATTTGCTCATGTTGAAAAAGGAAAAGAAAAATAGAAAGAAGAGTAGTGTGCATCAAAACAGCGGAAGATCAAACATATTGTTCAAGTTGAACATCCTTGGATTTCAGAGGAACGTACTCTCCTAAATAAACTTCTAGGTGATCGGACAACGCGGATTTGTCGATGTTCTCGTGATGATAGGATTTGCAGACGAAGTAGATGACAGTTTGGATGGTGAGCCCGAACAAGATCAATGTACAAAGAAGCGAGAAGAAGAGCATCCCGAATCCAATCCTGAAGAAAATTCCTAGCCAGTCTCCGTGCACCACCAAGTTTTCAAATGCTACCTGTAGCGCCCCAAGGAGTACATTCAAGATGAAGAATATGACAACAGCCAGTCCCATCTTTCCCCTTATCAGCGCCCTGCTTTTGACCATCGCTCGAACCCCATAAGCCTCCTCTAGGACCGACACAACAGTTGCCAATTGCCAAACAATGCTCATGTACACGAACCCCACCAAGTACAACACGAAAATGACGAAGAAAATGACCACACTTATGTCCGTATTGCCAAGTACTATAGCCCAGAAGATGAAGACTAGGATGGCAATAACGTTGTATAGGAAGATTGCCACAAAGATGCATAAGAAAGTAACCATGAGTCTCTTCCACACCTTTGGCACAACGCTCATCACCTTACTAAAGCTCACCTCTCGGCCGGTATAAATGCTGGCTATGGTGTAGACCATGGCGGAGGTGGAGAGGAGGGAGAAGATGAGGAGGAAGGCGAAGTACGCTGCTTTGAAGAGCCAAAAAAGGGTCCATTCCTTGGAGAGCATGTCGGAAAGCTTCTGGTAGCGCAGTGTCCCCATTCGTGTCTCATCCAGCGCGACCTCGTTGTGGATGATCTTGGCAAATATGACATCCGAGACTTCGACGTGTAGGAGGAAGATGAATGCTAGAGGGAGGATCAGAGCTACAGTTATTTGAGTAAAGATTTTCCTCCATGAAAAGATGATCTTGCAAGACTCGTTGTGGATGCCAAAGAACCCGAGAAATTGCATTTCTTCTTGTTCCCTCTCCATGGTTGCTTCTCTTTGTTTCTCTTCAATCTGGTTTGATTAGAGAGGTCGGGTCAGAAGGGAGATGAGATGATGGCAGAGGAGTTGGAAGAAGAAGAAGAAAATATTGCTAGTGAGCTTGGCCGGCTTGGATGAACTTTCTATATCTCAATGCAGTGCCCCTTGATTTTTAGGAAACCAAGTCAAGGCCTTGTGCTCATTGCCCATTGGTGAGTTGAATGAAATAATAAGAAACGACAAGATATTAAGATTCAGAGTCAATGTCTTTATTTTAATACTTCCACCTTCTACGATAAACTGTTCCATTATTGACATGAACTTTTGAAGCTTGGCTTTTAGGAAATAACAAAGTTGCCCTTCATTCTTTCGGTTAAATCCACACTCATTTTTAGTTTATCTTTATCGGAGATGTTTGTCGTGGTTTCATGAGGTAAGAACTCCTTTAGGAAGAAAAATGATTTATGTACTCGTATGATAGGCTAATATCACTAAAACTTTTCTCCTTTATGAAATATTTGATCAATAAAGTTGATTCATTTACTTTTATTAATACTTTTGTCTTTTTTACTTTAGTGTTACTTTTGTATAAATTTTACATTATGAGTTATGTAAATAATATTAAATCCTCTTTATAAAAACATCGGATAAAGTATATAGTTTATATAAGAAAAGAGTTCTTTAATATCTATACTAAGAATGAACCAAAAGGTTCATTATCTTTTTTCACTTTTTGAAACACAAATATAAATTTGTTTATGTAGAAGAGGAATCATGATTCCATTCTTCATTCATTAATTATTATTAATTAATATTACTTATTTAGTCTTCAATATAATTATAATACTTAATAATTAAGGGTATTTTTAATAAATAGTACCATATACATATTCCATTACTCGAATATCTCCAAACATAATAATGGATTTATAATTTCAGTTTTAATTCCATTTCATTTCATTCTATTTCTTTAAAACTATTCTTTTATAAAAAAATAAAAAAAAAGACATAAAATTTTGACATATTAACCAAGAAACTCAATGGGTTTTTACCAATAAAGATGATTTACTAATTACCATAAATTCATTGATTGGTGAGATATCGCCAAGTAAATTTTTTATACAAAGTTAGACTCTAAGTATTGAAAATATCAATAAAATTTACGGGCTACTTTAATTTTTTCAAGAATATAATGGAAAGGAATTTTAACCAATATCATATCTATATCAATAGAAATTAAAACATGAATTGATCGTTTATTTTATGGATCTTTTTATAGACCGTCTTAAAGGATGGATTCTGCTATCCATGGTTGAAAAGAAAATATGAAATGTAAAACCGACGGACAAGGGCAGAGTTGTAACTGTACTGTAAACGACTTGGCTTCTTTCTTGATTTGACCGATTCTATTTCGTGAAGCGCGTGAGTTGAAGTTTCTAAACTAAATATTGTCTTGAAAGCTAAATACAAACAATGGAATCGTCAACATGGTCAGGCAATTTCTTAGAGCTTTCACTTTCGAGAGAAGATGGTTAGGACGACTTTTTGGTACATTTTCCATTGATCCATTCATATCTTAGCGATTTGTTAGTTTTATCGAATTTTAAAGTTCATATGAAAAAAGCTAGTAGACGCTATAACCGTGCCCCTTAGTGTTAAAGCTGGTATATTATTAAGTAAATCAATGATATATGTGATTTCCTATAAATATGCTTCTTCTTTTTTTTTTTTTCTTTTAAAGAAGGAGAGCTGATTTGTGTACGTATATATATAAGTGAAAGCTCATAAAAAAATAAAATTTGAATAAAATTTAGTCAAATCAATTATTGATATAACTCAATTCTCATATTTCTTCATTATCAAGCTTACCATGTGTATTTAAATCTTCTATACTTATCTTCTTATATGTGATCATTTTAATTCAATTCTTTAACATCTTATTATTACTTCATACTCAAACACTAGATGGATAGAGATAAAGATACATAAAGAGAGAGATTTTTTTGTTGATTATGAACATAAAGTTATTTGTATTACAACCACAATCAAGTATTTTGATCTTTATAGTATAATACGAATTAATAATATTTTAATAATGAAAATCTTTTAAATAAAATTATTTTAAAATAAATATATATTAAAGAATGAAATTGAAGCAAAGTGTGGAGCTTTAACTAATGTGTACAACTATCGAATAACAATTTCCTACTACTCTATTTTTTTTTTAAATGTTTTCTAACCAATTGCACTTGCAATTAGGGTTACAACTGGGGTGGATCGTAATAGAGTACCTGACCTGTTTAATTTGTTAAAAGTACTATAGGATTTAAGATCGGGTTTTGGAATTGAATTAAAATTCGATAGTTAACAGGGTTGGGTTATAAGATTCCAAGAAAACCTCATGAAAACCCAACTTGATAAAAATAGTAAATAAATAATATAAATAAAGTTAAGTAACTAATTCTTGGCTTAAAAATGTTCTTTTAGTTCTCAAAAATATAAATTAAGGAATGGGGTTTTAAACTCAAAAATATTCTTTCATTTTTCCAAAAGTGTACTAGTATTAAAGTTGCTTTGACAATGAGATCCATGGAGTTTAAAAAAAATTGTTCTTAGTGAAGGAAGAAACCTAATTTTTTAGCATAATCAATAGGTCTAAAATAGAAATGGAAGAAAACCGTAATATGTTCTATATTTTCATATGTCATTTTATCTTAGCATTATAATAAATTTAGCACTTGTCATTATTGAATGTGATTATTTATTTTTGTTAAGCATTTTATTGCTAATGTAATATATTAGTCATATTTGCAAGGGAAAAAAAAAATATAACAGCCAGCACGTAAACAGGTTGGATCAAGTTGAGCTTTATAATTCCATATTGGGGCAAGTGTAATGCCTTGCTTTATAAGTGTCTACTTAAAAATTATCCTTAAATTTTGGTATTTGAAGGCAGTTCGTTATTGCCAATCTTGAGTTAATTATAAGGTAGAATTTGTACTTCACCATTCATTTAACTTCATAAAATACTTGTTCCCAAATCTATTCTCATTCCATATTATAAACAATAGCAGAAATCTTTACAACAGTGGGCTAAACTCAAAGTATCACAGCTATATAATCTTAGACATGATTTCATTACAAAGCCTAAGTAATATATTTCAATCTCTAAGTTGTAATCCACATATATCATGTTGATACTTCTTATAAGGTTACTTTATAGAACTTAAGACAAATCTTGCAACTGCCTGATCCTTCTCAAGAGAAATTACTTCCCTAAGTGATTCCAGGCCTTTTGCTAGTGTAATTTAATGTTCTGTCTAAACTTCTTTCTTAACTTGAGGATAAAATAACTTATCCCCTTAACTTATTGTAAGCTGAGCGAGAGTGAATAAACAAATAGTAATATAGGTAATATCACAGCATAATCACCAAGCAAGTTATTATTTCCATCACAAAACTTATTATTCCAACTAAGCAATACAAGTGTAGCAAATGTATGCTATGCTAATGCACGTTAAATGAATCGACATCGATATCTTAACCCAGCCCTAGCCCCAACCTAAGCCATTCGGTTAGTTGATACTCCTGAGTATCTAGATACTACATTTAGGAACCTAGAAAAGAATTTCTTGAAGCGATAGCCATGTAATTTTTATATGCTCGAAAAACCAATCTTTATTAACTAAGTTGTTTACTTTACAAAACCAAGATTTCAGAAGTTAAACTAGTTATGTAACGCCCCATAACCCTAAATGGGCGTGACAACCTGCCACATATCCTAACTAACCCGAGATACGTTAAGGCTTTTAAGTCCATAAATCAATGAACATAAATGAATCATACCATAAAATATACATATAAACTATAAAGGAGTAGGTATTCGCATCCACTTATAACCTCATAAAACTTGAAATATCTAGCAGAGGTCAAAGGCGTATCGATTCATAACCAAAAACATAAGACAAGTAAAGTAACTAAATCCTTAAGTATCAGAAAAGGAGTCCATTTCCTCAAAAGAACACATAACTCTCAACATAACATAAACCTCCAATAAAACAGACATTATCCTATCCTAGTTATTATAATAGTAAAGGTACTTAACTCCATCCTCCTCCTAGATGTCATCAACATATTTCTTCTCATAAATAAGGTAGTCTTCAAATCCAGTACTTGAAAAAGAAAAGAATGAGTTGAAGCCCAGTATGGGTGTACAACTACACATGAATGCTAAGCCCAATCGTTCATATGCAGAAATATAGATATAACAAAATAATACAAACAACAAATTAATTATCTCACATTAGGCCAACAGGGTATTCATAATCTCGTCATACTTAGTCTTGGTCTTGGTTTACATACCTAGGTAGATATAAATATATGTTTTCCTTTAAATTTTTTATGCCTAGAGTCTAGAGTCCAGAGTCCAGAAACCCAATATACTAGCTATATTGTCCCATGTGAAAGTCTAATAGGGAAATCTCACACATGATCAGTAATTGCTCCTTTAGTGATCTACCATTGCAAGCTCCTAAAGCGAGCAGATCAAGCACAACCAACAATCAAGATCATTTAGGCCAAATATATATTACTCTGATTACATTCTAAGTCTTAGCACATACAATCATACAAGCTAGTACATATAATCATACAAGTAAGCACTACGTATTTGGAATCGTTCTACAATCGAAAACAGGACTCCAATCTCATAATTTAAACAAAAGCTTAGACCTCAATAAGAGAAACCGAACACCACAAATCTAAATGAAAAACAAGTAATACATTAACCCTCAAGCACTCTACGACTAAGTTCTACTTAGAAGTTATCTATGAATCTATAATCTATTTAATTAAGGTCTCAAAAGAAATAATTGAATCAAATGATAAATTCCAGAATAGAAATAAAACATAATATGATTAAGCCTAAAATTTGATATAACTATAGAAGATCACTTTTTTATTGTAAATCGTAAAGTATGCTATATATATGTTTGTCAATATATATATATATATAAGAGATATATATATATATATATATATATAAGAGAATATAAAAGGAATACATAATTAGAGTATCAAAATATATAAATTATCAAATTGATATGGAAATAAAATAATACGTAGTTAATTAAAAAATAGTATAGTTCATAGAATTTCATAAGGAATATCATAATAATAATTGACAAATAAAATGGACATATTATGCATAATATAATATGCTATACATTTGTAACATTAATGTGATAAGAATACTTAGATCATATTGCCATCAATATCGATAATAGGACATACTAATAATAAATTAGTATCATAATATACCAAATCGACACTCGAGACTTACATCGAATACTATCATTAACATACTCTACAAATAAACAGAAAGTAGTGACCCAACTTGAATACAACAAAAAACAGAAAATTGGCCCCAAAATATATATCTAACCGACATTCCGATTTATGATAAAANCTCTATATCTCTATCTATAAGAAAATATAAAGGGAATACATAATTAGAGTATCAAAATATATAAATTATCAAATTGATATGGAAATAAAATAATACGTAGTTAATTAAAAAATAGTATAGTTCATAGAATTTCATAAGGAATATCATAATAATAATTGACAAATAAAATGGACATATTATGCATAATATAATATGCTATACATTTGTAACATTAATGTGATAAGAATACTTAGATCATATTGCCATCAATATCGATAATAGGACATACTAATAATAAATTAGTATCATAATATACCAAATCGACACTCGAGACTTACATCGAATACTATCATTAACATACTCTACAAATAAACAGAAAGTAGTGACCCAACTTGAATACAACAAAAAACAGAAAATTGGCCCCAAAATATATATCTAACCGACATTCCGATTTATGATAAAATATATTTAACAATACTTTTATACAAAAAAATATTATATAATATGATAATCGAATAATTTATTAGCAGTAATCGAATACTAATAACTGCTTATTTCCACACTAATAACAAAAAATAATAAATAAAACAATATTAATAATAACATAATTCACTATGTATACGATATCGAAAATAAAATTGAAATGACTTGTAAAGTTAAATTGAGATAAGATCACTAGTTGAACACGAACAAGAACCTAACATAAAATGATAATATAAAATTATAATTTGTAAAACAATATACTAAAATATTTAATTAATAACATTTATTGATTCAACTCGAAATGCCTAAAAAAATGGAAATAACTCAAATGAATCCGAACGTTGCTTGTACAATGGATTGAATTGGGAAATGCTATCCAATTTCTGGAGTTTAAGGTGAGTAATTGAGAGACTGAAGATGGGCCAGCGTGATATTGAACAGGGACAGATGGGAAATGGAATTAGGAGTAGGGGATGGAGCTTTTGATAATTTGCAGTGGAAAAACAAGATTGGGAGAGTGAGGTGGGGTTAGCGAGTAATAATGAGGGGGAGGATTTTGTTTACGAGAAAGAGAGGATGGAAGGGGAATAGATGAAAAATGTCGAGAGAGAGAAAAGACAGAGAGAGAGAGTGAGAGAAAAAGAAAGAAAAAAAAAAAAAAAAAGCCGAGAGAGAAGAAAAGCAATGATGAGCTAGGAGAGAGAAAGTGAGAGCCGAGAGAGAGAGAGAATGCTTTGCGGCTGGGAAGAAAAATTATGATATAGGGCATGAGGTAGATTAGAGTAGATCAATTTAAAAATTTTTTAGAAGTTAGGATAGTATTTATATAAAAAAATAATAAAAATAAAAATATATATTATTTAGGATAATAACTTAAACAAAAAAATATTGTAATGTAAAGTGTTAATAAAATTCTTGCATTTAATACGTAAAATAAAATTTAATATACTTAATATATATGTAAAATAAGGATTTTAGAATAATCAAATCGAGATCTTAATTTTAGTTTTTATATTAAAAAAATGCTTAGAATGAAATTGGAATTGTTTAAATTTTATTAAAATGAGTAATTAACTACTAAGAAGTGATTTCTAACAATACTATTTTAAAGGATTTTATAATTTAATTAAATCACTAGATTAACTGGAGTGTTTTAAGTTACTTAACAAAACTCGGGTTTTTTTCAAAATAGAACTTAGCCAAGCGAAAATCCAGTTTTGGAAAACTTAACCTTATATCCTTTTTGTGTGATACCATGTATGTAGTAATCACATTCTAAGGAAAACCAAGCAACATTAAGCAATTATCAAGCACTACTAAACAAACATACTCATCTATTTATTAGCCTGACTTACACGTTATTTCGTTTGCATTTTCATCATCTAAAGTCACATTATTGGGT
Organism: Lumnitzera littorea; assembly: GCA_024138015.1. NCBI lineage: Eukaryota > Viridiplantae > Streptophyta > Magnoliopsida > Myrtales > Combretaceae > Lumnitzera > Lumnitzera littorea. The sequence continues at coordinate 45,210,075 of JAMXBB010000011.1, forward strand.
TTACTTAAGTGAATACTTTATCGTTTAGCATTAATACCTAATTCTTTAGTCTAGTTAGTGTATAACTAAGCATTCATAAGATCAAATGGTAGCCCAGCAGAAACATATATTGCATTCATGAAACATAAGTCAACTAATAGCATATCAGAATTCAAGAATCATTTTAGCAAATTATTAAACAACATAGTACGTTTACACACAAGATTAATCACATTAAATACAATTAGATAAGTTAACAGTAGATAAAATCTACTCTAAAATACAAGCAATCCACTTATTAGGGCTATATAGTAGATTTCCCAACTCTTAATCTTCATCTAGAGACTCTTCCTTGCCCATATCTTCCAAATAAAATGCGTACAATATCTAAGTCAATTGTATATCAAGTATAAGCAAGATTATTAACTTATTTACACTTAAGGTCTAGGTCTCAAGGTTATTCTTTTCAAGACAACAGTAGTCTAAGATACTTTCTAACTTAGTTTCTCACTTACATTCTCTACATAAGGTTCTCTTAATGTACTTTCTGTCATAATTTTTAACCATCTTAACCATTATATAAATATTACTATATTCCACACGTTTACCACATTACTTTGGTTCTAAAGCAAAAGGTTTCAATATATCACTTATTTAATATTCAATTACTCCATTATTATTAGTACATAACCTAGATTGTCCATACTCCCATAGGTACATATAAGTTATAAGGAAATGTCTTAAAGGTACATCTAAGTATATAGCATCAGCCAACCCTCTATCAATTTCTTACTTAATTTCTGAATATTGAGTTATTTCATATTTTCATTTGCCCAATGTCCTAATCACATTCTAACTCATGTCCTAATCACATTCTAACTCATGTTCTAACCTGTATAAAACACTTCTTAAATCATTAAATTCTTTGACTTCAGCACCAACTCCTCTGTTTCCACACTCCACCAAACTAATTTAGTATTCCAAAACCTAATCACAACTAGGCTATAACACATGCAAGTTAAATTACTTGTTACTCTTACATACTTCTAACTCATTAATCTACATTAAACCAAAATTACCTAAAATCTAACTTTATAATTTTTAAAAAGTATTTATACAACATTAAAATAGACCCTTTGAGGAATTTGTATGCAAAAATTGGAGTTAAAATTACATCTTTAGCTATTTTAAAAATTTAGTGCAAATTTTGTTTTTATGCTTGATTTGTTAAGGACCTCATATTTCCACTTTGAATCTTAAAAATCCGATTTGATATTTGGATTCTATATACAAAAATACCTAGGAATATCAAGTTTCATAATTTTTTGGACAATATTTACTAGCTTTAGAATTTAACAAAAAAATTGGAGTAAAATAAAGTACTAATTGATGTTTGTGTTTTCGATCACCACCAACAGTTGGGTATTTGTCGGCCGATCCAAGCAAGCCATTTCCCTTGAGGTGGTGGTTGTTACATGTTGTTAGGTTACATGGTTGTATACATACTTTAAATAGTTAAATTTTGTCTCCAAATTTTCAATGGATTTTTCCTAACTTCTTTTTCATTCTTTCTCAACCTCCCAATACTTTCCTGAACTTAGTTTTTACCAAAATGACTTGCAGGAGTACTGAAGCTATCTTTTGAAAAATTATCAATTTAAATGAGTGATATGCGAAATTTGCCTTTTATGGTTACATAGTTTTTATATAATTATTTTACATGTTTTTGTGTAATCAAATGTAGTAATGACAAATAATGGAACATTATTTACTAAACTAAGCTCAAAAGCCCAATGCCATGGTAGTAGGAGTCAAAAAAGCCCAATACTACCAACTATATAAGATGTGATGTGTAAAACAAAATAGAATAATATCTATTTGGCTTAATTTAGCTATATAGTCGCCATGAGAGCTATAGGTTGGAACTATTAGGGATTAGGGCAATCCTCGAAAGTTAACGAGCTTCATAAGCTTGTAAGGAAATATAAGCCTCACCTTGTTTTCATTACGGAAATGAAAACAAGGAATAGACAATTTTAAGGTTGCAGAATAAAGTTGTGATAGAGTCGATTGGTATGTTGAGGGGAGCGGCTCTATGGTGGAAAGAGGATGTTGTAGTCGAAGTCTTAAGCGCAGATAAGAATATGATAGGGTTTAATGGCACTTTGTGGAGTTAGTCATGTGTAGGATGGGATTTTCATAAAAATGGATAGAGTGGGTTATGCATTGTATATCATCTATATCTTACAATCTTATAGTTAATGGGAAGAGAGTCGGGAAATTAAATCCTTCAAGAGGCCTTAAGTAAGGAGATCCTATATCCCCTTATATTTTTATCCTAGTTGTGATGTTCTTTCAAAATTAATCACGAGAGCCAAATCTTTGGGAAGGATTGAAGGAATCAAGATTAAGAGAAATAGTCCTTGCATTACTCATCTCTTATTTGCTGATGATGCACTTTTTTTTTTACTCAAGGCATCTAAAGAAAACATTGATGAAATGAAGCATATTCTTGATATCTATTGCAAAGCATCAGGCCAACTAGTTAATTTTCAAATGTCATCTCTGTTTTTTCATCGTTCTTCCCTTGAAGAAAATAAACTAGAATTCTGCTCTCTCGAGTATTGATCCTCAAAACCAACTGGGTAAATATTTAGGTGTCCCTACCACATGGGGAAGGTCTAATATCAAATTCTGGTAGCTATCAAGGATAAAATCTGTCATAAGCTCAAAGGGTGGAAACAACATCTTCTTTCTCCAGGCGGGAAAGAAGTTCTCATAAAATCAGTGGCTTATGCCATTCCCACCTACACCATGAGTTCCTTTCTCTTTCCTCTGAAATGGTGTAAAGAAGTTTCTAGTGTGATAGCTAATTTTTGATGGGGTGAATCAAATAACAGGAATAAAATTCAGTGGAGAAGCTGGACAGAGTTGGCAAAATAAAAAAAGGTAGGTGGCTTGGGTTTCAAAGATCTGAATCTCTTTAATTTAGCTTTATTGGGAAAACTAGCATGGAGAATTATCAATAACCCCAAAGCTCTTTGGGTGAGATTACTACAAAGTGTTTACTTTGCCAATAATAACTTTATGGAAGCAAGAAAAGGGAGTAGATCTTCTTGGGGCTGGAATATCATTCTTCAAGGGATAGATTCTGTTACAAATGAATTATGTTGGCAAGTAGGAGATGGAGTTTCTATTAATTTTTGGTCTGACGCATGGATTCCTTCTCTGCCTAATTTCTATCTACAGGAAAGAGCACTTTCAAATCAACAAAAAGAATCTGCTTGTAAGAGATGTTATTAACAAGGAGTTGGGACGTTGGGATTTGTCTTGTGTTGAAAATCTCGTTACACCAACAGAAAAAAAAAAAAGCCATTAGCAGAATCCCAATTCCCTTATTCGAAACCAACGATAGGCCGATATGGAAGAAGAAGAATGATCGTGCTTATTCAGTTAGAAGTGGATACCATAATCTAATTGAAAAACAAGTAGACCAGAATAGTAACAGACCATCCTCCCCTTGTGACATCGACAATAAAGTTTGGGAAATTATATGGAATCTTGATTGTGCCCCACAGCACAAGTACCATCTTTGGCGAGTGTCTAAAAATTTATTAGCTACCAATGCTAATCTCCATTGCAGGAAAGTTCGTGCAGATCCGATATGCGCTTTTTGCCAACAAGTGGAGACAATTGAACACTTGCTTTTTGTGATTGGGTACGGCCTGTATGATCGGAATGTTGTCATTTCAGAAGCAGGGTGGATAGGTGGTTGCAGGACATGGCCAACAGCAGAGTAGGAGACAAAAAATCACTCACTGAAATGCTTTCTAAAATTTCAATAAACTGTTTGGCAGATATGGAAGCACAAAAATAAAGTTTCTTTGAAGGGGCAAGAATTAATCCAAGAGAAGTTGTTGTAGTGGCATGCAAGGAGATGCTTGAACTCTCATCTGCAGCATCGGCAGCAAACTTCACTGTCAAGAAGGACCCAACAGCTCGAACAGTGTAGGACGTTTTTTGGAGATCTTCACCGGCAGAGACTATCGAGATCAATACCGATGGAGCAATGGACAGCAGTAAAGGCGTTGGAGGAGCTGGATTTGTTGCAAGAGATAGTGCAGGGAACTTACTCCAGGCAGCGTCAGTATCATTGCAGAACGTGGACAGCTTCGCAGCCGAAGCAATAGCGATCCGAGAAGGCTTGGTCTCAGCTTTAATTTGATCTTGGAGGAAAGTAGATATTGAATCCGACTGCAAGTTAGTGGTGGAGATGATTAATAACAAGCGGTCTTGTTTCTGGAGTATTAGTCCTATCATCTCTGATATTATTTATCTTACAAACTCTTTCCATTCTTATTCTTTCTTTCTCTCTCTCTCTCTCTCTTTTTTTTTTTTGGATAAAAGGGAAGCGAATGCTTGTACCCATTGGTATGTACGGAATGAGTTGTAGCTTTAGGGCGTGAGCGACCCCATATGGCTAAGCTTATCTTTTATCTGTTGACATTCTCATCCCCAAACTTATTGTGATTGTAGTTATCCTTAATAAAAGAGTTATTTCATGTATAATAATAATAATAATATCTATTTAATTAAATGTAAGAAAGAAAAAGAAAAGCATTTATGACGGAAGTATCCTTGAAAGTGTATCATCATCTATTTGCTTTACTAAAGTTACCATATTTTATCATGTTAATCAACATAATATTATCATTTGCAATTTCATGTATAACAATTAAAATATTAAAAATTTGCAAAATAATTCAATTATGAAGCTTCTTCTCAATGCACAAATTACGGAAATCGTTCGAAATTAACCTGTGATAAATAATTAAAGATGGTCAAAACCAAGCTGAAATTTATTTGAAAAACATATATAATATAACAACTTAAACTTATTAAGGAACATTGCAGTTCATGATAAGGAAAGTGACGAAAGTCATTAAACAACTTAAGACCTTCTGATGGAAAAGACGAATATATTGTCGTCGGAAAAAAAAAAAAAAAAGGGGTGAAAAAGATGATTAAATAAAAGCTTACAAAAGAAAATTCAAAAAGTTGGAAATAATGGCTTGACTACTATATAAATAATGAAAGTAAAAAATATACATTAGGTAGATTTTTAATAACAAAAAGATAAGGTTTCACTATCGATAAAATAGATAAATGTTTCATTGTCAACATTAATCAATAGGAATGACAGAATAAAAACAACTTCAACATTTACTTTATGTTATAAACTAGTGGATAATATACTCGGATTGTTTGCACAAAAAATACTAAAAAAGAAAACTTAGACTAAAAAATATATAAGAATGCCAATAATATATATTAATAAAATAAAAAATTTTATAAATTTTTCAAAGAAAAAGACCTTATAAATGTTAGTCAAATAAAAGTGTAATGTGTTTTCCAAATAATAACAATGTTGGGCAATTAAAATAATAGGCAAATAAAAAAAAAAGAAAAAAACTGTAAAAATAATAACTATATCTATATTATTAAAGCTTTTCGGAGTTTAAGTAATCGCTATGTCTAAAAGTACTACACGATCATTGATCTAATAATATATAACTATAAAACTAACTCTTATATCAATTATTGATTAATACAATAAGGGTATATTTGTCAATATATGATATGCTTTAAATAGATTTTTCCCCGTTCCTAAACACATCTACCATATTTCTCTTTTCATACAGTTTTCAGTAATTGCTTCTACTTCCTTCTCTCTCCCTTTTCTTTCTCTTCTACTTTCAACATAATCACTGCACTTTCTTCTCTCTCTTCCATTTTGTTTCAAATTTCCAGGTAGTTCTTTACATAAAAACATATCAATTTCTCATACCTTTTCTACGAACATCCATGCAACATTGACGACCAGGTTATTCCAGTTCCTATCTTCTATGCTACCGTCTCCAGTGAAGAAGTGCAAGAGAGAAGATACTAAATCCAAAAAACTCGCATTTGCTCTTACTTCAAGAGGAATTCTAAGCGCATGGGGAAGTAGAGCTCTATTTTTGAACTGATAAATCTACCACTTTTATTTTTCCCTTGCTTTTTTATTTTCTCCCTACATTTTCCTCTGTATAAAGCAAATAAGTGTATATCATAGCTTTGTAGTAATAGGCCTTACATTTTGCTTTCAATGCTCAAAAAGATTTTGTTGTGTACAAAAGGGTCTAATTCTTATATCTAGATATAAAGTTTTTTTTTTCTGTTTATTTATACATAAATTTTTCTTCTTTTTGCCTTTTCAATATTAGGACAGAGAGAGAGAGAGAGAGAGAAAGAAGGGGTAAAGTTGATTGAACAATGAAAATGTGTGGAGGTTATAAAGAAAGAGAGGTAAAGGAAGGAATTTTATAGGAATTTTTTAATAAGATTAAACATTGGAGTACTATTATTAACTTCCTTTTATCAGTGTGATTCTTAAAGAGATATGGAGCATAGAATAGAAAGAGGAAGTAAATAGAAGTGTACGAGAGAGAGAGAGAAGAAAAGAAAGAAGATTACATGATCCTTTTTAAATGTAAGATTTTGTCCATTCTATAACGATATATATATATATTTTTTTATCTTCTTTCCTTAACTCTTGCTCCTTTTTCAAGGTAATCTGTCTAATTTCCTTTTTAATTTTTTTTCTTATATGTAATTTTCTAATTTTTTATATCTAATGATTGCCACTTCTATGAAGCAGGTGCTTCATCTAATTTTAATATTTTTTTCTTTGCTTTTGTTGTCCTAATTTTTGTTGCATATGTTGCAAATATGTTATGTTTCGCGCATTATGTTTATATAAATCCTAAGCCTTTTTAAGAAGTTCTGAGCTATAAGGAACTCACCTATGGTTTTTTAACAAGTAAAACATAGAAAAATGATATCAATTTTTAAATCTATTTTTATGCCCTATGTAATATGATCCTCTTTATATACTTATGGAATGCGAGGCATTGTAGAATTTTTTTAATGTTTAATTTACCAAGCTGTGAATGTCATAATCTTTTATAAAATTATTTTTTATGACTATAATGTATTAATTGGTTTTCTTCTTCATCTTCATTTCACTCAACCTTCCATACTTTTTATACTATTGTCTTTTTCTTATGGTGTGTAGTTAGGCAATTTTTCAATTTTATTTATTTTTTATTTTTTATTTAGCTAGGTGTTGCGAGGCTTCAAAAAGATGATAATGATGTGTGCAATAAGCAAGCCTTTATTAATTTTTTGTTGAATTGTACAACAAACTTTTGCTTTCTGATCTAATAATATGAAATTACTAGATTTAAGTAGATTAAAAACTTATATTATAATTTTTTATTATATTTTTAGTGGTTTCATCGTGAAAGGTTTTGGTTTGATTCATTTTGTATACATCTGTGTAATTTATCAATATAATAAACTTTAGTTGATTAAAATATTATAATCCAATTTGGCATGACAACAAAAGTAGTTCTATACTACCTCAAATATGAATTGTGCTTCATATTCATACCTTGGAATTGTATGTTTCAACGGGCATAAATTTTTTAAAACTTCCCATTTATAATGTTAAATAACATGGTCAACCTATGAGATAACGAAAGCATGGATATCGTTTATATTGCTTCTTTAGGGTTAATGTGTTACTTTTTTATTTTGTATGCTGTGGTTCTAATATTTTTAGTGAGAGAAAATTATCACTTTTTGTCTCTTCCACCCATCCCATTGAACTTCTTAGTACTTTAAAAAAAGAAAAAACCTTTTATCTAAAGTTTTTTTTTTTTTAACAAATCGAAGTCCAAAATGGATGAGTTGCAATAGGATTAGCATTTTTATCAAGGGATGCAAGAAAATTTTTTTTTTTTCCAACAATTTGGGGTGTCTTGATAATATCTAAAGTTCACAAGATATTCCTTTGTAATATATCCCAAAGAGAGAGAGAAAAAAAAAAGAAAAAGAAAAAGAAAACTTTTATCTAAAGTTTACAATGGTGCTTTGTAGTTGATAAAAAACTTTTAAAAAAAAGTTCCATATAAATTCTCTTGAATGACTAATGAATTGCTCCACTAAAATCATATCAAGTATTTTTTTTTTGTTTTCTATTAGTATTATAAATGATGAATTTTTTAATTGTACACGTAATGCAAGTGTGCATTTGTTGGTAATTGGATACAACGGTTAAGAATTTTGTAATATGAATTTGATTTATTTTGGTTGTTAGCTGTGGGCAGTTAAAAAAAAAAAACTTATCTTTAATATAATAGATAATAGAATTAAGATTGTGTGTAAATGCTCCTTATTATTTTTTTTTTTTGAGAGTAAATTACCAGTAACTACCAGCTATTTATTAATTTCATCATTTCCTACTTTTTTATGAAAAAGAAAGATATTTAAAAACTTTATGATAGGAGAATGGAGTCAAACAAAGAAATATTTTGCTTTAATATAATAGAATAGATAGATAACACTAATAATGACTACTTTATTTTGAAAAATATAAATAAATATGATATTATATCCCTTCCAAGTACTTCAACTTAATGGGTGAGAAAGGCGCGAATCCGGTGTCCGATGCAACAATTTTGACGCAATGAGTGCACTACTAATTACTATCTTTTCAATATTAAGAAAACCAAGGGGTTTTTTTTTTAAATAATGGAAGCCCTGATTAACATAGAAAATTAGTACGGCCCCAACCAAAATGCAAAGAGATATGAGCCCAGACTTGAGTTCAGGGCAAAACCGTTTGTCGTCCAAAGGGAGTTCTTCGAAATTAAGGTGCAGGTCCATATTTTTCGCGAGGAGAGCAGAGGAAAGGAGTAAATTTTATTATTTCTTTATTCATTTTTATTCTTACCTTTTAATTAGAGCTATAAATAAGTTTAGCTAAAATGATACAATTATAACCTTGACCCAAACTCAACTTAGAATTTCAAGACTCAAACTCGAGCTTGAGCTCAAACTTGATTAAAATTATAATTCTAAGCCCCAACTCGACTTGAAGTAGTATTCGATGAGCTTGAATTTGACTTAATTAAACTCGTTTTGAATTGATAATCTTTAAAATATATTATAAATTTTATTCATATAATAATAATATTTATATTTGGCTCATGCTTGACTAATATTTAAAATCAATATGAGTTTGATTAGGCTTGTAAGCTAATCGAGCCGAACATCTTAAGATTGAGTTTAATTTAATAAGCTACTTGAATAGTTCAACCTTACTTGAGTTGAGCCCGACTCCAATTTAACCAAATCAAATTTAAATAATTGTCGAACCGAACTCAAATAATTTGTGAGTACACTTATCTCATTGATAGCCCTACTTTCAACATCCTATTTTATCACAAAATGGTAAATGAGGCACTAATTATAGAGTGAAGCACACTCTAACATTAATCTGTTTATTGATTTTAAATTCAAATTCATCTTTTAATATGATTTCTTATTTCCTTTTCCCTTAATCTTCGTCACCTAATATTTTATGTTATGGTTTCTTACTAGGCAATTAGTTTCTCATTTTGTTTTCTATGTTATTCAAGCGAAAGAGAGTAGTTTGGTGTCTTTTTTAATTTGCTCAAACTACCCTTCAAAATATTATTATTTCTGTATTTCATTATATAAAATTTTACAATAATTATGTAATTACGTTATTTTGTCAATGTTATAAATGTTAATTACTTTAAAAAGGGTAATTCTCTATATAAATCGTTTTCAATTATTACCATTATTAGATTTATAATGTCATTATTATTATTAATTGTTATAATAATTACATTTATTAACTTTGAATTAAGTATGCCTTAAAAGGATAAATTACCATCAAAGTTATAATTTTTCCTCATTTTTACACCTCAATTTGTTGAAATTTAGTCTCTTTATTTAATGTGACCAATACAATATAAGAAAAGTAAAAGTTGCCACATTGAAGGAAATATATTGATTTACTAAAATTAATCTCCAGTCTGTGATTTAAATGACACACAATTTGAGGATATTATTAAAGAAATTTATTAATAAAATGTTAAATATGATTGAACAAAAAGACATTGCATTTAAAGGACATAAAAAGAAGCTTATTCAAATTTTTGAGATATCTAGATTTGCAACTTTCTACTGCAAACTTTATTCTCGAAAGAATTTAGAGACACTTTTACAAACTAAATCAATGATAACACTGTTTACTCTATTTTAATAGTCTGTTTTTATCTTATACTTACACTTCGAGGAACATTACATTCGATCCTCATTTTCTTTGTAAATCTCATTTTATGAGGATAGTCTTTGTGTTAGAAAAGAGATTCAAAATTCTGTAGATTTGTGTTTAGGTAAGGATAGCCTAGTGAGACAGAGAAGAAGACTTGTACTTGTTTCTCTTTTAATTGGATTAGTGAAAAGTAGATAGTAGAATGATACTCATATAGAATACTGGTTCCCCATCAGTAGAGCCGTAAGAGTATAGTAGGTATAACGTTGAAATACTACAAATCTTGTACCTGATTTTCTCATCGCTACTTTCTTTTATTTTGTGCTTTACGTATTGTTTATATATGTTTTACACCATACTTGTTAAGTAATCGAAGGGGTCGCATTTAAGTTTTTATTTACAAAAAGTTTAAAACTTTCTAAGTATTCACTCCTTTCTTAGTTACTTTTGAGACTTACAAATATAATATATATCCATAACTGGCTCAAGTTCTTCTTGAATTTTTTTAACATTCCATATATATGTACTTACTTTCCCTTACATAATTTATAACAAGTACAAGAACGTTGATACACTATGGACACCATTCTCTTGAAATGTGCACAGGTTACAGCCTAATCCATTTACTATATTCGATTCGATTTGTTTTATTTTTATAGTATAAAGGTTCGTTGGTTATTTATACTATGATGCTTCATTCTTATAAGTATGGTATTATTTACATTATGACACTTCTTTTTCAAAAAAAAGTAATTGATTGCTCTCATACACAAGATCCACTAGCTTTAAGACTTTCTCTCTTTTGCAAAGTTGTTAGATGTCATTGCCTTACCCAATTCACCTTGAATGATGTTGTTAAAAGTTATTGCTGGAGTTGGCTTTCTTAAGTATTACTATAATAATGCCTCCAAGAATATAATAAATCAATAGAATATTTTTTTCTTTTCTCAACAGCAATGTACTTTCTATTTTTTTATATTAAAACATTTGATGCTTTAAATTTGTAACATTTAAACTTTCTTTATAATCTCACTCATCATTCTAAGGATTTATACTCTACATGGACTAAGCTTGATAATTAATGCATCAAACTAACTTTATAGTGCAATTTAATTCACTTTTCGCTAAATTAATTACATGAAATAAAGAATAAAATGTGAGAATGCTTATTGATGATTTGGCCTACACACGACATATGGGTTTCATGGAACTTCTTTAATTCTTTTACAAGTTATCCAAATAGATCTAACTATACACTTTAAGATATAAGTAGAAATCTAGCTAATCACATGAATGAATATATGATCCTAAAATGATAAAAACATGATCTTAACATGTTCAGCTAAAATCCAAGTCCTAATCTACTAAAATTTCATGGGTATAGCTTTGGTAAATAAAAAATTCAACTTAAAGGTTCTTCCTCAAGTTCAAATCAATCATAGCTTTCATTTCTCCTCCCAGTTTTATAGCCAAAATGAGCTCCAAAGAAGGTAGTTGTTTATGGGCAAGAAAATTAGGAATGTGGTGGTTCGTTTAGTGGTAGTCTTGTGTGATTTGGTGGTAATAATAACAAAGGTAGTTAGGTGTGCATGAGATCTAATAGCTCCAACTTGCTTTTCTTCATTTCTTTTAGGTTTTGTTTGAGGGTTATTAGAGAGTGTTTCCTAGGGTTTTCTAAGGATGAAGAAAGAAGTGAAATGAGGGTTTTAGTAGATAAAAATATCAGGTAAAGAAAGTAGAATAAGGGAGACAAAGCTCTACTTCCTTTGGTTACTTTATACTAACTTTTAGTTAAGATTACTTGCCTTTATGATTTTTACCATTTAGGGTAGGATTTTTGTCCACTAAAAGTAAAGCTCTTACCTAAACATATCTTCAAAATATCTACTTGTCTTACATGTTTAATTAGGCTTATTATCTAGTTAATTAAGATGCATAAATATAATTAAGTAATTAGGATGCAATTAAGCTCTTTGATACTAATTACTCACATGCATGGCCCTAGTTAATCATAGTGTTGGGCTTTCCTTATTTGATTAGATTAATTAAGATTATGAATCCTTTTATCTAATTATTTTAGTGTATCTAAGGTTTGGAATTTATTGTTACTATTTGATTACGATTCTAAAGGTAAATTAGGACTTTTTAGCCATTGATCGAATTATAAATGGTTAGTGAATAGTTTAGCTATATAATTGGAATTGATCAATTAATTTCAGGTTTTTGCTATTGACTTAGAGTTTTAAAGTGAATTTAGGGTCTTTTGTGAATTAGGGCTTAATTAGGTTTTTAAGGTTTTCGAAAGTACGTTTAGGGTTTTAGTTTTAATTTTAAGGTTTCAAATGCATGATTAACATTTCCTATTTTTATATTCATTTTTTATTTAGTTCAGCTTTTTGTATGGTTCAAGAGACTCATATGGGCTCTGATATAGGTTTGGAAATTTTGCGGGCTTATAAGATCATTATAGGGTTATCTTATGGGCCATGCACTATTAGATGCAGAACCTTTCACTAATAGAGGCTGAATTATATGATTAAAGAGGGTCTTAAATTGGCAAATGAAAAGTGGTATAGGAAGGTGAATTTTTAAAGTGAATACAAAACATAAAAATTGACATTGATTGCTATCATGTAACCTTACAGGACTGTAAACCTCTTCTCACTTGTTTTGAAAATATTTGAATTTGCAGGGTCGACTATGAGATGAAAGAAGCAATAGATTGTCTAGCATAGAGATGACTCTAGCTCCCGAGAAAATTTTGTTCATTGGATCACTTTTTGATACTTTTCTCTATGTTTAACTTTAGTAGTGTTGATGGGCATTTTGGTAATTAGGCTTTTAACTCAATTTAATGCCATGGGCTGATATTTTGGGCTAGTGATAGAGTCTACGAAATTGGCCCAATTAGGGATGTTTTAAGGAGATCTAGCTTGATAGGCTCAGGTCGGGGATCTAGCTTGATAGGCTCAGGTCGAGGATCACCAGACTAGATATTCTACTCTGGCCTTACTTGGTTATCTTGTGTGTGAAAAGAAGACTTGAAAACAGTGCTTTTAGGCCTATTTGGGCTTCATTTGGTAATATTGGGCCTTAAGGAGACTCAGTTGATCTTTAAGCCAAATAATAATGATAATGGGCCTTCTTTGGTTAATAGAAGCCTTAAAAATACTCAAGGCCTATATCCAAGCCCATGAAGGCTAAAGAAAATGATAAGCTTTAATAATAAAGCTTAATCTCAGCCATTCATTTTAAAGTCATTTGATCGATGAGATTAATCTCTACACTTTATAAATAGGAGGCTTCTTCTCTCATTTGGCTCATTTAGAACATTGGTAAGCTTAAGACAAATGCCAAATCTCTGCTAAAATCACTTCAAAGAGGATAAAACAAGTAATTTGATCAAGAACAATTCAAGAACGATTAAGAACATAGAGTTTGATCCATCATTATACGCGTGCATTTGAGATACTGAGTTTACCCATTCTTCCACTCATGCCTCTTCCTAATGACATCCTTCCACGTGTCATCAGCTTAAGATGTCTCCTAGGTTAATCGGTACACCTATTGCACATAATCGGCCAGCTACAGCTACCCCACCATATAAGTAGATATAAACTGTTGTTTAGCACGAAGGATCATAGTCCCTAAGCTCTTGATGTTGTTTTATTTTGTGTTGTCTTGATAATGTTGATGTCATATAAGTTTTATTTCTATGTTGATTGAAGTATTAGTTTACCAAAAATAAAAAGAAAGAAAAAAACATATATATGGTGCTACTATAAAGGAAAGTTGGTCTCATTCTATACCTCATTTAAGGTTGGATGTGTCATGGATTATTTAACTCGTGGAAACATTTTAGCTATAAGATTATTATTTGGAAAGAAATAACTAAGGGGTATAAAAATTGACGTTTCTTCTTTTCTTTCTTTCTTTTTTTTTTTTCAAAATAAGACACATTATTAAAAGGAACAAATCCTTAAGATCGTAATTAAGAATAATAGATTAGTAGCAATAAAAATGACATAATGTGAATCATTAATGAAAGAGAATTATATAAAAATAAATGGCTAAGAGAAAGATTTGAACTTGAGTAGTTTCTAAATTTATAGAAATTAATTAATGCAATCTTTTTTAATAGATGGTCAAATGATAGGAATCAACATCTCATTATTATAATATGTGAATATTTGTATTCTTTTAGAAATTTAAAGAGGCCATAATTTTTCAAGATTTGTTGGGAAGAAAGAAAAATTCTTAAAATCAAAGATATAATAAAAGCTTGAACAATAAAGAGATAATTGATGGAGATAGGAATTAATATTTCATTATGATGGAAATTTAATAGTGCCAATATTACTGTGTTTTAAAGGGAAATTATAGGGCAATTAATTTCTCAAAACTAAAGTAGTAATAAAAGTATAGGAATTAAGAGAAGCCAAGCAATGATCGATAGTGCTATTAAAAAAGAAAAAAAAAAGAGATGATGGATAGAGATGGGAATTGAACTTTATTATTTATGAAAATTTGAAATTTGAAATGCTTATTTATATTTATCTATTATATTTAGGATAACTTGAGGGGCGCTAATTTATCAACATGCTAATAAGAGAGAGAATGAGAAAAAGCTTTTGTGTTTTTTTTTTCCCCATTGAATATTCAATAAATCATATGTAATGAATAATTTGTTTTCATGAGACATTACACTACTTAAATAATTTTTAACAAGTATTTTTTTGAGTGTGTAAAAATATTATACTATATTCACATTTCTTACTTCAAAAAAGTTATCACCAACATTCAAACTTGTATCTGTACATTATAAGGATTTTTTAAATAATTGAATATAATCTCAAGAGGGTTTTCCTTTTATATTCTATTGTAGTGAATTAATATTTAGTAATTTTTTAAGTTATTTTTTATATGCAAATTGTATATCATATTATTATAATGTCCATTAATAAATGAATTAAATGTTTAATTGGATAACATTTTTTAGATAATACATAAAACATTAAATTATGTTTATATTTGTTATTTTCAAAAAATAAAAAATTTTATAACCATAATTTAGGCTTTTACCCGCTCATAATGTAGACTCTAAAATAGTTTAATATAATTTTGAAAGCTCTCACTTTTTATATTCTATTGTAATAAATTATTCCAAATTGTTTAAATGATTTCATAATTAGATACCATTTGGTAATTCAAATTAAGTCATTATTTTTATGAAAAGTTATATATATTATAGATAATTTGATAAGAAAATCATCTTAAAGAGAGAGAGTTTTTATATCTTTTTTCCCTATTGAATATTCAATAAGCTATATATAGTAAGACATTTGATGAGTTTCAAATTGGTTATAATTTATTTAGTGATTTTTGACGATTTTCCTTAAAATTCATGTTTATTTTTAGATAATGATACTTAATTAAGTAAAATTTTATTTTCTAGGTTTTAAAATGTTCTAAGCGAGAAAACGAGAAGATAAAAACAAATTTCACTAAAATTAAAGTTAAAATGAGTAAGTTATAAATATTTGAAGATTGATATAACCGAACAACATGACTGTATTGTTTCTAGGCGAATTTGAAACTTATTTTCAACTGTTACAGCCTAAGACATGACTAAAAAACACGATCATGTCCTTGGTTGTATTTTTTCTAGTTGACCTATTTTTTCATCTCTTCCTAAATAAAGCCTTGTTAGGGTTTGTTTAAGAGAAGAACTTGTTGGACACGAATTGAAGAGAACTTTTTAGCATAACTTTTAAAGAGCTTTTCATTACAAGAACACTTAAGGAGCAAGAGGATCATCAAAACTTTAAGATTCAATTTTTTCTTTAGACTTTATGATTTTCTTTCATACAATTTTCTACTTTTTATTTTTAGATTCTTATTTTACGATGTATAGAGAGTAAATCTTTGGTATCTAGGTCTTGTGGAACCTAGATCTATTTATGTGATATTATTATTGCTTGATTAATTTAATTATTTACTCTTTTCTTGGTTTAACTATGTTTATTTCATGATTTAGGTTATTATTTCTACGGGTAGTAATCTAAAGTTTGATATCTTGTAAGAGAATCAAGAAATTTTTTATAAGATTAGATCTAGGTATAGTTGATAAGAATTATCGCAAGATTAAAGATAATTTGCAAGAATCTTTCGGAATTTTAAATTAAAGTGTAGAGAATTCCTTGTTCACTAATATAATCTTAGATTAAGTTATTGAGAAGAGATTCTAATAGGTGATTTTAGGGTTATAATTAATTAGCTTGAGAAATTGATTAACTTTAGTAGAGAATTGTCTTGGTTAAGAAAGATTAAAGAATAAATTAACTTATCTTTAGGAAAATCACATATTAGATCTAGGAGAAGTAAGATCTAGGTATAACATTGAATCTTAAATTAATTTCCAATTGAATTGCTTTTTTATTAATTCTTGAATTGCATCTTAGTTAATCTTTAATTTAGTTTTAGTAGTAATTTAGATTTACTTCTTTAAGTTTCTTGAAATTTAATTTGTCGGTTAGATAATAGAGATCTAGTAAGTATTAGTAGTTAGAGTCTCTAAGAGATCGACATTCGGACTTATATCTACTATATTATAAACTAATAAGTGCACTTGCCTCATATCAAGTTTTTGGTGCCATTGTCAAGAATTTTTTATATTAAGAAAGCTAGTAGATTTATTAATCTAACCATTTCTTTTTTTTATCTTTTCTTGATTTCTTTTCTTTTCTTGGAGTGATCTTTAATTAAATTCTTTGTTTTCTTTGGCGCAGTATATGACAAGAATCCAGTCAAAGGATTTGATTAAAATTGATCATAATATTGAGAGGACGGCTTTACCTAATGTGAAACAATTATTTGTCAAAGAAACAGTAGAGGTGATAAACCAAGGATCTCCTATTAGATTAAAAGACGAATGGAGTTGTTAAAGGGCAAAGTCAAGGATCAAGCGGTAGAACAAGCTGATCACAAGAGCTTATTCGATAACATCATGGCCAACAACGAGGAACAGAATTGAATCATGTCGGACTACTCTTGATCGTCATTAATTGGCACCTAGTTTTGCATCTACTGACCAACTATTGTAGCTAATATCTTCGTGATTAAGCCAAAAATTATTCAGATACTATAGTAATTTGTACAATTTGATGGCCTTCAGGACAAAGATCCCAATACTCATATTTTTTTTTGGAAATATGTGATACTTTCAAGATTAACGGGACAATTGATGATGCTATCCGGTTGTACCTCTTTCCATATTCTTTGTGCAGCCGAGCTAAGTAATGGTTGAATTCCTTGGCAAGGAATTCAATCACAACATCGAATGAATTGGAGGAAAAATTCTTAGAGAAGTATTTTCTACTTGTGAAAACTACAAAGCTTGGAGCTGATGTCTCATCTTTTACCCAGGTAGAAGGTGAAACCTTATACAACACATGGGAGCATTTTAAGGACTTGCTAAGGTAGTGTCTACACCACAGCCTCTCTCTTTGGATGAAAATGCAAACATTCTACAATGGTCTCAACCCTTCTACAAGGTAAATGATAGACGTAGCAACTGGAGTCACATTCAATACTAAGACGCTCGAGGAAGTCTATGCTCTAATACATGGTGTGGTCATGAATAATTATTAGTAGGAGAACCCCAAGGGGAAGTAAAAAGTTGCAGACATATTTGAACTTAACACCGTATAGTCTCTAGCTACTTAGGTGGAGAAGTTGAGTAAGAAAATCGAATCCCTCTCGATTGATTCACAACAACTATAGTTCAACTCTAACAACTTCAGCCAAGAGGGGGTTGTAGGCTATGAACAGGCAGAACAAGTGGATTTTCTAAGGAAATGCTCAAGACCCTAGTATAATTCCTACAATAACACCCACAACCTAAGATGGAGAGATCACTCTAATCTTTCATAGGGAGGTCAAAATTAAAGTGAAGGCCAATAGTGGCAAGCAAGGAATCAGCTATAGCAAAGATCAAATTTGCCTTAACTTAGATTTTAACAACCATCAACACTCCCGCCTAATCTAGAGAAGAAGTTGAAAAGCTTCTTGGAAAAATACATTCAATTTAATGAGGCTAGAATGCAACAAATAAAAGCCTCTTTAAGGAACCAAGAAGCCTCTATCCATAACTTGGAGACTCAAATTAGGTAGATCACTAGAATTTTAAATGAGAGACAATAAGGATCATTGCCTGGGAACATTGAAACAAACCCTAGGGAACATGTCAATGTAGTGACCTTAAGAAGTGATAGATAGTTGAAAGTTGAGATGAAAGAGGATAAGGAAATGATTGAGAAAGAAGTGGAGGTCAAGGGTAATGAAAGTTCAGAACTGCTGAGATCAAAAAAGAGTGTAGAGCGACTAAAAGTGAAGAAATACAAGCTGCCCATCCCGTATCCACAGCGTCTTAAGCTAGACTGCCTTAATCCAACCAAGAAATTTGAAAAATTCCTCGATCTTTTTAAACAACTTTACGTTGACTTACTTTTTCTTGATGTTTTATTATAAATGCCAAAGTACGCAAAGTTCCTTAAGGATCTTCTATCGATTAAGAGGAAGTTGGAGGATCTCTCAAGTATTACACTAAACGAGGAATGCTCTACATTACTTTAGAAGGAGTTGCTAAAGAAATTACAAGATCTAGTGAATTTTACTCTTCTTTGTGTACTTGGAAACTTATCAGTAAATAATGCTTTGGTAGATTTAGGAGGCAATATAAACTTGATACCATTTAAGTTATTTAAAAAGCTAAGGTTAGAAGAACCTAAACCAATATGCATGTGCATTCAAATAGCTGATGGGTCTACTACATACCCTAGAGGCATTATAGAGGATGTTCTAGTATAAGTTGATAAATTCATTTTCCCTACTGATTTTGTTATCCTCGATATAGATAAAGATCTTGAGGTACCATTGATTATAGTAGACCATTCTTAGCTACTGCTAGGGTTGTATTTGATGTTAGTGAGCATAAGCTCATTTTAAGGGTCGGAGACGAGGAAATTTTTTTCTATAATCCAAATTCAATGCATAAGTCCTTTGACTTAGAGGGTACAAGCTATGATCATGATATATCTAATGCTGTTGTTACTAAATATGTGTAGGAAACGCTTATCAAAGAACCTATGAACGATTGCTTAGAAACAGGAGATGGAGATATGATGAAAACCCTTAATCAATCAGAAGTAGTAGCTTAGTTGGGAGCTAATGAACCCAATATGGTAAAGATAGGGATCGAACCCTTTTATAGACTAAATGAAGGAAAGTTAGAACTTCCTAAAGTAAAACCACCAGTCTTGAAGTGGAAAAACTTAGAAGATTGTTTTGAACATGCTTTATAGTGGAGAGCTCAAAGCTATCGACAACCACTCCATTTAAGTGAAAAGCAAATAAAAAGAAGAGACTCGAGCAATATGAGTTTGATGAGTGGCCTAATAAGCAGAAACTTAGTAGAAGTTATGTAACTAGACAAGAGAATTTGCTATACCAATGGAAAAATAGTAACTTAAGCCTTATTTGGAGGGTTTGAAAGCTAGGTAAAGATGGAGATGCATCTCCATTCAGATGAAGTTAAGTAACCCATACGTCTTGTCGAGTTATCGACGTTAAACATAGTGCCCTTGGGAGGCAACCCAAGCTAGCAGGTTATGTTAGTAATTTTTATTGTCTATTTTAGCACTTTAACACTTTTATTTTTCACTTTAGGGTTTAGTTTGCTTTTATGTTGTGCGATGCATATGGTGATTCTGTTAGCTGATTAATAAGTAGGGGTTAAAGGGATGGCATCCCCTACGAGGTTTCTAGGGTAGCGCCCTAGAAGCTAAATGAAATTTCAAAATTGATAAGTGCAACATAATGGGTTTTTTTTTTTTTAGTTTAATTTTTACATTAGATTTCTTTGATTCATTTTTATTAGTTTAGCACTTTTATTTCTGAATTCATGCATTTAGGCTAGGCATACATAAATTAAAATAAAAATAATAAAATTCAAAAGTTCAAAAAAAAAAAAAAAGCCTATTACATGGTCCAAAGACACAATCGAGTCTTGGATTATGTTAATTGTAAGCAACCTTCATGTTCTCATCATAGAAGAGTACACAATCACGAGACACAATTGTATCTCGGACCGTGTTATTCTTAGGAAGGTTCTTTAGGGCTTCACAAAAGGTTACACGATTACGAGATATAGTTGTGTCTTAGGTTGTGTCATGCCCACTCTATGAGTGTATGCCTAACAAGTTTTTTTTTTTAACACTTCTCCTCACTTCTTCTTTTACATGAATGCATAAATGAGTTATTCTTCTCATCTGCTCTTTCATTCACACCCAAATATACAGTAAAACATACTTACCCTTATGTACATACAACATTCTTCCTCTCTTGCACTTTCTCTCACACCTACAAACACACAAATTCACATAAATTCAAAGATCTCTACTACTTACGCTATTTCAAGAATCTAGGTAAGTTCTTGATCTCTCTTTTTCTTTAATTTTTTCTAAAAAATTTACTTGGATTGGACTCTTGTGGATGATAGAGTAGTTAGACTTTGAAGCTTTTGTATATTGTTGATTTTTAGAGTGTGTTCATGACTTTTGTTTTGAGAAGATGGGTAGTGTGCATGATGAACACAATCGTGTTCTTGAATTGGCGCTAATCTTTAGGTTTGAAAGACATGAGGTATGATATGATCATATCACTTACAATACATTATTATAGGCATGTCGTTCTTGCATGTTTGAGTTAAAGTGCTAAATTTTATTGCTTTATATGCCTTATTCTTCATTTTAGCACTTAGGGCTTTAGTGTTTAATCGAGTATACAAGTGCTATTAATTCATGTCATTGAGAAATTAGGAGTTTAAGCATGCTTGAAATCTATTGTGTAACAATAGTTATGAGGATTTTATGAAGGATTTCTCAAGAACACAACTATATTTTGCATGCATACCAAGTGTTTGATAAAAGTCATAAATAAGTTATAGTGCAATTTCTTCCATACTTGATTATTGTTTTGGTATAATTCTTTGTTTTAAGTGTGGGGAAACTTTTCATCCACAAAATAATGACTTAAATTTTCTTTTCTTTTGAATAGAACCATGTCACTACAAATTAAGCTTCAAGTTTGAAAGAGGAAAAGGATGAAGAATACGAAGAGGAAGAAGATGAAAAATATGAAAAGGACACGGATGATTTCATGGATGATGCCCCCGATTAGAAGGATTATGGAGTCAATTGAGTTTTGTTGCAATGTTAAGGCCTTGGAAATTTGAAGCTCATATTAGAGATTACGCTTGATTTAGACTATTTCAGACTTTAGACTTCAAACTTCAGACTTCTTGCATTGGTGAATTGTGTTACTCAAATTTTTAGGAGAGTTTTAGTTTTTCTTTCCCACTTTTATATCGTTTTACCCATGATTGTTTTGATTGATATATTTTTCATTGTGTGACTTAATTCGTACATTAGGGACAATGTACGGTTTTAAGTGTGAGGGAGGGGATATAGAAATATATAGAAACTTTTGCTAGATAGGAGAACTTGAAATAGTTGGAGGTAGAAAGTGAATTTTATTGTTTTATCGACTTGCATTATTTGGAAATTGGTAACTTCCACTAAGTTAAATGTTATTTGAATACTTAGCCTTTAATGTTTGAGTTACACTTTGTCAAAGTTGATAGGTAAAATCTTTGTGGAGTAAAAGTTAAGAATTATTTAGCCTAGGATTTTAGTATTTAGGTTAGAGCAACATTATTGGTTAGAAGTTAGTCATGAATATTTTTGAAGCTTACTTCGATGTATACTTTCCTCTTAGATGACTTTAGAGCCTTATAATCCTTAGTAAACAAACAAATGAAATTTTTCTTTTGAGAAACTCTTGAAAACTTGAAATAGTTGGAGGTAGAAAGTGATATAAATGAAAAAAAAAAAAAAGAAGAGGCAAAATGGTAAGGATTTGCTTGGTTTGTCAAAAGAGTGAGGTTAAATTCCACTGCCAATGCCAAAGTAAATTGAAAGAATAAGTTGGTATGGATTGGCCCAGGTCCTTTAGAAGAGCAAAGTTTTTTTCCACTATCAATATGAAGGCTAGGTTGGTATGGATTGATCTTGGTTTGTTAGAACAGCGAGATCCTTTCCCATTATCAATATAATTGTCCTTAAATAGTGTGCTTAATTAACAATATAAATTCAGTGAATTTAAAGCATTCCTAATAGAAGCATATACTAAGGGGATGATCGGAGGATGAGTAAATGTAGTATCTGTTTACTCTGAATTATAGCGCTTACTGAGATTGAAAAGAGGTTTTATATATTTTAGTTAAGTGGTTTAAAATTTTTATGACTTTTTGTTCATTGGTGAGATGTTAAATTTAATCTTAAGTATATATATCCTTGATTAAATAATCTGATTAAACTTCAATTTATATAAATTAGCTTGTGAACTCTGGTACTTTATGTCCTTTAGACATTGGGAAAAAAAAAATTGAGTATAAGAGGTAAGGAAGTTATTTAAAGAAAATTGATTGAATTTATAAGTTGAATATTTCCAAGTTAAGTGTAAATTTTGGCCGATTTTTTAGGCAGTAATGGTTTTTAACTTAAGAATTCTTGTTTTAATTTTTCTTTAATTTATTTGCCTGAGGACAAGCAAATTCTTAAGTGTGGGAAAGTTTGATGAGTTTCAAATTGGTTATATTTTATTTAGTGATTTTTTATATATTTCCTTGAAATTTAAGTTTATTTTTAGATAATGACACTTAATGGAGTAAAATTTTGTTTTCTAGGTTTTGAAAAGATCTATGCGAGAAATGAGAAGATAGAAACAAATTTCACTTAAATTGGAGCTAAAAATGAGCAAGTTATGAAGGTTTTAAGATCGATACAACCAAACGACATAACTGTGTTGTTTCCAGGCAAATTTAGAGCTTATTTTCAATTGTTACAACTTAAGATATGACCAAAAGACACGATCATGTCCCTGGTCATGTCTTTTCCAGCTAATCTATTTTTTTTTATCTCTTCCTAAATAAAGCCTTGTTAGGGTTTGTTTAAGAGAATAACTTATTGGATACGAATTGGAGAGAACTTTTTGGTACGATGTTTAGAGAGTTTTTCAAGATAAGAACACTTAAGAAGCGAGAGGATTATCATGATTTCAAGATTCAATTTTTTCTTTAGACTTCATGATTTTCTTTCATACAATTTTCTACTCTTTGTTTTTAGATTCTTATTTTACGATGTATAGAGAGTAGATCTTTGGTATTTAGATCTTGTGAAACCTAGATTTATTCATGTGATATTATTATTGCTTGATTAATTTAATTCTTTAGTTTTTTCTTGGTTTAAGTATGTTTGTTTCATGATTTAGATTATTATTTCAACGGGTAGTAATCTAGAGTTTGATATCTTAGATGAGAATCGATAGATTTCTTATAAGATTAAATCTAGGCATAGTTGATGAGAATTATCGCAAAATTATAGATAATTTGTTAGAATCTTCCGAAATTTTAAATTAAAGCATAGAGAATTCATTATTCACTAATGCAATTTTAGATCATGTTATTGAGAAGAGATTCTATTAAGTGATTTTAGGATTAGGGTTAATTGGCTTGAGAAAGTGATTAATTTTAGTAGAGAATTATCCCGATCAAGAAAAATTAAAGAATAAATTAGATAATTTTTAGGAAAATCATATGTTAGATCTAGGAGAAGCAAGATCTAAGTATAACATTGAATCTTGAATTAATTTCCAATTGATCTTTTTTGTTAATTCTTGAATTGTGTTTTAGTCAATCTTTAATTTAGTTTTAGTAATAATTCAGATTTACTTCCTTAAGTTTCTTGAAATTTAATTTGCCAGTCAGATAATAGAAACCTAATGAGTATTAGTAGTCAGAGTCTCTAAGGGATCGACATTTGGACTTGTGTCTACTATATTATAAATTGATAGGTGTACTTGCCTCATATCAACATTCATTTTTAAAACTTTATATTACTTAAATATTTTTTAACATCTTTCTTATACTATGTAAAAACATTAGATTATATTACAATTTTTGTTTTTGCAAAAATAATAATTATTATTTATACTTTTATTTGCGCATTGCGTAAGCTCCTTAGTAAGTTTCTAATGATAACACTTGACATCCATAACTATATAGAAATATTTCTTTCCCACTATAGCGCATCCAAATTATCTAAGTTTAATTCATTGATAATACTTTTGAGTTAACTATTTCTAAATTTTAGTATGGTAAAATTTTCGTTTCACTTTAGCACGACCATTTAATTAATAGCTAGACTTCTCTAATTTTAATTTTATGTATTATAGTTTGATTAATTTTATGCGGGTTATAAAAATTCCTCAACTTACCTATTCGACTTGGTTCATTTTTTCTTTTTGTAGTTTTTTTTACAACAGAGGATGTTCACAATTGTTTTAAGTCTAATATATCTTGTCAATAGAGAAGGTTCAACATGGACGCTCTAGATTCTAACAAAGAAAATATTATAGAACATATCCTTATTAACCTGTACATTTTCCACCCATGTAAGCAAGCCGGGTTAATTTTTTATTTATTTATTTTTTTTCATGCTATTGAATTTGGGAACATTATGTGGCCATTTGATGCTGAACTAGAATAAATAGACAAAGGAAGTGCATACTAAACAAGTAGCATGTAAAACAAAATTTATAAGCGTGAGACCCCATAAAATTGGCAGTCGGCATATGATTGGTTGCTTTGGATTCGGTATGTAAAATTTAGGGCAATAGCATAAATTGTTTAATCGAGCCCGAATTTTAGGACAAAATAGTCCTGCAAGTTTGAATTTAAAAAAATAAAATAATTAAATGATTAAATATTATATTTGTAGAATACATGTATATTATTAATTATTTATCAGAAATGCACAAAATGAGTTTTGATAATTAACGAATAATTAGAAACAAATTATATACATGCTAAAAATCATAAAATGATATGAGAAATATTTAGGAATATTTATTTGTGTTAAATATGATTTTATGTGTAGGAAAATATACCTGAAATTACTTAAAATACCTAATTTATGCTAAAATGTACTAAAATAAATTAATAAAAATTTGGTTTAAGCTATGTGGCAACTTGGAGAATTATGACTAGGGGGCATAGCAAGCAGGAGTGATGATTTAGCTTTGGAGAAAGTAGGTATGGAGACACATAAGTTCAATTAACAAGTAAATATAGGCACATGGTATGTACAATAATTCTCAACTGACCTTAGCCTTCTCTTATAAATTCAAAACTCCCTTACGTAATTTAGTTTAGACACCTTAGGTTACTGGAAAAATACTGAAAGCTTGAAGTAAGTTAAAAGGAATTTTCTAGAAAAATAGTGAATTTATGAGTTAAATTAGAGTACGGACATTAAACCATGACATGGGAGTCAACCAAGGGCATCCCCTAAAGAAGAATCACTCACCTAGTAGCGTTGACAAGCTTGGGTGGTTGAAGGTAGCAAGCATGATAGTTTCTGGTGAGTACTTCGATTAACTCTGATTTTCATAAAATTACTAAAAATAGTAATTTTCGTCCAAAAATTATGAAAAATTGTATCTTCAGCTATTTTAGTATGTAGTTTTTAGGGGAAAAAAAAATGTTATTTTGTGGAATTTAAGTCTCCAAATATATCGCTATTAAGAAATGATTAAAACTGAATTGATTTTGCTTTCGATTTAAAAAACTTTACCAATGTTGTTTTGGTTCAAAAATTTTTCCATAAAGCACCTACAATATGTATTCAATTTCTATGAAGAGTTTTTGATGAAAATTATTTTGTAATTTTTATTTAATTTTTAGGTCCTAAAATCTTACTGAAATATCTATTTATCAAAATATACCTAATAGTTTTTCAAGAGATTGACTTGGATTTTGGTTTGAGTAATTTTCTAGTATATTGTAATATTGAATGATGTTAAGGGATTATATTTGTAGTACTAGAAATGTAAGAATTAAATATTGTAGACTTAGTGTTGAAATATAAGTAATATGTAAAGTGTTAAAATAATGAAGTAAGGTGTAGTTGATTCAAATTGAAGTGGTGTTGGGTTAGGTGTATTTTGGTTCTAGAAAGGAATGAAAATCGTAGGAATTATTACTAAAATATGGAGTACATTTTGATCAAAGGCTAATTTAGAGGTTGAATTTGATACTAGGTGTATGTGGTGAATTAGGAAGTTGATTAGAAACTAAATTAGAGACTTTATATACTTGAAATGTACTTAGTTAAACTTAGAGAATGAATAAGAAGGAATTCTTGAGACTTATGAATTAAATTGTAGTTAGGAGCTAAATTAGAGATTAAATGAGAGACGAAATTAGAAGTTGAATCAGGGACTAGTTAAATGCAAGATTAATCATTAGAAACCTAAAAACTTGGATGACTAAGTATAATAGGACCCTAAAACTAAAGATAATAGATTGAGTTATAGAATAAAGTATATATATAGTAATTGTATGAATACTAGAATCATATTTATATTATTGGGACTAGCGGTTAAGTTATATCACAAGTCCTACTTAGTAAGCAAATTGGAAGTCCAAGTAAGTTTGCCACCAATACGTAACTGTATTTCGAACTTCGAAGTATTGCTTTATAGTACTTGGAAGCATAAGGTTATATTTGGTTGTGCTTATAAGTAACTTGCTTATGTGTATGTTTGTGTATCTTTGAGCCTGATTGTATACTATTAGCATGTTGTACTGGACTATAATTGATTGAATTGTGTGAGATTGCTTAATTACCTTAAATTGGACTTAACTATATTAGATTTGAAACTTTAAATTAGACATACATTGCAATCAATTAGTGGGATGATTAGGATTCTCTGACAAATATTGATTTCTTTGAAAGGGATAGCTAAAATGGTCCCTTTTTTTACCCTTAGTGGAATCAAGTGATAGGAGACGAGGTCATAGTAAGGGTAAAGGTAGCAGTTCAAAGGTAGTTGCGATAAGAGAGATACCTTTATTGCACAAATCTGAATTTGGTCGTGAGCTATTGTATAAGCTTGAAACTCCTTAAACTTGAATTAAAGTAGGTGAAAATTTTGCTAATCTTGTGACAAGCCAAATAACGTCATGAGATACATTTGTTTATTGCATTGCACTTAAATAACTATTTGATAGCCTTATTTATGCTTAATGTGTAGTCTTATGTCTCCATTTCAACTTATTGAATGATTGGTAAAGAAAGTACGTTAAAAGGAAAGGGGGATTAGAGATGTACCTTACTTTGCAAATTTGATTTCAGATTTTACCTATAGCGTCATTACATGCCAAAATATCGGGTGAAATAGAAATTAGAAATAGAAATTAAAAAAAGTGAAAATAATTATAAAGAGTAATAGATAATTAAAGAGTATGAAGAATAAAGAGAAATGGTAGCATTAAATGTTGAAATGGGTGTTTGAGTATTCATGGTACAATTAAGACACTTGAGAAAGTACTTTGTCACTCTCTTATAGACTTAGACCTCTTTGTTCTTATTCTTCTTATAAGTTAATTTTTAATGGAGTCACTGTCTCTAAAATGCCATTAAGCTAATGTCAGTAACATAACACAACATTTTATTGCTTATTATAAGTTAAACTTTAATAAAACCACTTTTTCACTTCCTAACAACAATTTATTCTCCTTCTTGACTTACATATAGAAAATTTTATCTAACATTAATTCCTCTATTGATAGGAACATGGATGTTGTACTAAGTGAGATGTATAAATATACACTAGAAACAACAATTAATGTGAAGATTAAGAATGAAAAATGACTCACTCAATGTAGATGAAGTTGATGGCTTTTGGATCAAGATGTTAGTGAAGTTACTCTTTGTTGGCAGTGAGGTCATGTCATTTAAAATCAAATAAGAAAAGGGAAAAAATACTTATGTGGATACATAATCACACCTAATTCAGCAATCATAAGTGAGAAATTAAGGTAATGAAAGGTTCTTTTTCCAATGAACAAAGAGCGTTGTGCAGAGAGAGATAATATTTTTTGATAACCTCTAAAAAGTGTTGCTAGGAAATGCAACTAAAGAGAAAGAAAATAGAGTGAAAGTTTTTCAACTAGAGATAATGAGTGTGGAAAAGAGAGAAGACAAGTTTTATGGTTATGAAAGAGAAAAAATAGAGTGACATTGACTTGATAGTAATAATGGGAGAGAAATAAATTACATTAACCACCCTTGTGAATTTTTTAAATCATATTGCCACTTTTTCAAAATCTAACACTTCTACTTTTGCTTACTTGAATGTTGATGTGTCGTCATCATGTCAACATTATTAATAATTAAATTTAAAATAGTATAAACGTATATATCATAAATAACTTAAATAATAAAAAAAATTATTTATTTTTAAATAGGAAGCTATAAATATATATTACAAATATATATATTAACTAAAAAATTTTGGAATAAATTAAAAAGAAAATTGAAAAATTGAAAAAAAATAGGTTTCCAACCATCCCAAGGTCGAAGGGTATCGAGCAACCATAGTAATGAGAAGCAAGTCCCTAATATTTTTTAATTGTCATTGATTTAGTTAATCAATTTATATTTATAATATATATTAGTAGCTTCCTATTTTTTAAAAAGTAAAAAAATTATTTTTTAAAATTTTATTTTAATATTATTATTAAAATTAATTATTATATATTTATAATATTTAAGTATAATTATTAAGAGTGATGTTGTAGTGATGACACAACAATAACACACCAACCTTCTCACCACGTTAGCATCTAAGTGCCTTAACGCGTCACTACAACTTGCTCTTTTAAGTGTTGTTCTCATCTCCGCTTGCCCATAAAAATAGTGCTTTTGGTTGTGAAATTGATGATCTTCTCATAACCAATGATGATAATTCATGTAACAATGGTCGCTTACTTTATATAGCTAATTCCTATCTATGGACTTAGCACATACAAAATTAAAAAATTTACTCCAACAAGATAAATTTTCATAAGCACGTAAGTCATTTATAGTACACAATAGTACACAATAATACAACATGCGCACGAAAAGTATGTTGAGTGAAAGCATCATAAGTTTTAACACCTTCCCATAAATGTAATAACTCCTTTATTGAGGGTTATAGATAAACATCTATGTTATTGCTAGGACTTTTCTTACCTTAAATTATCACTAATAAAATAGGGGAGGTTTGCTTCTTACAAATTTAAGGTAGAAAATAATAAATGGATAATACAATTGCCATGTGCCTTATTCATTGTCCTTAATGGATTAATCCATCACTATAAAAAGCAAGTCTTACATTGTGAGAATATGATGAATAATCAACATAATAAATATTAAATGTTTTCTAATATGAGGTAAGTGTACCTATCAATTATAATATAGTGGACAAGAGTCCTAATGTCGATCTCTTAAGGACTAGTGTGATTATTAGTACTTTACCCTTTTTCTAATATCTAACCTAAAAATTCTAGTTAAGAAATAAATTCAAGAAAATTAAATCTAAACAAAAACTAATTAAACTAATATGCAAAATAAATAAAAATTAATGATATTAATAATGTATGAATTCCGTATTCAATTATTAATCACCTTAGAATAGTGAAGTACATATCATCTTATTTTAATTAACTGGACTGTGAGAATTCCTAAATTATACTAATATCTCTCTCGAGATTATTATGCCTAATCTTAAAATAATTAATTAGACTCTCTTCTCGATTAAAAACCTTAGAATTGCATTAACAACATGTGAATTCTACTATTAGGTTTCATCATAATCTAGAGAAATCATTATAGCCTATATTTAGGTTTATATTAACTCATTCTAATTACGCTAGATCTATTCACACACATCATCTCTTGATGTCTATAGATGAAATCAAATATTGAATTAATACTTAGGTAATATTAATTCAAAGCAATAAAAGAACATGTAATCAGATAACAAAAATTAGAAATCATTGATTGATAAAAGAGAACAAAACTAATTATATGGAAAACTAGGGTTTATAATGATTAAATACTAAAAAGAATCGATCTATAACATTGAGAAAATGAAAACAAATAAAGAAAGAAAGATAAGTCTTAAAACCCTACAATGTAAATAAATGAATGTTGATATTTGTAAGGCCTTTGTGATTTATTTATATGTCATAGAATCTTGAAACATATCACTTATATATATTGAAATATCTTCTTGTGTATCTTTCTAAAATAAATCTTGAATTATGTCTTAAAATAATGACATACAGCTTAAAATAAACAAAAAGACGACATGGAATATTTCTTTCACTCGGCCTAGAATATTTCAAGAGACAAATTGATGGCTCATAGGCTTTAATTGCAACTTGCACATGCAGACTTTACTTGGAATCTCACACCTTGGAACTTCGTGGACAAATTCAATTTTGACTTTCCATCGATGTTATGTTGTGGGCTTTTAATTGCTTCTCGGTTTCCAATTTCCAATTTCCAGTTAATGTCATGGCCTTTAAAATTTCGATTTTTGGCTATGAATATATAATTCAATTCTCTTTACATGGCTTATAAATTGGAGCCCATGCTTGGAACTTTGTAAGTATGACATGTTGGACTTTCCAATTAACTACACTTATAAACAGTACTGTAATCCATTTTGGGCTGCTCTTCAAGAATGCAATTGACTATGGATTGAAGTTATTAAACTTCAAATTAAATGCCATCTACTTGGGACATGATCTTGTCAATTGATTGTGTAACTTCTTGACCTTTACCTTATATTCAAGACATCCCTAACATGACTATGTCAAATGGTTATGTAATTTTCTAGTCATATTTTACATAAACCGATACATCCTTCAACTTGATCCCATTAGGTGGCTATATTGACCTTTAAAAGCTCATAACTTTTTTGATTCAAGTCCAAATCAAGTGAAATTTGATTTATTTTCTTCCTTTTCTTCTCACTTACTCCATAAATGCTTGAAATCAAAATATTATCTAATTAAGTATCAAATATCCACAAAATATTTATAAAAATATCAAGAACACTAATAAAATTTCATTAATAAATGTAATAATGCACTTATCAAACTCCCTTACACTTGAATTCCATTAATAATTAGCTGAGTAGGAAGATTTCGAGCTCCTGTTAGTCAACGTACCACTAGCTAATCTGTTTTGAGTAGACTTGTACCATTGGAACCAAGCAAAGTTGCTAAGGTCCGACCTGCTCAAACGACCTGAGAAGGGGAGAAAGAGATCCCGATGAAGTTCGAGAAAGGTTAGAGCTTAGGAAGAAAGACAAGTGAAATCAAGTGCTTTAAGTGTTAAAGCTTTAGACAAATGACTGCTTAATGTCTGAATAGAAGAACCATCTGATCCAGGGAGAAGCGTTGACCATTGAGGTAGATAGTACCGATGAGGAAGTGGAAGAACTGAAAAATACTGGACAAAGCAAGTTGTTTGAGGAGGAGGAGATTATCTTAGTGAAGAAGGGAATTTCATGCCTACTGCCATGGTATTGAGGTGAGTGATAAGTGTGAGCCCAACACCATATGATAAACAACGATAGAATTTGTTTTACATTGGTTGTAAGGTGAATGGGTTATTGTGTGCATTGATTGTTGATAATGGTAGCTGCACCAATGTAGCATTCACATTCATGGTCCAGTAATTGAAGTTGCTGACTAAGCCTCACCCTAAGCCTTATTGGCTCAGTGATAAAGGAGCCTTACAAGTGACCAAGTAAGTTACTGTTTCGATCTGTATTGGAAACTACCAAGATGAAGTGCTTTGTGATGTATTGCCTATGAATGTATCTCATATTCTACTTGGTAGACCATGGATGTTTGATAAGAAGGTCATGTGTAATGGAAGGAAGAACACTTGCTGATTAGAATAGTTAGGATAGGGATAGGAATTGAGTGCAGAGTGCTACCATTGAAACAATATGGTGAAAAGCATATGTAGTTACTTTAGAATGCTTCGAAAAATGACTAATATTTCAATTAAGTTTAGTATCCTTAGTAAGTTTAGAATTTTTTTTGGAATTGTCTATCTTATTTCACTATTTTGGTAGGAGATACCGATTCTCTACGGTTTTGAAGAATTGTGGAAAAATGGATATCCATAATTATTTAGATTATATAATGAGTTAATGAACTAAAATTGAAGACTTTAATAAATAACTATTTAAAGTTTTGCAATCTTTGACTTGTAAGGCGATTTTCTTATCATGGGTGCACACGTGATATGGAAATTCTAGACAATACTACTGGGCCCCTCCTAGGGTCGCTACAGGAATACTTAGGTATAAGGGTAGAATACACGAGTACATATACTATGATGATACATGTAAGAACTTTATGTGTGTATTTTGGTAGAAAACACAACATAAATGTAGTTATGCATATGGATAAGTGTAGGAATACATGTACACATATAGTATGTTTATTCATATGGACTAACTAGCTATGTATTATTAGAATACATAGTATAGATGTACATATACATAAGTAAGAATAAGAAAAACCAACTGTACATAAACTTAGTAAGCCATGTACATGAATACCCTTTATGTACATAACCAAAAAGGAAGAGTATACTAACTATATATACATATACCTTACTAAATAAGTCCATAAAGTGCAAAAATATGAAATTTATGAAGCTTTCTTAAGAGGGAACATCAGGCATACGAAAATACATATGAATATATGGCTATATGTACAAGTATAAATACGGTATATGTATAAGTATGCTAGTTTACATATAAGTATAGTAAAAGTATAAGAGTATACTTAGCATATGTATACATGTATATAAGACACTTAAGCATGAAGTAAGAACTTACGTAAGCAAATGATGACCTAATCAATTGATGACCTAAGCAAGTGATGACATAAGTCTATAAAATAATAAATTATAAGATGACATAATATATATATGTATACATATACATATGGGCCGAAATTTCTTTAAACTCCTAATACACATCCTAAATTGAATTAGTTTTAATTAAACATGTAAATTATTAAAAACAATGTAAAATCATCTAAGTGTAAGAATCTAATGGCCAATTAAATC
Organism: Lumnitzera littorea; assembly: GCA_024138015.1. Taxonomy (NCBI): domain Eukaryota; kingdom Viridiplantae; phylum Streptophyta; class Magnoliopsida; order Myrtales; family Combretaceae; genus Lumnitzera; species Lumnitzera littorea. The sequence goes on from JAMXBB010000011.1 coordinate 45,243,357, forward strand.
ATTAAGTACTAAAATAGGATATAAACATAAGCAATAAGAATATTTAAGTTTCAATAGTTAAAATTCCAATAAATTTAGTCTATATTGTAAAATACAGGTCTTAACATCCAAAATGGACATCACTATGTGAACATACGTCTGAAAACAATGAAAAACAACTATAAATTAGTAAATATCGAAAATAGAATGAAAAAGTTACATATGATTAGCGATTAGGTTTAATCAAATAAAAAATGATGGTAATCTAAGTAAAATTAGGTAGATAAATATCTAGAACCGTTAATTAATTCAATTACTTATTATCCTTGTTATCTCATAATGATCAGGTGATCCTGACGAGGGCAAAGATCTTTTGATTGATTATTATGATTAGAGCGAGTTATTATAGTTAAGTGGGTACTTTCGATGACTCTATACTTGTTTTATATTTGTAGTTAGTGCACTTAAATTAAATGGTAATAACTTGATGTGTGGGGATTCGGGATATGCATGTGCTTGATACTTATTGATTACTATGAAAAATATTATTAAATACGATAATTGAGGATTTGATTATATGATTGATTGTTACATGATTTAGATGATTTGCTGATATTGATTGATCGTCATATAATTTGACTTAATTATACTCGGCTTATCATAAATTAATATGAGTCATGCATTAACCATGCATTGCATTCCATTTCTTATTCCAGCCATCACTTTACGTGGAGGTAAAGAGAAGCTATGCGAGGGTCGTTTATATACATTGAATTAAGGTGTTTTGTACAGTGCACTCATATAGCATGACCTTACCTTAGCCTACGGGCTTACTAGGCGTTGGAGATGCCAATCATTTAGCTAAGGGTCGAGTCTGGAGACCTCTACTGTAAGGTGTGAGTATGAATTGCGGAGGCTACCTTACGGTTAGACCTAGGATTTTATGGACTATTAGATTTCTTAGAAATAGAAATGTATTTTGCGAAATACGAGATTCAAGTTATGAGTAAAAACCCAAGTACTAGAGCTTGGTTGTGTTTAATGCTGATGTATCTCTAACCCTTATCTCGGAGGGTTTTAAAATCTAATGTTATATACAGCACCGATCAACTGCATATATTGTTTGGTATACTATGTGTACATGCATTCATATGGTTGTAACAATTTGTTTGATAACTTGTTTACCAGTATAGTATGAGGGATAGCCCACTAAGCTCCTATAGCTTACTCCCTAATAGCTTTTCTTTTGCAGGTTGATAGATAATTGGATATAGGTTAAGAGCTGAGCGTTGAGTACGAGTGCTAAGATGTTTTAGAGGTTAGAATTAGAGGGAGATTGTTTAGTTCATGTGAAACTTTAAATGTAAATACTACTTATATATTTAGATTTAGTAACTTTAATAAGTTTGAATTTTAAGTTTATTCTCTTTGATCTTATCATTTGGTAGGGACTACCAATTCTCTACGGTTTCGAGGAACTGTGGAATATTGGATATCTATAGCTATATATATTTTATAACATGTTAATTAATTAACAATTTAGAAACCCTAGTGATGAATTATTTAGAGTCTTATAATCTCTGACTTACAAGGCAATTTTCGTATTACGAGTGTATATATGATATGAAAATTTTAGGTAATTCTATTAGACCCCCCTTTAGGGTCTTGACAATATTCACCGTTGATGTAAGAGGACCCCAGCTCAACCTTCGACTTCCATTTATCCTTTGGATTATCTTGCGGTTTGAACCACCCTTTTGGCTCTTGTAATACTAGACGTCGTATGTCATCCTTTCTGACTATCCATATTAAGAACAATAATGATACCCACAATACCAATATATATCCTCATAATCTATGGATACGAGTTCTATAAATTTGCTATTAGAAGCACCCTAATAGTTATCTCCTTGATGCCACCACCCTTACTCCATATCAATCTTAACTACTAATACGATTCAAATAGGTAAACTAAAATATTCTCAACCAAAACTTACGAGTAATAAAATAAAATATACAAATGCAAAGAAAAGATAAACTAGAATGCAAAATCAGAAAAATAAGTAAAACTTACAACTAACTATGGAAAAACAAACCAAAACAAAAAGAAAGGATTTTTTTTATTTTAATTATTTTTTAGTTTTTAATAATTGTTAGAGTATTAGATTCAAGGCATTCCTAATAACATGATCTTTAATAACGGCACCAAAAACTTGATATAAGGCAAATACATCTATCAATTTATAATATAGTGAATATGAGTTTAAGTGTTGATTTCTCAAGGACTAATGTGATTAAGTACTTCACCCTTTTTCTAATATCTAACCTAATAATTTTAGTTAAAAAATAAATTTAAGAAAATTAAATCTAAACTAAAACTAATTAAACTAATATGCAACATAAATAAAAATTAATGATATTGATAATGCATGAATATAGTATTCAATTATTAATCATCCTAGAACAACGAAGTACATATCACTCTTATTTTAATTAACTGGATTGTGAAAATTCCTAAATTGTACTAATATTTTTCTTGAGATTACTAATGCCTAACCTTAGAATAATTAACTAGAATCTTTTCTCGATTAAAGACCCTAGAATTGCATTAACGATTTGTGAATTACTATTAGGTTTTATCCTAATCTACAAAAATCACTATAGCCTATCTCTTGGTCTACACTAATTCCTTTTAATTACGGTAGATCTATTCACATACATCATCTCTCGATGTCTCTACATGAAATCAAATGTTGAATTAATACACCGGTAATATTAATTCAAAGCAACAAAAGAACACGTAATTAGATCACATAAATTAGAAACCATTGATTTATAAAAGAGAAAAAAAAATTATATAGAAAACCATGGTTTATAATAATTGAATACTAAAAAGAACTAATCTATAACATTGAGAAAATAAAAAAAAATAAAGAAAGAAAGAAGAGTCCTAAAACCCTATAACGCAAATGAATGAGTGCTAATATTTATAAGGTTTTTATGATCTATTTATATGTCATGGAATCTTGAAACATATCTCTCATATATCTTGAAATATCTTCCCGTGTATCTTTCTAAAATAAATCTTGAATTATGTCTTAAAATAAAGATATACGAGTCGAAACAAACAGAAAGATGACATAGAATATTTCTTTCACTTGGCTTAGAATATTTCAAGAGACAAATGGATGGCTTATGGGATTCAATTGCAACTTATGCATGCAAACTTCAATTGGAACCTCACGTCTTGGAACTTTGTGGACAAATTTGGCTTTAACTTTCCATTGACGTTATGTTGTGGGCTTCCAATCACTTCTTGATTTCCAATTTCCAATTAATGTCATGGCCTTCAAAATTTCGATATTCAGCGATGAATATATAATTCAATTCTCTTCACATGGCTTATAAACTAGGGCACGCGCTTGGAACTTCATAAGTATGACATGTTGGACTTTCCAATTTACTACACTTATCAAAGTCCATTTTGGATTGCTCTTTAGGAACATGATTGACCATGGATCAAAGTTATTGGACTTTAAATTAAATGCCATCCACCCATAATATGATCTTGTCAATTGTTTGTGTAACTTTTTAACCTTTACCTTATTTTTCAAGATAGCCTCGACATGACCATATCAAATGGTCATGTAATTTTTTAGTCATATTTTAAATAAATTGATACAACCTTCAACTTGATCCTGTCAAGTGACTATATCGACTTTTAAAAGCTCATAACTTTTCCAATTCAAGTCTAGGTCAAGTGAAAATTGATTTATTTTCTTCCTTTTCTTCTTAATTACTCCATAAATGCTTAAGATCAAAATATTATCCAATTAAATACTAAATATCCACAAAATATTTATAAAAACATTGAGAACACTAATAAAATTTCATTAATAAATATATGTAATAATACACTTATCATTTTCTATGCTTCTTCATCAATGGCATGTCTCAACAATCATCTTTTTTGCGTTTCTCCTCATGCCACCACATATCTCTTAAAGTTTTTATTGTAGTATAAAGCCTTTTTAGCTTAGGTGCTAAAAGGAAGTGTTGCAATAGCTTTATTATCTTTTTTCTTTTTTTAACTATTATAGCTAGCATTCAAATCATTTTTACAATTCACATCTTTTTCCTTTTGTACAACCTAATGTCATGTATCATAAATAAATAATACAAGCATCTAGATTTGCTCTATAACCTCAAAACAACCTATAATCATTTTGACAAGCATATATTTTCTCATATCCTACACTTAAATCATTAATAAATTTTTTGACTCATAATGGGCACTTAGTAACATAGCTTCTTATGGGAGCATATCACTCAAACATTCAAGTAGAAATCCTAATTGATTTTGTCAACCACCCATTCAAACATTTTAAGTGGTATATACATAAAATGCAAGATAACTTTGAGGATGTAGGGCATCTAAGGCATAATTCATCACTAAATTTTTTAAGTTGCTTATGAAACTTATTTTTTACATCATTATGTCCTTTTGTATGATGCTTTATATAAAATCCTAGGAGTGACTTATCACCCTCATTGAATGGTTCATCCTTATCAAATCTTTCACTCTCTACTTGTTAACAACCTGCCTCATTATTTTCTTGATTATGTATACTAAATGCACTATTCAATAATCTTATAATGTCATCCATCCCTTATAGATTTACATGTATAGAATTACGTTACTCATTTAGTGTACTTTGTGCATGAGGGTTATGAAGAGAAGATTTCAATGTAATAACGACAATTGATGACTCTTTCCTATGAGAACCCCAACAATTATATCTTTTTAGAATACCATCACAAATCATATGTACCTTGACATTATCATATGTTCACAAAGAATGATTGATAGCAACTAGCAAGGACACAAAATCTTTCCATCATAAGATAAATTATGAAAAGCAAAGTTAAGCAACTTTTGCCTCTACACTCAACATTGTATTTAGCCTTGTTCATCTAGCTCCTCTCTATTCCGAAAGATACATGACATAAATATAAGAGTATCAATGTAATAAACTGGTATTATAACTATAAAAAAAATTTAAGCATCATGTAATACCTCAATTAATGGTGAAATTTTGATGTAATTTCATAACTTTTAGTAATTAAAACACAATAATCATACAAGTAGTAAGGCTAAAAAAAAAGGACCCAAGTACAAAATAAAGTCTATAAATTATTAATAAATTAGGATTATAAAACAGAATAATCAAATTAGAAAAAAAAGGGGGACTTATAATAGAATGTTAGAATCTTAAAGTGAAAAAGAACAAGAAGTCCAATAAGAACGTAATCTTTTTAAAAATAATTTTCTTAGTATATAAATTACCATTAAAGCAACAAAAGATGCCTTTAAACCTAGCAAACCACTCAATCAATGGTCTAAGTGATGTATGATGTACAAACATATCTCATGACATGCAAGAATACTTTGATTAGTAATGCAAGAGAGGATTTATAGTGTAGGCGATTAGCATACTGGAACATGGCCATTGTTATGTGTGATGAGACATCAAGAGTACCGCAACCGTTTGTACTTTAATTGCACCTATGCTTATGACATTTGAAAGAAGGTGGCCATACATGTCCATTGAGTACCTGATTTTATAAACAAACATGCAAAAATTTATCCATGAATCGGTCAACTACTTATAGAGATGCAATTCACTTCAAAACATAGATAGAATGCTTCTGATGATGTTTTTAATGTATAGTGAGAATAAGTTTAATAGACATGTAAGAGGCTTGATATGTGTCTACCACTCTTTTAAAAAAAATTATATAAATATTAATTAGATAAAAAAAAATTACCAAAATGCAAAACCTAAATTACATGTCTGAAATGCGACATTCAATTTAATCAAAAAGTTGTATTACTAAGATGCGATTTCATATTTCTTGTATAGTTGCTATATTGTATTTATTAAATGCGATTTTATTAAGTTATTTATTATTTGTGTTAAAAACATGACAAATATAATGTCATGAACTAGTAGTTGAGGCATAAGGGAAAAATGTGCAAAGTCATGGGTTCAAATCTTATGAACATGTTGGTTTAGTTTTTTTTTTTTTTGTATAAGCACGATATTGTAATGATAATCATGTAATTAATTTGGTATAATTAGTATTTGTGTAATATTTATTTATTTTAATAGTAAGCATGTAATTAATTGGACACGTAAGTGTTATAAATATATTAGGCTTGTTATATTGTATAGTATAACATATTTTACATTATGTACTTATTAATTATATCTAATACTATATTATACAACATATACATTACATGGCCGAGAACAAAAAGTTAAAAAGAAAGCGCACAATGGCGGTCATCATTGCCAACCAGTCTGATCATAGGGTTGAGATGCCCTTTTCAGAATAACTGCATCAAGCGAAAAACGACTACCGAGATTTGTTCTTTAGATATTCTAAAGAGAAAGATTAGTCTTCAGCTGCTCTGTCACGTCAATAAATGAGTAAATCCCAATTTTCAAATTCACTGTATAGTAATGAATTTACTTTCACGATGTTTGGATATACAAGCAATATGCAAAATATAATTAGTTGCAAAATATTATTATCCAAAATGAGAAAAGGGTGAAGAAGAATATTAAAGGAAGAATACCGAGTGAAAGGGCTTTGTAAACCTAAGTTTTTCTTTTTCCCATCCTTTTATATTCACAAGTAATATTCTACATTATGATACAAAGAATGCCAAAAAGATGATCATTTTTCAGTTCTTCCATTCCAAGATTGTACCAAACGTTGAAAAACAGAGTAAATAAATCCCTTTTATCCTATAAGACTTGAATGCAGAGGACCTAGTTACTGGTAGAACACACGAAGCGAAGATGTTGAATTGTGATAATGGGAAGCCATCATTAGATATTTTTAACCCACTACATCTTAAGAGTTACTAAACTCCGTTATTGTAATGTTAAGAGGTATTACTCGGTTTAGAAGTAAGCTCAAGAAAAATTCCAATCTCAAAAAATTGTAATTCTTTGAAGAACCTACAACTACATAACATGCTCATAACAACTACACCAAGAAGCTTGCAAAAATCCCTAAAAAGCGTGAAAAAAAAAAAAAAAGGAAAGAAAAGAAAAGAAGAAGAAACAGTACCTAAAATTAAGTATCGGAATTATGAAATGCGACTATAATGCCACGTTAATGTCATGTTCGTTTTCATTTTCTATTAAGAATTTTGAAACACGACTATAGTTGAAACAAAATATCCATGAGAAATCGACCGAAAAGCAAAAATTTCAACCATGTCTCTATTATGAACTATTCTTTCTTGGACTCCATACACAGATAACAAGTAGGATTACATGAATTGCTCAATTGACAAACCATCTTCACTGAAAAATGTAAAATCAATTTCCTCGTGCTCATAACCACTCTAAAGGACAAGAAAAAGCAAGAGTTGGAAGATCACTTGCTAGCTGAATGATTAATACAAGGAACGTGTACTATAAAACAACAGTCCAGTCAAGAAGGCTTTGGAATGATAAGCAATCAGAGCTTAATCTATAGATTTGACTGTCAGAGAACTTTCTAAAATCAATCACCCTCTAAATGCACTGGGGTTCTGATTATACTCTATGATGAAGTGGAGACATTCCAAATAGTTCTTTTCTCTTTGCACTAACTGCACTCCAAAAAATTTGTAAAATTAACATAGTTGTATCAATGGTTTCGCGTTGCTCAAATGGCTCGATAACAATTGTTAGTTTTAGATCCATACCCTTTTTCAAATGTCAAATAATAAAGAGGAGGAAAGTATATGGGTAGCAAAATTGGGATCTTCCTTTCACATACCATAATGTTTTAGAAAGATTCTATCGGATAATGGTTTGATTTGATCGAACGTTCGATTCAACTGATGCCAAATAGGAAATCGGAGAGAACACAACCAATTGTGATACAATCCAGTAAAATATAGAATCTCCTGAGATCAAATGCATATAGTCTTGGACCGAAGAATAATATAAGCTAAAAGTGGTTAATAGTAGGTCTTATCCATTAAAATATAACTAAAATGATCAAGTAAAAAAATCTCACACATTTGAAAAGGTCCTCTCTCGCTGTAAATTCATCAAGAATTTTACTTTTTTTTTTCCCCCTAATAGCAAGATTTACTGAGGATAGAATATTTTAGTTTCTAGTTTCCTTTAAAAAATTTTTCTCTATGCAAAAATTTGTACTTTTACCATATGAGAGCATGAGAAGTTCTCCTTTTATTGAATATTTCTTCCATGAATAATAGAAAAATGCTGAGGTTCATGTAAGAATATATATCTTAAAAATACTAAACTTAAAAGATGCCAACTATTCAACTAGAATAAGATCTCTATGTGCCATAATAAGTCCACAAAAAGCTAATAAACTTAAAAGGGATCATCTATAGCTAAGTGGAATCGACTTCATAAATAACAATCCAATGCTCCATCCACTAAAATAACTATCACATATAAAAAAATCTACATAAGCCTGAGCAATTAGTAAGAATAATAAATTTCGCAACAAGAACTTCAGAGGACTATATGTAAGAAGGCAAATGGGTGCTCCTATGATTGTATTCCAATCTCCGAAAGATGAAACTAGTAATCAGTTTTAGAGAAGCAAAAAACATTTTGCTTCATCGGCAAATGAGGACTCAACAACATCTAGTACTGTGAATAAAGAAACTCAAGGAGTCCCCGGAGGACCCAGACCAAGCAAACTCTCGTTCCTGATTGTTACAAATATTTTGGGAGCGTACAAGAAGTTTTGTTTCAAATAAATGAATGGAGCAAGATCTATGGACCATGACATAGAAGTGTCAAAAGAAGAAGAAAATAAATTAAATGAGAATGTAGAACCAGGAGCATGTTATGTTAACTTCTTGAAAATAGAGAAGGAAATCTTATGTGCGCATGGTAGAATTCCTTCATTGTGAAGGTGATGAGATCAAACCCAGGATATAAAATTACGTGAGAAAAGCTCCGAAGGATGTAGAGAAGTATCGGAATATTTAAACTTATACATGCAAGATTGGGGTATTATTATATCACCCTCGATAATCCTATGGACTTTCAATAGGTGATTAGAAATGACCCAAGGTTTGTGAATGGAAAATACTTGTTGCTTTAAAAGATGGGAATCGGATTTTCAGGCCAGAAGAGGCGAACTTTGATGTAATGGTAGTATGGGAAAGGATTTTTGGCTTACTAGTAGAATATTACTTGTCTCTATGCATCCGAAGAAGTGGGGAAAAGAATAGGACCGGTTCTAAGATATGATTCTTTTAAGTAAATATAAACACGCCTCTAAAGCACGCGATAATCTTGAATGGAGTATCATATATGGTTATTTATGAGGGCCTACCTAAACTATGTGAATACTGTGGTAGGATAAGCTACAACAAGAATTCTTATCCTTTTCGAGAAGAAGAAAAGGAAGGAAACTAGGGGGAAAAGGAGGAAAGAACAGAAGGAGACGATGAAGAGAAACAAGTCAAAGAGAATGGGGCAGATGGACAAATGGCTAAAGAAAGGGTAGAGGAACAAACATGAAAAGATGAAGTGAATGATAAGACATGGGTAAAAGAGTAGGAGACAAGGGAGGCGAATAAGGCAAAGGGGACTAACAGCTCACATCCTAAGATAGAGGATTTAATTGGCTAGGAAAAGGGGAGTATGGAGTACAAAGAATGGATACAAGTACAACGTAGGAAAAACAAACAAAAAAAGCCAAAAAACAGGTAGATTGAATGAGAGATATTAAGGATGAGGGTGCAAAGCCTTGTGGAACATAAAAAAAATACTACTAATGACAACACACATTTGGAAAGTACTAATGAACTACCATAGGAGAATGAGGAGACAGGAATGTAGGAGGTCACATTGATTAAACCAATCAAGGGGACGTCTCGAAATGAAATAAAGAAAGCAGAGAGAGAAGAAGGAAGTTTTGTACCTAAAAATTGATAAAACAAAGTTTAAACAAAAGAAAGGAATTAGAATTTGCAACAAGGAAAGTAAGGGTACCTCACTTAAGAAACTAGTAAGATAACATAGTTTGCATGCTAGAAGTAGAAGTGTTGATCCAAATGTTACAGGGGGGTCTCAATTCTTGAAGCAGCACTCGAACCTTCATATATAGGAAGTGCAAATGGAACACTTTTCGTAGCAAATAATGATCAAACTTTAGCAAGTGACCATGACAGCAACCAAGTGGAAAAGACATAGAGTACAATATATTCTTTATTAGCTAATGTTCCAAGAGGGAAGACCAACAAGAACATCAGTAGAAAGCATGCTACTAATGAAATGGCCATGATCAAGTCGACATAATCGGGAAGATCATACAAGACTTGCTGGAGTAGACTTGTAGAGCGGTGGTCAAGAACACAATGATGAAAATAACAATCCTACAAAGAGTTCCGTTCACAAAACCATTCATAGAGGATTAGAGGAAGCAATTCCTGATCACATTATGGGAAATGCAAAATGTAGTGGGTGAGGACAATTTTTTGGTCGCATAGATGGAAGGTGGAGATTGAGCGCTATGTTCAAGACTTTACATAGGACAGGTGGTTTAGGAATTTCTTTAGTTTTCTTAACCCATAATTTATGAATATCTTATTGTCCAAAATGAAGCCAAAATACTTAAAAATTTTAAAATGGAATGCAAGAGGAACTAACTTAGAGCAATGACCTAGGGCTTTCAAAGACCTGGTGGCACAGTATAGGCCGTAGGTAATGGTTTTGACTGAAACTAGAATGGATAGGGTAGGAGCGGAAAAATTATAGGAAAGAGTTGGTATGAATTGGATGGCTTACTTAGAAGCAGAAGGGTATAGTAGAGGGATTGTAGTCCTTTAGAATGCAAAAGAGGTGGCAATAAGGGAGAGACACCCTTCCAGATAGCAAATGATTTTTGAAATTCATCTATGCAATTCCTACCTTTCTTTTTTTTTTTTTTTCCTAGATATTTATGCAACTCTTAGATTTGAGGAGAGATGTCTTCTTTAAGAAGAGTTAAGGGCCTTGTCAAATTGGGTGAATGGGCAATGGTTGTCGATGGGAGACTTTCACGAAGTCTTATGTGCGGAGGAGAGGTGGGAAGGAAATGGAGTAGATCAATATAAGGTGGAGAGATATCAAAAGTCTATGGATGACTCTTGGATGATCGATTTAGGGTTCATCATAACTAAATTTACTTGTTGCAAACAATCTAAGAATATAAGGGACCTTATCCAAACAAGGTTCGATAGGGCTTAGGCAAATAATTACTGGAGGTACTTATTTCCAGAAGCAAAACTCTTTTACATAGCTTCTAATCAGTCTGATCATTTGCTAATTTTCTTCAATACTAGTCTAACCATTAGTAGTTGGGCCTAAGGAGAGAAGATTGTTTAGATTTCAACTGATGTGATTGGAACATCCAAACTTTAAGGAGTTTATAACACAAGCTTGGAAGTGGCCTACATTTAAGTACCTCAATGATTTAGATGGATATATTTAGGTCCTAAGGAAATGAAATAAGGAAGTGTTCGACATGATTCACCAAAGAAAGGAAAGTATTTTGAAAGGTTTAGAAAGAGTAAAAATGAAACTAATGAACAATCTCTCGTAGATCGGGAAGCTCGACTAAAAAAGGAACTGGACCTAATGCTAAACCAAGAGGAGAAGTTGTGGGCTATTAAGGCAAAATCAAAATGGATCTTAAAAGGGGAGAGAAATACAAAGTTCTTCCATGCCTCCACTAGAGTTAAAAGATTGAAATCAAGAATTAGAGGCTTCTTTGACTCCGTTGGATAGTGGGCGATAGATCTAGATGAAGTTTAAAGAATTATTTTACAATACTTTAGAAACCTTTTTGCGTTAGAGAGGATACATGTGAGAATTCAAGATGAAGATTGGTTCTATAGTCTCAATGCCCTTTCTGAGGAAAAGAAGGCACAATTGCAGTAAGACTGTATTAGGGAAGAGATAAAACGAGTACTCTGGAGCATATGAAATAATACGTCCTTGAGGGTAGATAGGCTTTATGTTGAGTTCTTCAAACACTATTGGGAAATCGTTTAGGAGACCATATGTGATACTATAAAAGACATCTTTAGGAAGGATATAGTGCTAAATGATATCAACTAAAGTGATATGAATCGAAGCTAAGGACTAATAAGGCCGATCGCCAAAAAAAAAATATAAAGTTAGTCCAAGCTTGTTGAAAGCTTGAAAATGAAGATGGAAATATGTGAAAATAAGAAAGTAAACAAGCAACCCACGAATGTTTCCGAGGATATGACACACCAAGGAAACTTTAAGAACATACGGCTCAACTGGATATGACGCACGAGCTGGTCCGATGAGGGTACTCACCACCTAAACTTGCTTAAGGGTTATAATAATAATGACATAAGCAAACAAGTTGAGAAAATGTTCACGAAAAGGAGTATATTCAATATCAGATGTAAGATTACATCATGCAGCTCCATATTACAAGAGTATTTATACTCGAATTGCTAGGGTATCCTACCTAAAATAGAAAGGACTAAAAGGGTAATGTCTAAAATGAGTATGATACAAGGAAAGTTTAAAGGGTATTATTGGAAATACAATAAAAATGGGTATCTTGTACGGAAGATTCTATTATAGGTGGTCTTAGGAGACGTGGCGGATGACTAGTGGTTATGTGCCTGACAAAAAGATAGACAACTGTTTGGTTCGCCTAGGTGTTATTAAGTGATCATGCTTAGCCAAGATGACAGCTCAACAATACCGAGTTAATTAAGTGACTTTTCTAAGGTAAATTTAACTTAGATGCATTAGTTATAGCTTAGATTCAAGTCAGTTGAGTAGTTGGTCAGATGGGCCAAGTTATTGTCTAGATGTGTCTTTGGTCAGTAATTGGAGACTATTGATAATTATAAGAGGGATCGACTCAACCAAGGCATCGAGTTGGTAAACTATAATAGTTTAGATTCCTCAAATGTGGTACATGAAGAAAGAACTCGTCGGGCTATGCTTTCTAGTCCTCGGGATCGGGTTCGAATCAAGAATCTGGTGGTTTGATTCCTATCACAAACTCTCATAGTTTTGGTTCTAAAGATTTTGGGAGCTAATGAAAGATTATAGGCCCATCAGCATATGCTCCACTATAAATGAAGTGGTTGGTAAGCTATTGGTAAATTAACTTTATCCTCTCTTGAATGACTTTATTAGATTGGAGCAATCGATTTTTGTTCCAGGAAGAGTAGCTAAAGATAACTTAGTAGTGTTTTGAGAAGTTCTTCATTTCTTAAATAAGAAAAAAGGTATTGGATGGTCATTAAACTAGACCTTGGAAAATCATATAACAGAATGGAATGAGATTTTGTGAGATTTACCTTAGGAAAGCTCAATTTCCTAGAGAATTAGATTAAACTAGTAGGATCTTATCTTTCTTTGGTGTCGTTTAGAGTAACCATAAATGGGGCCCTTTGTCACCCCATTTATTCATAATTGCCTTGGAATTCTAAAGTAACCTTATCCAGGGTTTGATAATAGAGAAGAAATGGGATCCTTTAAAGACGAGTGGAATAGACATTTGTCTTTCACACTTATGTTTTGCTAACAACAAGCTATTTATGGGTGAGGCTTCATTTGAAAATGTAGAACAAATGAAGAAAGCTATGGAATACTTCAGATTGATCTTTGGGCAAAAAGTTAACTAAGAAAAATCCTGTGCTATTGTCTCTAGAAATATAAGTTTAGATTCAACAAGAAGGATCTATGGTAGGCTCAGATAAAGCTAAACGTTGAGATGGGGAAGTACCTTGGGAAGCCAGTAAAGAAAGGATTTGGTTAGAAAAAAAGGAGGAAGTTAGTTGGTTGGAAAGCTAAGATGTTATCTATGGCAGGGCGTAAGTTACTTATTTCTTCGGTATTTGAAAATATCTTAAATTATTACTCTCAAGCTATCCAAATGTTAAAAGGCAGAGTAGCATAGCTAGAGAAAGTGCACAGGAAGTTTTTATGGGGGTCAATGGAGAAAAAAAGGAAGATCTATTGGATAAGTTGGGATAAAGTTAAATGCTTAAAGGAGCATGGTAGATTGGGAATGTCAAATACAAGAAGGAGAAATAGGGCGGATTTCATGAAATTGGTTTGGAAAGTAGGCACATGGAAAGTGGTCTAGGAAAATCTAATTAAAAAGAAATATAAATGGAAGAAACCAAAGAGGTAGACCGCACTTTTTTTGTGAGTTAAGCAAGGCCAAAAGTTGGATGGTTGAAAAAGTTAAAGTGCAACTAAGAAGTAGGAGTGAAACCTTCTTTTGGATGGATAATTAGATGAAAACAGGTAATGTGAAGAGTTGGTTATTTGGTTCTTTGAATAAGTATGGTGAAAAGATTACAGTAAAGCAAGTATGGGGTGGTGTGGGAGGATGAAGAGAAAATATTATTGGATATCCCATAAACATAGATATAATGGAAAAAATGGGTATGGTGGTCTTACAGGAAGGTGAGGTCAATGACATTAAACACTGGCCTTATGAAGTAAGTGGAGAAGTTTATACAAAATCAACCTACGGACTCTTATTCAAGGAAGAGAGTATAGAGACCATGCCCCACATATAGATGTTGTTATGGCGGATGTTGCATAATGGCTTGCTAACAAGAGATAACTTAAGGAAGAGAGGTGTAAATGTAGACTTGTTTTGTCCTTTGTGTCATGAAGCAGAGGAAACCATATGGCATATTTTCTTCTACTATAAGAAGAGTAAAGAGCTATGGAACTTGATGGGGGTTCAAAGATTATTAAAGGAGTAGGTGGAGAGTGAGAAGAAAATGTAGATAAAAAGACAATCTTAATGGAAATCTAGGAAATGGAACATAAGGGATCTACTCAAGCAAGTGTCGCTATTTGCGTTGAGAGAGATCTAGAGAGAAAGGAATAAATGGGTGTTTAACCTAGAAGTGAAGGATGAAGACCGGTTTGTAAGGATTTGGATGGAAGCAAGAGAATGGTTAGCTAATTATAAATTAACGAGGAAAGATAAGAATAGAAATGAGTTTGATAGGAATTGGACTCGATTAGAAAAATGATAGGTGAAAGTTAATTGTGATAGTGTAATTGATGAGCTAGGCTTATAAGGAGGTACAAGTGCAGATGGAGTAATGTTAGGGGGGACTTATAAAGAAATTATGGAATGTATCCCCCTCAGAGGTAGAATTATGGGCCATTAGCCATGGAATCGAGTTGGTAAGAAGGATGGGGTTTAAGAAGGTGATCATGGAGGTGGACTCGTAGCAAGTGTTGGGTTGGGTTAACAAGGAGTGTGAACTATGATTTATGCCATCTTACTCTTGCTAATTTTATTAACTCCATATCATACTTTAATGATA
This sequence comes from Lumnitzera littorea, assembly GCA_024138015.1. Lineage (NCBI taxonomy): Eukaryota > Viridiplantae > Streptophyta > Magnoliopsida > Myrtales > Combretaceae > Lumnitzera > Lumnitzera littorea. The sequence continues at coordinate 45,258,733 of JAMXBB010000011.1, forward strand.
TTATTTTTTATAGGGTTAATTGTAAATCAAACAAGGTAGCAGATATGCTACCCAAGAAGGCTCTTAATGTAGCAAAAGATTTTGAGTTTGTGGATTTTGTTTCGCTATGTTTAGCGAATGTTATTTTAAGAGATTATAGGAATATTTCTTTCTCCTTTTATGTTGATGAAACTAAGTATGGCATGATGAATGTTGGTCAGTTTTATCTCGTGAATTGTATATGATGGTTCGGTTTAATATAGATTATGTTCACAAAAAAAATTAATAAAAATAATACAATTGGATTCTAGAATATATATGACATGGAGAAATGTGCAATGCTAGTAAATAAAAAATGTCAACAAAATTGTTCGAATGCTTCAAGTTGCAAAGATCAAACCTACACTTATGCTAATCCCATATGCTTCACCATTGATGATTTGTTGTCAAAAAATGAAAGTGAACCACATAAAGAAATATCCCTTACGGTTTTAATGTCTCTCATCAAAATAGATTGAAAGTGTCCAAAAGTTTGGAGATAAAGTAACAAGTTGGTATGCCTAGGAGCTCAGTTATCACTAGGACTTACCGTAATAGATTTGAACTAAAATGGGTCTTTCAAGATATCAAAGAAAATTAGAGAAAAATGGTTCACAGACAAATAAGAGTAATTGACGTGAAGCTACTCGAAGGATATGACACACCAACAAACACAACACAGCTTGACACTTCACTTAATATGCTGCATAAGCTGATGTCAAGGTCTACCCACCACTAATCTTAAGTTATTCGACAAGATTAGATATGAGTGTATGTAAAATGGACTTAGAGAGGGTTGTCTGACAAAGGAAAAGAGACTATTTATAATAAGTCTCTAGGATAACATTACAATTAAAGAAATTACAAGAAAGTATAAACAAAAAGGAAATTTGTAGTATATGCAAAAAAGGATAAAAAGGACAAAAGACAAAAATGAAAAAAGTAATACAATATCAGATGAGGTAGATAGGTGGTAGTATAACATTGGTCCTATATGAATATTCTCTATGTACAGCAGGCGAAAGGGATCAAGATGTTGTAGCAATAAAGGGGCCAAAACAAGAGAGATGGTGGGATGCTAAGAGAAAACTACTTAACTATTAAGTGAGTCTCTTGTCACTTAGCAAGAACTTCTCAGCAGTAGTTGGTCGAATTACTTGGCACAAGGTCCTTGACAAGGGAATGGTTAGCATCACCACTATTGAGTGTATAAATCAACATGTGACAATATGTAAAGCTTAAGGAGTTTAACCATCCGTATTCGGTGTAAAGTTTCTCGTCATCAGCAGGTTATCGAGAGAGAATTATTCGGGTGAAGGATTGGAGGCCTCAAAGCCGTGTGCGAGTAATAGGACCAGTAGTCAGCAGCTCATCAGTTCCCCAAGGTTGCTGAAGATTTGCCCTAAATCTTAGTATTCTTCATCATTGGGCACATAAGGAGTCAAATTGGCAACGTTGAATGTGGTCGACATGCTGAAACCTTCGAGTAGGTCAAGCTCATAGGCGTTATCATTAATGCGCCTAAGGATCTTGTAGGGTCCATCCATCCTAGGAAATAGTTTGTTTATTCTCTTGCTAGGGAAGCGTTTCTTGCTAAGTTAGATCTAGATAAGGTCCCTAGGGACATAAATGACCCGTTTCCTTCCACAGCTTCTCATTTCCTTTTGTCGGGCCATAATTCTAGCCAATTGCTCGGCAACCTTCCGATGTAACCTTGAGAACTCCATAGTACGCTATAGGCCAGATTGACTTTCCCTTTATGTATTTGGAGTGTTAATTAAATCCAAGGGTAGGTTCAGGTTAAGCCTATAAACAGCCTCAAATGGTGATGTTCTAGTTGAACTATGGGTTGAGCAATTGTATGTGGATTCAATGATGGGTAGGCATAAGTCTTAGTTACAAGAGTTCTTTCCAACAGTGGTACGTAGGAGGTTAAGCCTATAAACAGCCTTAAATGGTGATGTTTTAGTTGAACTATGAGTTAAGCGATTGTAGGTGAATTTAATGATGGGTAGGCATAAGTCTCAGTCACAAGAGTTCTTTCCAATAGTGGTACGTAGGAGGTTACTGACGGTTCTGTTCATTACTTCAGTTTGGCCATCTGTTTGAGGGTGGTAAGAGGTATTGAACAGAAGTTTAGTGTCAAGCTTCCTCCATAGGGTCTTCCAAAAGAAGCTTGCGAATCTAGAATCACAGTCGAATATAATACTCCTCGGCACTCTGTGTAGCTGCACAACTTCCTGCAAAAAGAGGTTAGTGATAAAATAGGCATCATTAATTCTGTAGTAGGGAATGAAGTAGCCCATCTTGTTGAACTGATCAACCACCATCATGATCGAGTCGTGTCTTCTTGGCATTTAAGGAAGGTTGAGCATGAAATCCATACTTAGATCGGTCCACTGTCACTCTGGGATTAGTAGGGGTGTATATTCTTCGTAGGGCTCTTTCCTCCCTTTTGCATATTTACACACCTTGCATCTCTCAAGCATTTGGTGCACATCTTTCATCATCCCAAGCTAGTAAAAATGCTCCTTCAATATCTCAGTCATCCTCTTTTCCCCAAAATGGTTGGCCAAACCCCCAGCATGAGCTTCTTGAATGAGTAGCTCCCTTATCGAACCACTCGGCATGTAAACTTGCTTGCCTTTCATCAAGAACCCTTGATTCACGTAGAATCCATCCACAACTCCTCCAGCATTACACCTGGCTACTAAGGGTCTAAGATGTAGGTCATGTTCATACTAATTAGGTAAAGTGCCAAATCTAAGTACTTTAGCTTACAACGTTGTGATGAGAGTATGGCGTCGAGAAAGTGCATTAGCCACTATGTTAGTGCTTCCCTTTTTATATCTGATTACATAACAAAAGGTCTCCAAGAACTCGACTCACTTGGCGTAACGCTAAGAAAGCTTCTGTTGCCTATGAAGATGCTTAAGAGATTCATGATCCGAATAGATGATGAATTCTCTCAGCAATAGATAATGCTGCCAGTTCTGGAGTGTATGGATAAGGGCATAGAACTCCTTATCATAGGTCGAGTAATTCAGGGTAGCACCTCGAAGTTTTTCGCTAAAGTAGGCAATGGGTCGACATTCCTGCATAAGGATAGCACCAATGCTGACACTAGATGCATCACACTCAACCACGAAAACCTTCTCGAAATTTGGTAAGGTAAGTACTAGGGTAGACGTCAGTTTAGTCTTTACGTCTTCAAAACTCTTCTAAGCCTTTTTTGTCCATCTAAACTCAACATTCTTCTTGGTCAATTCGGTCAATGGTGCAGTTATGGAGCTGAAGTTCTAGATAAATCTTCAATAGAATGAGGTTAGGCCATGGAAGCTCTTGACTTCGGCAGCACTAGTCAGCGTAGGCTACTCATTAATAGCTCTGACTTTTTCCCCATTAACTCGAACTCCACTCCTTGAAACAACATATCCATAGAATATAACCTCGCTTTGACAGAATGTACATTTCTTCAGGTTACTGAATAATTTCTCGGTGTGGAGTATGTTAAACACCAATCTCAAATGTTTGACTTGAACGAGGAGGTTGACACTGTAGACTAGAATATCATCAAAATAAACCACAACGCATTTGCTTATCAATGTTCTAAGCACATGATTCATAAGCCGCATGAATGTACTCGACGCTTTAGTTAAAGCAAACGGCATCACCATCTACTCAAATAGACCATCCCATGTCTTAAAGGCTGTTTTCCATTCATCTCCTAGTCTCATTCGTATTTAATGATGGCCACTCTTTAGATCTATCTTCAAAAATATGAGTACACCATATAACTCATTGAGCATGTCATCCAATCGCAGGATCAAGTATCAGTACCTAACAGTAATCTTATTGATGGTACGGCTGTCAATGTACATTCTCCATGATCCATCTTTCTTTGGTACTAGTATGGCTAGAACGGCACATAGGCTTATGCTCTTACAGACATATCCGCGATCTACTAACTCATCAACTTGCTTTTTCAACTCAGCTGCCTGTTTAGGATTGAGCCTATAGACGGGTTGATTCGACAGGGCAGCTTTAGGTTAAAGATTGATGCAATGCTCAATTCCTCTCAAGGGAGGTAAACCTTTCGACATCTTGGTAGGGAAGATGTCGTCAAATTCCTGAAGTAGCTATTGTTCTTCGATAGGTAAGTTCATGGCCTCTTTAACCTATGAATCTCTTAACTAAAAGGAGCACATAGTCCTCGGCCTTGACTTCTTGTGCAAACTGAGTTCGGGAAATCACTAAGGACTTCCATTGCAGAGATCTAGCAACCTTTTCCTAGGCTTCTTGCACTCCCTTAGGACTCATAGGTGTCAATATAATTTTCTTCCCATCCTTTTGAAACATGTAAGTGTTTATACCCATCGTGTAACACTCTTAAGTCCAATAGCTACAGTTAGTCGAGTAATATGTGAGATGCACACATGGGAAGGACATCACGCAACACCTCATCCCTGTACCTATCACCAATAATAATCGGCACTTTGATTTGTTTAGGAACGTGTAGTCCTCCTTTCTCATTCAACCAATGAATCTTGTACAGCTTGGGGTGTGGAAGGGTTAGCAATTTCATAGCCTTAACTACCCCTTACACGATGATGTTGGTACAGCTCCCTTTGTCAATGATCATGGCACATAGCTTTCTATTCACCCGGCAATTCGTATGAAAGAGGTTTTCTCTTTGCTCATTCTCGTTAGCCATAAAAGTACTGAGAGATCATTGAACTACAAAGTAATACTCGACTCCGCCCTCAAGAGGTATCTCAGTATCAGGATCTTCCTCAAATTCTTCCAGCATCTAATTGGTTGCCACTTCTTCTTCTCCTTCACTCACACTTTCTAGTTCAAACTAGGGCTTGTCTCCCTTTATGGTCATGACTCGGCGGTTTGGACATTGACTAACTATGTGTCTATAGCTAAGGTATTTGAAACATTTGATTTCTCGGGTTTTCCTTCTAGAGCTCTAACCCTAGTCTCTCCAGACCTCAAGTTCTTTGATTTTGCTCTTACCTTGGCTTTCTTCTGGTCGACTCGGTATGTGACCTTGGTGTTCTACCTAAAACTATTTAAAACTCTGTCATTCATTGGTTGGCTTGGCATGCCACTCCTATTTGGCAAAATTGGTCAACTACTCAACATTCAATTAACCTGGTTAAAACGTTACCTCTTAACTCTTTAGGCCACCTGAATGGTTTCATCCAGAGTTGTGAGGCTTTGCAACTCCACGATGTTACCAACCTTAGCTCATAGTTTAGAGATGAACCGTGCTATAGTTTGCATTTCAGGTTTGTCTACATCACAACGTATCATGAGCAATTTAAACTCTCAAACATAGTCGTCCACTGATTGTTACATTGCCTTAAGTCTTAGAGTCATTGGAAAGTGTCTTGTTTGTATTGTTCGGTAACGAACCTACTTCTTAGAACTCTCTTCATCTCGTTCCATGTTCAGACTTTGTATTGGGTCCTCAGGTGAACATCCTATAGCTTCTTCCACCACATTACCACATATCCAAAAAATTCTAACGTGGCCACTCTAATGCGGATAGCATCTTTATAATCATAGAAGTCAAATATCTTTTCGATCTTTTCTTCCCAGTCTAGGTAGTCATCAATACTACTAAACCCGTTGAAGTTTGGAATCTGTACCTTAAGATGTTCGGCACCTCTTGGCACTTTAATCTCACGCTCATCAATCCCAACATACCGGTCTTCTTCTTCTTCATACTCTTCCACTTCATTTAACTCTAACCTCCTCCTTGTGATTCTATCGGCACGTCGCGGTGGTGCTTAGTTCACTAGAAAGGCTTTTAGAGCTTGCTTATTCATCTGCCTCCTTAGCCTATCTCTCATTTCTCAGCTTTACTCAGCAACTCTCTTATGTAGTCTAGTCTCTAAGACCCTATTTATTGAGGCATTTAAGTTGGCCACAATAGCAGTAAGATCTTGTATTTGCTCATTAGTAGCATGTGGTGTTTGTTAGATAACTCGACTATGACTATAAGCATCACTCTTGACATCGTGAATCTCTCCTTATATACTAGGATTCGATATTCTCAACACAAAGTTTCAGTAACTACACTACACACAGATGGCTTCAACACACACATAAGTATCTAGAACAACAGACTAACTATCATTACATAGCTCTCGATCTTAACCTCAACCTCAAGCTCTGATACCAGGAATATATGGTGTGCCTAGGAGCTCAGTTATTACTAGGACTTACCATAGCAGATTTGAATGAAAATGGGTCCTTTGAGATATTGAAGAAAATTAGAGAGAAATGGTCCATAGTCGAACAAGAGTAGCTGACGTAAAGCTACTCGAAGGATATAATACACCAACAAACACAACACTTTACTTGATATGATGCACAAGTTGATATCAAGGTTCACCTGCTACTAATCCTAAGTTATTCGGTAAGATTAGATAAGAGTGTATGTAAAATGGACTTGAAGAGGGTTGTCTCGTAAGAATGGGATATTCAATGTCTATGTGTAAAGTTTGATGATTCCGGCTTATAAGGAAAATGGACTATTTATAGTAAGTCCCTTAGACAACATTACAATTAAAGAAATTATAAGAAAGTATATACAAAAAGGAAATTCCTAGTATATACGAAAAAGGATAACAAGGATAAAAGACAAAAATGGAAAAATCAATACAATATCAGACAAGGTGGATAGGTGGTAGTACAACATTAGTTTCGTGCAAATATTCTCTAAGCATAGCAAGCAAAAGGGATCAAGATCTTGCAACAATAAAGGGGCCAAAACGAGAGAGATGGTGGGATGTTGAGAGAAAACTACTTGGCCGTTAAGTGAGTCTCTTGTCACTCGTCACTCGGTAAGAACCTCTCGACAATAGTTGGTCAGATTACTTGACATAGGGTCCTTAGCAAGGGAATGGTCAATATTATCACTACTAAGTATATAGATTAACATATGACAATATGGAGAGCTTAAGGAGTTTAACCATCCGTATTCGATTTAAAGTTTCTTATCATTGACAGGTTACCGAGACAAAATTCTTTAAGTGAGGGATTAGAGGCCTCGAAGCTGTGTGTGAGTAATGGGACTAGTGGTTAGTAGCTCATCACAAGTTAACACCAAACAATAGCACAAGTCACACATTACATATTGGAATAATTAATGAAAGTCCAATACATGAAATGAACACAAAATAGTGAGTGAAACTAACTAACTAACCTTTTGTGTGATTTTACCAAATTTTACTACATTTTAATTTGTTATAAACAAAAATTCAAAACCTAATGAAAGAAAACTTATAGATTGAGAGAAAGAGAAGGAAATGAAAATTTATAAAAAGGATAAGAAATTTTTCTCTATTAAAAGGCATTACTTAAAGTACCTTAACTCCATAGCAAACAAAGTATAGAATGAAAGGGGTATAAAGAGAAGATTAAAAGATGGAGATTAGGGTTTTTACTTTATGACCTTTCCTATTTTCTTTATAATTTTTTTAACTATTATATTTTTTATTTTAATTTCTTTCTTGTTTTCTTCTAGTTTCTTTTTTACCTGCTCCATTTTCTTGTTCATTTTACCAACTTTCTTGAGGTGATTTTAATTTTTTTCTCTACGTGTAATTACTAAAGAAATCTATTATTTTGCTAGAGGTGAAGGTATAGATCACCTCAACCATTTCGCTACAAAAGATGCTTATTCTGTAATGATATCTCACATTTTATATTATAATTGTCTTACCTAGATATTGATAAGATCGAAATCATAAGAATTAATACAAAAGATAAATGTTAGAGATTATGACTAACCATAGTTACATGAATGTGTATTTAGTTATACCAAATTATCAAAACAAAAACAGTGCCACCACCTTAAGACACTACCATCAAAACCATAAGCACTACCACGGTTCACCATAAATCTACTACCCTTAAACTCCCATGGCTTGAAAAACATATATCAAGCTTATGTGCCAAATCAAACTTTAATCTATTTTTTTTATCAAGTAAAATCACAAGATTAGAATTAATACCTTAAATTTGAGTATTCTAGAATCTTGCACATCAAATAGCAAAAAGATTTAGGAAATAAGTACTATATCAAGCCCTTAGAAAATTCTTAAAGAAGGGAATTGAATTAAGAGATAATAATTGAATACTTAAGTAAATAAAATAGAAAATGGCCTTAGTTGAGATAGGGAGTGGTGTCACCTACATAAGAGATAGACCATTAAGTTTAGATGTAAATTATCTTCAGAATATTCTTTAAAGCCAAGTGACAAATTGATAATGCACTAGCATGTACCTATTTTGTCTCACAAAATGCATGATTAATTGCAAGTGATATGGGCTTATTTTAAGAGTTCGATAGGTTATCCAAGAATTTGGGTGGTAAGTGTATATGTAAGATGGATGAAAATCCATATTTGAATTATGTACACAAAATTCAAGAACTCTAAATGAAATGAATAGAATTTGGTATTTTTAGGATTATTTGGAATTAGTGATTTTCATGGTTTTTAGGGTTTTGGGAATTGAATAATGGAAAATAAAAAGAGATATGGACAAATTAAATCAATTGATAAATTAATTTATCCAAATTCTAACAAAGCATTGTATGCTTTAACAATATGGCAACACTATTCTTTTTAAGTTGTTTCTTATTTTCTCAGATTATGCATCCCTTAAGTATCCTAGGGCTCAAAGTAAGTTGTTAAGGAGATACGCTAATGGATAGAATTTTCAAGGTTTTTTGCTTATACTATCAAACATAAGTAGGGTAGATCTAATATGGTTGTAGATGCATTATCTAGGCAACATGCTCTTATTAGTACATCGAAGAGTAAATTGGTACACTTTAATTTGGTTGCTAAGTAATATCCTTGAGATAAGTAGAACTATAATGATAGCATGTAGTATGGGATACGCCATGGGTAGCTATCATGTTTTTGATAAATATTTATTTTAATGTAGCAAGTTATGTGTTCCTGCTAGCCTATTGAGAGAGTTATTGGTTAGAGAGGCTCATGGGTAGGGATCTTTTAGGTCATTTTGTAACCATTGTACTCTAAAGACATTGTAAGAGCATTTTTTGCTAAGTATGACTAATAGGGATGCATACGAATCAAGTTGGTTCATAAATTACTTAAGTTAAGCTTAAGTTTTACTCAAATTCAACTTGGTGGCAATTGAGTTGAGCTTGAGCTTAAGCTACTTGAGTAGTAAATCGAACTTCTTATATATTTTCCCTAACCTATCTCAAACTCACTTATGTTTTTAAAAATTAAAAATATTTTAAAAATTATACTAAGCTCGATTAACCTAGCAAGCCTGATGACCTTAGTATTCTAAAGCTTAAATTAATATCTTTAAATTTTTTAAAACTTTTCCAATATAAAATATCCCTCTTAATAACTTATTGGTGAATAGTGGTACTATTATAATTTAACATAAACAACACAAATAATTAGTGCAAATTAAAAGAGATAAAGAGGAGAATATCAAGCTAAGAATTTATAGAGCTTTAACCTTCTACCTATTGCTCCCTTCCAGCTCTACTATTGGGGACCTGATTTATTTTACCAATGTTGTTTCACTCGATTCACTATAACAAAATCACGAGAAGTTTACAAGTAATTGCTACACATAGGTTATACTCTACTTTGCCTATCTAATCTTTCTTCAATTTAAGCTAATATAAATCTACGGAGTGCAATCTAACTTTTACTCTAGTTCGAATAATAAACAAATTTTTATAGGGAAAATAAGTGAGAATAACAATATGAATCTCAAAAGGATTTCAAATAAAAACACAAGTAATGATTGATAAAAAATCCGCTTTGGTTCAACTTTTAGGAGAAGTATCTAAACTACGTTCTGTGCTCTTTTAGATAGTAGGAAATAATTCTCATTTCAAGCATAATGTATATGTAATCTTTTTGCTTCAAGATTTGTATCTAATGTTTTGAATCACTTTTTTTTATTTTATACTTGAGTCTTCCAATGGCTAAAAGATAATGAGAATTATCTTCGACTCATGTTTATCCTTTTCAATGTCTAGATCATTTAAGGATATTTAGGAGAAGATCTCGGTAATTTTGAATTTTAAATCTGATTCTCTAAGCTTGGTAGGATATGCCTGATCAGCAACTTCCAAATAAACTTCGGATTTGAAAATTTATGGTGAGATACACTTAATCAACAATTTCCAAATAAACTTCAATCTTAGAAAATGAAATCCCACAAGATTCAAAACTAAACTTATCTTTATCAATTCGTATATATCTTGATTTATCCAAAGATGTGTTTCCTTAAATAATCCTCATGTATTCTTAATTTCATCTTAAGTGAAACGGGATTAAGTATATTTTCCTAATACACCTAATCTAGTTAAGCTAGGCCTTGTTTTCTTCAAATATGATATAAATTAATTCTCCACGTTATTCTTCTAGTCTAATTATCTGAATAACCTTTTGAAGAATATCAGTCTTCTTTTCTTTAAAATCTCTGTACAAAATTGATTTTGAAATATTGTATCGATTTTTCTCATAACAAAGCTTCTAAAATTTCTTTTGATATTTTCAAAATTTTCTCCTTTGTTAAATTAATTAAGACCTTTTGAATAACTTTCTAAATCATTCTTAATTTGTAATTTTAGACTTTCTGAGAACCCTTCTAAATGCCTACATTGTTGATGATTTATTAGCATTCTTCTCTTTTTGTTATCATCAAAATATATGAGAGATATCTAATAATCCTTAATGGCTAAGTTTAGGTGTTAAGCAATAGGATTATATATGCTACCCGTACTTCCTCATCATCTTTATAAGGATATAAGTATGGACTTTATACTAGGACTTCTATGAATTAAAAAACAAAAGGATTGTATCATGATTGTCGTCAACATGTTTAGTGAAATGAGTCATTTTATTCCCTACAATAAGACAGATGATTCTCTTTATATTGTTAACTTGTTCATGTAGGAAACCATAAAGTGGTATGGTATTCCACATAGCATAGTATCAAATAGGGATAAAATTCTTAAGTTATTTTTAGAAGTCCTTATGGTGCAGATTGGATACTAAGTACTTATTCGATACTACTTACTATCCGTGTAAACAAATGATTAGACAAAAGTCTCACTTAAAGCTTTATTATGTGCCATTGCGTGACATGACTTGAAGGAGTAGGATCTCTACTTACTTATCATGGAATTTGCTTATAACAAGTCTATTTGTAGTGCCATCAGTAAAACTCCATTCGAGGTGGTCCATGGGTACAATCCAACACTCCTAAAGACAATCAAAGTGGTGTAGATAAAGCTAAGCAAGTGTAAAAGCTTAGTTTATGAGTATTGATGAAGTAGATAGCAAAGAACAAGCACAAAAGCAAAAGAAGTTGTATGCTTGGGGATTTAGTCTGGATTCATCTTAGGAAAGATAGATTTCCTAAGAAGTGATTGCAAGAGTTGGCTCCTAATGTTGAGGTCCCATTTAGAGTTATAGAGTGTATTAATGATAGCACCTACAAAGTTGAGCTTCCATAAGATTACAAGTTGTCAGCAACCTTCAATGTTGCAAATCTCCCCCCATATATTCCATATGATTTAGAGCAATTAGATGATTTAAGGGAAAATCTTCATGAGATCAATAAGACGATAGAAATCATATTATGGACTAGTTACCAATTCCAAAGCATGTGGTTTGTGTAATATGGTTTGTAGGTTTATGATGGATACCCATGTAGCGAGGAGTTACTATGTCTAAAGAATCTTATGCTCCATACAATTAGTCAATTGGAGCAAACTTGCATATTTCAAGAGGCTGCAATAGGAGATGATTGAAATATTAACGCCACCTTGTATTCAATAGAATTCACGCCATATATGATTTTTATGCATTGAGTAAAGAATATTTTACTCTATATGTACCATAACATGCATAGTTTTGTGATTAATTTAAGCCTATTTAGTAGTGGACAAAGGAGTTTATCATGCTTTCTTTTTACTCTAATAGTATCATTAATGTCAATTACCATAAGAGTTTTGATTTTTAGTGGTTTTTATTTCATTCATTTAGTGACATTTTTAGTGGCTACTAGAACTTTTAATAGTGGTGTAAAACTACTACGAATACAAAAGTAGAAAAGTGTCATTAGTGTCACTTTTTCTAATGTAGGTATACACAATACTATAGCAACAATTTTAAAAAATGAAGGTGTATGTATACTATAATAGCATTTATTGAAAGCTACTAAATTAATTAGATAGAAGCAACTTAAAACTACCACTAATGACATAATATAAAAGCTATTCTAAACTATTACTATTTTCTATATTTAATGTCAATTTAAAATTGCTACTAATAAGATAAAATAATAATTACTATAATCTACTACTATTTCCTTTCTCATGGAAAAGAAAGGAAAAGCATATAAATAGTCTACTTGGTACACTACAAAATTGAACAACAAATTCCATTAGTTAACATATATGCATAATATAAGAAAGCACAGCTTTAGGAGAATACCATTTGTTAACCAAATCTCTTATATTGACATAATAGAAGGATGCTAAATACCTGATAAAGAAAAATCCTAGACGATTGATACTATTGACAAGACAAAGCATAGCTACTCCAACATATTATTATACAACACAGATTAATAAAGGGTGCACTCTCATGGTTGACATGAATGAATACATAGCAACATGTGATAACACCTAACAAAAAAATTCCGGATGATCAACAATATTAACATGACAAAGTGCAACTTTTACATTCCATGTACATCATATTTTAAAACCAATATGGGGAAAAAAGAAAAAGAAAAGCAATTAGTAGAAACAATGGTCAACAAATAAGGAAATAGGCTTTAAAGAAGCAATAAAGATATGTTGTGGCCATTTACATAGGTATAAATTGTTGTATGACTCAATTTAGTGGATAAATAAAACCCACCCTAAGACTTTTTAACTCATTTCTTTATGTGTTACCCTTTTTAACTAAAGGGCAAGATAATTTACTGTGGCTTATGCCATCAAACTAATTGAAATCTCTTAACTTACTGTTTTCATGGATTGTTTCTAGCCAATTAACATCTTCTGCCTTCAGTTTCAAAAGTGTGGCAAATGATTCCTTCATGGCTGACATTGCTTTAAGATATTTGGTACATGATGCCAAGGCAACAAGAATAGGACAAAGCATTTCCTACACAAACATGAAATGAAAATGACATAGGAGGACATTTAAAAGGTATACTTTTTTTTTTGGTGAATTACAAGGGTTTACTTTCATAAATTGAATATCAAATTTCCATGCACTTCAATATGAAACTTACAAAATAACTACGGAAGCAAGTGTAACAAAACAAAAACTGCAATACTGAAGGTGGCTCCTTTAAGTTCTAGGCCTACTGGAAATCAGAAATAGATGCTGTAAAGGCAACATAATCACTGGCAGCCTTCATTAATAGTTCTAAAAATTCTTTCTACACAAAAAAATTCCATCGACCAAAATTAATGTCCTAAGGTTTTCAATAATAGTGTTATATGAAATTACAATGGCATAAGGAAAATTCAAAAATATAAAAAAATCATGAAGACAAAGAGGCTTATGCACATTTGAATTGGATTGAAATGCAAGCAATGAAGCGAATGTACATTTACAATATTTTAAATTTACCTACCATCTTAAAGTCAGCTACTACTTTTCAACCACTAACTCTAATAGAATCTAACTAATATTCTTAGGTAAAAGAAGAAGAAAATGAGCAGAAATGTAGCAAAGAATATAGCCAAAGGAAGTATTTGAGTTAGCAACTCAATCCAAGGTCCCTAAGCACTACCTCGACGAGGATAGGTCATATATCTCAAAATCTTATCGAATTGCACTTTTGCTAGCTCTTCAAAACTTTATTGATTTTGTAAACCCTTAAAAATTCCGATCTAAATCTTATATTAGATTCAAGTGTGCTAGACGACCATTTGGTCAACAAGATTAGATAAGATGAAAATCCTAAGATAATAATCGAAGACTTAATTACGTATGAACATATTAAATCCTAAATGTGTAAAAATACTAAAGATTGTACCTGAAAGTAATAAAAACCATAAAACCCTAACTTTAAGCTTAAACAATGTGCTTATTCATTAGAATCACATTAAAACCCTAATTAAATGTAAATACTTAACAAAATACTAAATCATATAAAATCATCAACCAATGATTAAAGATAACTTTTAATCGTTCATAAATTTATACAATACTAATTTAATTTATTAGAAGCTAGAGTATTGTATTCATGTCAATCTCATAATTATATAACCAAGTTAATATTATATAGATTTAGGTGTTTAGTTAATGTTTACACTACATATAATCAATGTTAGTATTCTAAATTTCACTTTTCATGATAGTTATGCTAAGTATCATACTAAATGATATATATATGATATAAATATCTAGAGAAAGATTCCAACAACTATTTTTACTAATTATTTCATTCAATTCCACATTTCCTTTCATTCCCTTAATTATTTTCCTAATTATCTTTAGTTCCATCATTATATATACGCATTACATGTAAATTTCCAAGAGTTGACTAAGTCAACAAATGTCAATTTCAACTAGAATTTTCTTCTCCTTTTCAAGGGTTTCTTCTGATTTTTCACATGTCATTTTCTTCCTTTTCTTATCCCCTTACCATCCCCACTTTAGAAGACCCTAGACCCCACTTTTTTCTTCCATAAAAACACAAATTAGGACACAATTAAAACCCTTTCCCTTCCTTTTCCCAACTACAATTTTCCCCTTTCTCTTATCCTTCTTCAAATTCTTATTTTTCCTCTTCACTTCATCCATTAACAACTTCGAAACCATTATTTCACATATACAAACTCCTCTTTTATATTACAAGAAGAAAAGGTATAATTTCATTGAAGTTTCTATTTTAATAAGTGATTTGTTAATTACTTTGTGTTAGTGTTAGAAACTTGTGTAAGATGTACATGTATGTTAGTATATTAAGAACCTTTATGCACACACACGTAAGTGAGGGAATACTTATGCATAAGAGTAGAAATACATATATACATATAACATGTGGATACATGTGAAGTATTTATGTAAGGATTTTAGCAAAATACATAGTGTAAGTATAAGCATATTTAGATAAGGGTAGAAGGAACACATGTACATATGCTTAAGTATTCTTATATAAGGGTATTCTTGATGTACATAACCTAAAATGAGGAAAATATTAAGTATACATACATATAACTTACTAATTAAGCCCATAATATGCAAAGACATCAATTATATGAAGATATCTTAAAGGTGTATGGAGGACATACAAAAATACGTATATAACCGTATATATATATTGATATATGTACAAGTATATACTGGTGTACGTATAAGGTGTATAAATACATAAGTATAAAATAAGTACATATGTAAATTATAACATAATTATTTAATATAATAAAACACAATACAATATAATAAAGTAATAATATATGATATATATATATATATAGTACACATATGGGCCGAAACACCAATAGACCCCTAATACATATATCAACTTGTATTAACCTTAATTAAGTACACATAATAGTAATAATAATATAAAACTACAAAGATATAAGAATCTAATGATTAATTAGATCATAAAATAATAAAATAAGATACAAAGATATCAAATAAGAATATTTGAGTCACAATAATTAAAATTATAATAATTCTAACCCATATTGTAAAACATGAGTCTTAATGTTCGAAATGAACCCTATCGTGTGAACGTGTATTCGAAAATAATGAAAAACTACTATAAGCTCATAAATATTGAAAATAAAATGAAAAAGTTATATATGGTTAACTATAAGGCTCAACCGAAGGAATACCAATAGGAACCTAAGTAGAATTAAGTAAATATATACTTAGAATCATTAGTTAACTTAGTTACTTATTATTATCTTCATCTCATAATAATTAGGTGATCCCGACGAGGGTTTGGATCTTCCGACTAATTATTACGATAAGCATGAAAACCGTCAAAGCCAAGTGAATACTCTCGATGACTTTATATTTATTTTGTACTTATAGTTAGTGTACTTAAATTAAATATTAATAACTTGATGCATGGGGTTCGAGATATGTATGTACTTGATATTGATTTATTACTATGAAAAATATTGTTAAACACAATAATTGAAGATTTAATTATATGATTGATTGTTACATGATTTGGATGGTTTGATGATATTGATTAATTGCCCTATAATTTGACTTAATTATATTTGGCTTATCTTGAATTAAAATAATCATGCATTAACTATGCATGGCATTTCTTATTCTAGCCATCATTTTACGCGGAAGTAAAGAGAGGCAATGTGGGGATTGTTTATATACATCGAATTAAAGTGTTAAGTACGGTGCATTGGTACAGTATGACCTTACTCTAGCCAATGGGCTTACTAGGCGTTGGAGACGCCAACTATTTGATTGAGGGTCGAGTCTAGAGACTTCCGCTATAGGTTGTGAGTGTGGACTGCTGGAGCTACCTCATTGCTATAGTTGGGATTTTGGTGTACTATTACATTTCTTAGAAATGGAAATGTATTTCATGAAATACAAAATTTAAATTTATGGTTAAAAACCTATGTTCTAGAGCCCAGTTATGATTGATGTCAATATATCTCTAATCCTTACCTAGAAGGGCAATAAAATCTGATATTATATGCAGCATCGGTTAATTACATATATTGTTTGGCATACTGCGTGTATATGCATTCATATGATTATAATAATTTGTTTGATGACCTATTTGCCAGTATAGTATGAGGGATAACTCAATAAGCTCTTGTAACTTACTTAGCTTACTTCCCAATAATTTTTCTTTTGTGAGTTGATAGATAATTAGACATGGGTTAAGAGTCGAGCATTGAGTGCAAGTACTGAGATGTTTTGGAGGTTAGAATTAAAGAGAGATTATTTAGTTCATGTGAAATTTTAAATATAAATACCACTTATATATATATATCTAGATTTAGTAATTTCAATAAGCTTGAATTTTAAATTTAAACTATTCAATCTTATCATTTGGTAGGAGATACTGATTCTTTGTGGTTCTGAAGAACTGTGGAATATTGGATATTTATAGTTATTTATATTTTATAATATGTTAATCAATTAACAATTTAGAAAGTCTAGTGATAAATTATTTAGAGTTTTGCAATCTTTAACTTATAAGGCGATTTTCATATCATGAGTGTACATATAATCTGAAAATTATAAGCAATCCTATGAGGCCTCCTATAGGTCCTGATAGATTCTCTTTCTCTTTTTTTTTTTTCCTTCCTTTTTGTAGACACAACAACCATTGCTAACAGCTAAGAACATCTTTCAAGGAAAGAGAGTAAGATGTTTAGTATTCGATTCTTGCATATACTTTCTAGCATCTTAGAAAACCAAATTATACGATAGAAAAATTTTCAAGCAACTCAAGAGATAAGCCATGTTTATGGACCATGCAGTGTCTCAAAGCTTCTAAAACTAGTTTTAGTTGTCTAAATTCCGAGCTTCCCATGAAAAACTAACCATAAATTATCCATGCCTACTTCCGCTTCACTATTTGTTTGCTTTCTTATTGGGGACTATGATCAGCAAAGGCAGTCTATTTTTTACTTATTGTATTGATATGGGCATGTCTGAATGTCTATGCATCATAGCTTTCTTTTATTGTAATCTTTATTCAGATGAGGAAGCATAACAAAGCCATATTTTTCCAAAGTCAAAGCCTTTACCTAAAGAAGCTATTGAACTGCAAATGAAAGATCTTCGGTTTCTTAGACAGAATTCGGAGATATAATTGCTTCCTAGGTGTTGTATGATCAATAGTTTTCACAGAAAAAGGTACATAAATTTTACAAAGATTTAGGATTGGATTTAAATATTGTCATTAGTTAAGGACTCCTTCCAATTTTGAGTTCTCCTCCTCTAATATTAATGGGAAAAAGGTAAATTGCTAACACCACCTAAGAAACGTAAACATCACAAAATCTCTTACACATCTACGATACCACGTTAATCTTTTGTATCAATATGCGACTGTAACCATTCTTTAAGGTAAACACATGAATTGATATGTCTTGTCTGCTAAACTATCAAATAAGTTAAGAAAACTTCAAAAATTTTAATTGGCCTAAGAAATGACTATAAGAACATAGTTATGTAAAAGTCTAATATGATATTGCATTGGAGGAAAAAACCTTTTCAGTATTTACTTTATGTTTTTTTTTTAAGGGATCTAAGTTAGCTATTAATTCAAAGTGATCTTTATTTGTTTTAAGGGGTATTTATATAATTTATCCAAAAAAAATTAATTTATCTATGATAGTTTATAAGGGATGTCTTGAAATTAATATGTCTTCATTGAAAAAGAGTTTTCAATCCTTTCACATTCCAATCAGGATTTAAGCATGACCAACAATACTGCAAAACTTAACTGGTGTTGCTATGTGAAGGGCTGGTGCTTCGATGAGGCTCATGCATTTAATCAAATATAACAAATGCATTGCTCAAATAGCATAACACAAAGGGCCGAGAAATCACAACAAATGCATAATGCTGCAATCCAATCCTCCATTGGTGGAGAAGAATGCCACATGTGCTACGCAAAGAGAACATTGAGGACAACAAGTACAAGAATATAGTACTCCGGGACAAAAAAAAAAAAAAAGGAACGAGACAAATGTGTATCATAATGGATGTTCTCATCCAACTATGGTCAAAACTTTTGACCGTAAAAGGTACTATGAACTTTAGCAAATCTTTTGGATATTAAAGAATGGCACAAAAATAAGAAAAGCATGTCTCATATAATCACAACATTTTATTACATTTCATTTTATCCATACATTTGAGAACACCTAAAAGCATCACATGAATAAGATTATTCTCAACACAAATTACTAGTATATCTTACTGTAGTGATCATATTCTCAACTCAAATTACTGGAATCCCTACCATAAACTCGGAGAATTACTATTATATTTTTTCTAGACAGTTGTTTAATGATTTATGAGATCACATAAAAACAAAGAATTTCAACTTTTGCTTATGCTGTTAAGAGAGATAATGAACCATTACATTCCAATAGTAGAAAATTACAGAAGGTCAAAACTAGACATCTAAAATGAAGCTCCTAACCTAATACACATTCATAGTATCAACAAATAAACTAAAATATAGACAATCCACTGGAAAGGACAACATATAAGCTACAACCTTTCAAGCTCAAATGTAAATCATGGAGATGGTTCCATGAAATACTAACAACAACAAAATAACAAAAAGTGGTGCATTTGAAACATCAAGTAATTTATGATCGAGTGGCATTAAGATTCTCAAGATATGAAAATATTGCAATTAAGTCCAACAAATAACAATAAATCGAAAACACAAGTCCTTTGGCATATGGTTTATTTGCAATATCACATCCTTAAATTAAATACTCTAATTGCAACTAAAACCTTAATTTCCGAAACCAAGCATTTGAATCCAAAATCCAATACATATAACCAGTAAAAAATGAAAAACGAACTATTTCGATTATCCATTAAGAGTGACATAAATGAATAACTAAAATTAAAAATTAGAGGGAAGATATGGAGCTATGCCAACTAAGACTTAGTAGCTAAATTCATAAATAAACCTAAACATGAAACCCTAAAAAACCACATAAATGACATAAATCAAGTAATGTGCATACAATATAGCAAACCTTTTTTAATGTGCCAATGAAGAAAGACCCAAATCAGTGAAAAACATAGGTGAAGAAGTCCTTCAACATGCCAAAGACATAGAGAGAGTAAGAGAGAGAGAGATTGAGAATAGAAAAAATGAAAATAGAAAATTGAGTGGGAATGACAATGGAAATTTGATGGGGCATGAAAGCTTGGCCCAAAATTCACATCAGCCCAAAACTACTACTATGTTTTATCTTTTTGTAGTATTTTTCAAAAGGGTCTTTATTACACATAGCTACTGGAAAAATGGGTTACAGTTAATTATTAATGACAATACTCTTTCAAAAATGCTACTAATTATTAGTAGCTATTGCACTTAATTGTTGTAATGTATGCCTTCATACAATTTGCTATGAAGATAGGAAACTACAATAAGTATAGTTTTTAAGTTAATTAGATGGAGGTCGGAGACGTTTGAGCATCGGTAAAACCCTTTACAAAATAAGAACGAATCAAAGAGATTTATGCAATTCCTAAGAAGCAACTTTGCCATCTAAGGAAGAGTGACAAATGATTAATCATTAACCGTTAGCCAACGTATTGGCTAGCTAACTCAATCAATTAAACTGTAAAACGATCAATTGAGTTAATAGCCTTTCGTTTTCCTTTTCTTGTTTTATAATTTACATTATATCGGTACCTCTTAGATACCTTCCTATTTTGTTGGCTTGGTCATTTCTCCAATTAAGACCTCTCTAGTTAGGTATTTATCATTTTACTTAAAAGCGATTTAATTCTACAATCCAAGAAAGTCCTTTATGAGATTCCTCTAGTTTTGAGTGAGTTCTTCTGAGAATACGAGAGTTTGTATGTGGATGAACATATTTCTTATACGCTCATTTGTATATAGACTTCGTTGTAAAGGGCATTTCTCAAGTAGGTTTTAGTTGTCTCCACGAATAAAATTGCATAATACCCTTTGCATATTCTCTTTTTGGTTATGAATATATCATCGCTTTTTGTGTTGGCTCGAGGTTGTTTTACCCCATTCTAGGTTTATCGGTTCTTTCTTTATCTTTATTCATTATTCGCTTACCTATGCTTATTCCATCCTTGATTACTTGTACATTTCAAAAGCCCATGCCCATGCCCATGTCTCGAGTTTTTCCGCTAAGAGAAACAAGCGTTAACTAAGTGAACTTGCCTAGTATTTGACGAACATTTTTGAAGTTTAATTCTTTTAATAAAAGCGAGAAGTGAATTATTAGGATGACGTTGCATGATAGCTGGCTTTTTTAGCAACTTATAGTCCATACCATTTTAAAGACAATGACGATGTATACTGTGTTGTGCCATGCAAATCTTATCACAATGCCTCGTCACACACACACACACAATAAATAGCTTCTATTCATCACTCCATTAAATGCATCCTTACGGACCTTGAAGCTAGTGACCTTCTACATTTGCATATTGATGTGAGATCCTTTTACTAGTATGGGAAAAAACAATATAACGATAATAATAGCAAGGTTTGTTTGCCAAGACCATTATATCTTAATGGTATGAATACTAATTTTTCAATAAAATAGATCATATCTGAACTCTCATTCTCTCGATGTAATATATAATAGCTGAGGAGAAGAAAAAAAAAAAAAGAAGCTACTTCAAATTTTTGATACAGAAACAAGAAGAACCAAGAGAATTATTGCAATATTGATTTATTACAACTGAATTATTGCAATTGATGAATCACAATAGTATGGTCATTTTTTCCCCATAGTTAATATCTCAACTTAAAAGAGAGAGAGTTTAAACTTTAGTGTCTACTTTAACTCAACCGCTATAGCTAAACCCTTATATTAGGTTATAGTATATAAATAATGAAAAATAATAATATAACTTTCTTAGGTAATTAAAGAGCAAAATCAATCAAGAGATACCCACGCCAAGGAAATCTATAAATGGAACATCATCCTTATGGTTGATAGATTTATCTCCTCGATCTTGCAATGAAGAAGCTAGTGCCACTCCTCTTGTATTATTTGCAGACTTGGACATGCCATCTTCACCGTAATCTAGACTCCTTTGAACATTTGCCATATTGAGATATCCAAATGGTGATGAAACAATGCCCTTGTAGTTCGAAAATCCCAATAACGCACTCGAAACAGCCCCACGGTTATACCCACAGGCACCGACGAGGGAAGAGTAATGTTGTTGAGCTAAGGTGATAGTACTTTGGCTGTTGGAATTGTCTAGTAATCTTCTGTCGGATTTAGGCATGTACGATGATAAGTCAAGTGAAGACACGGATGATGATGATGATGATGAAATACCCAATAATGGTCGAACTAAAGTTGTATCTGTATTAGGGTTACGAAAATCAAAGACTCGTCCACCCTCAACCTTAAACCGCCCATTAACATTCAAGTAGTTATAGTTATTAGTCTTGACCTTGGTGTTTTGAAGAAGAAGATAGTCTTCATGGCTTCTCTTCCCGCAAAGCTTGGACTTCTCTCTTTGTTTTCTAGCCATTATGACATGCCAATGGTTCTTCACTGCATTGTCGGTTCGGCCGGGAAAGAGTCTAGCGATTAGAGCCCACTTGTTTCCATGAATACGATGAGCTGTCAGAAGCCTTTCTTCTTCTTCCTCACTAAATGGCCTTCTGTTTATTCTTGGATCAAGCTGATTAAACCACCTTAATCGGCAACTCTTACCTAATTGGATGATAAAAGAAAACCACAATCAATAATCTATGTAATTAACATGTGTTTTAATTTCCAATATTATTCTTAAAATCTACGAAATAAAAGTTAAGCATATTGGGATTTTTAAGGTTATTGATGAACACAAGAAAAATAAAAAGGTATATCCTCGTGAAAATTATTTTTCAATAATAGACAGCAATTTATATATCGAGTGAGACATAAGTGCCTTCATATCAACTGATAGTTCCTAGCTAACACACTACTGTAGTAACTCTGAAAGCTTAAAAAATAAATAAATAATTTCCTAAATTGCTGAAACGTGACATATTTCAATAAATGCATACTGGTGTATACATATCCTTAATTATACAATATGTATTATTACGTAACAATCAAATTTTTATCATATAGAACATGACTAAAAGAATACATATATATGGTCAGTGAAGAATTTTTATTTATGTTTTCGTTTTTTCAAATCTAAACATTTGATTGTCTCAAGATCATTCAAGTGGTGCAACTGAGTTTTCAATAACGAAAAATAAAATTTTAAATCATCTAAAAATATGGATAATACAAAATTAAAGTGTTATTTAGGTTACATAAGTTATTAATTGAGTACATATGGTGTATTAACATGCCTGATCTTCCTTGGAGTTTCTCCGCAATAGAATTCCAATTCTGCGCACCATATTTCTCAACAAGCTGACGGAGCTTTTCATCCTCGGCAGGCCGCCAATGGCCTCGAGGACAAGTCGTCCTATTCGACGCCTCATCACCAGACCCGCAACTACCCGCTCTGCCTATCGATTCATCCATGGAGGATCGGAGCTATTTTGAGGCCGATATGTTCGAGTTTCGCATAAAATAACTGGGTGTAGGTGGCGTAGGTCTAGGGAAAGTCCGCAAGATGGAGCATAAATAGAAGAGGAAATATGTGCTGTGGATGTTGAAGAAGTAGAAGAAAGAATAAGAAAGTGGGGGTTGGTTTATTAGGGGGTGTTGATGGACAGTCACTTTTGTTAGTTACACACGACATAACAATATGACCTCTTTATAATTTATGTGTTTTTTGTGCAAAGTATATATGTTGACACTTTCTCTATCAACTCTTCTATGACCTCTTTATTGTTTTTCCTTGAAGTTATTTTGATTTGATTCCCTTTTTGAGTCGAGGTACTACGTTAAATCAAGAAAATGTACCCATAAATATAAGCAGTTTTTTTCTCATCTTTCTAAATAGAGACATCTCTCCTTAAGCTCCATAGACTGCTTTCCTAAGTCCTTTCATCAACAAGGATCCAATTTTTGTCACAATAGAATATGACTTCACGAGGTAATTAATTAAAACCAACTACCTACTTAGTCATCTTGTAATTATAATCATGAAAAAATCAATTGTTTAGGTTTAATAGATATTAAATTAGAGTCGTATGATAATTAAAATGATCTCGTTATAATAAAAGATCGATCGTCAAGTCTCTCTTATTTTAATTATTTTGATAAATATAGTTATATATATATATATATATCGTAAATAAATTATTTTGTTGTCATCAAATGATTTTCTATATACTTGGCCAGTTGGTAAGTAACAATAGGTAGATATATTAGTTTTTTGTTAACAAATGCTTTCCATTGACTCTTGTTAAGGTATAGTTAACAAGAAAGGTACAATGTTGCAATGCTAGCTATTATTCTTACAGTTTACAAGAAAAAATGGTGCACCGAATCACAAAAATCGCATGTGCAGTTTTTTTCTTTTCCCCTTTACAACATTATATATATACATATATATATATATATATATATATGTGTGTACACACGGATAAAGGTAAATTCCAAACGATATAATTTTAAAAATTTGTGCTATGTAAATAATGCATAGTGTACCGATATCTTTCGTGATGTTATTTTTAAGTTACAATGGGAATGAATATATATGAATCTCACCTGACTTCTTTTTGACCTAATTATTGGGATACTTATTGTTGGCATTGTGTTACCGGATGTCCTGGGCACCTTTTCGAGCTTTCTTGGGTTGAAGTGTTTTTATTTTGATGAATCCCAACTTTTACCAGAATTCATTTATAAATTCGCTGGAAAGAGAGTTGTTCCTTTCTAACTAATTTAGAATTTGTAACGCATCTCCAACAAATATCATCATTGTTATTATTTTATCATGTAATAAATATTGCTGCCGCGATAAAATTGTTATATGAATCCATTTGACGATTGCAAAGCACTACTAAAGCATGCAATACATGTCTACTTACTTATCAAAAAAATAAAAAAATTATATAATTACAAATTATATAAAAAATTTATTAAAATACTATATATAAATATATTATGGATAGGAATATCGTATCTTGAAGATACCATATGAATATCATATGTTGCATTATCTTGAAGATGCGATATATATAATATTTATATATGTTATAATTATGCTAAGATCCGACATTAGCATTAGTATTTTTAGTTATATTTTTCATACAATTTGTAATTATATAATATTTATTAATTTTAATTATAAACACGTAATTTTTTCTACTTAATCAAATTATTAGCATATGTTAGAATGCTAAAATTAGCAAGCTACTTACCATAACTCTCTCTCTCTCTCTCTCGCTCTCTCTCTCTCTTTTTCATAAGATAGGTGATTGGCCTTAGCAAATCAAAGATATTGCGATCCACACTCACCTAAGCGATCTATTGGGGAAGTAATCTGCTATTCCTCAGCTCTTATGAGATTTGAATTTAGATACTTTAACATCTCAAGTTAAGGTCTTAACTATTAAGATAAATCGTGATGAATTATACATTACTTAACTTGGCTACTGTTAGGGTTCAGGATATATATATATATATAAATAATGATCCATAATGATTTTGATATAAATGTTAAGTGGAATTCAGATTTTAGATTTAAAAAGAAAAAAAGGTACGGAGGGAGAAAGTGATAACTGATGTTGTTAAAGGAATAAAGACGAAGTCCAAGTTGCAGTACTCTACAAAAAAATATATATATATATATTCAAATAGCGCAACTACCTAATCCTGTTATCTCAAGAAACCATTTAATTTACTTCATCGATTATGTTACTATCCTAACCTTATTAAATTTATTCTTTTAAAGAAGATAGGGCAAACGATTAAGTTGATGAGAAAGAAGAAAGCCAACAACATACTCTCTTAATTGCTTATCCGCACGCTTAAAAGTTAAAACTAACAGATCGACCAAAAAAAGAAGACGCAAAAATTAGAAAATAATCGATGGTGGTTGCAGAAAAGGGACGTGGATGATAACCTTCTACTATTTCCATACCTACAAAATTCATATATACATACAGATATATATAATATAATATTAATATAAATATAAATATAGCGACTTTCTATCTTTGTTTGATGGGGAAATAGAGAGGAGACGTTGAATTTCCCATAACAGATCAACTAGGGTTTATGTATCTTAAGGGCCAATTCTGAATTTCTGATTCCGTGCAAGTACAGCATGGCGAAAAGTATAGGCTAACCGTTGGCTTTCCTTATTCCATGCAGATGGCAAGTCAAATTAACAAACGTTGGAACATTTATGGAGAGATGAGAAGTTATTAATTGTTATATCATATTGTTTCTTAACTGATTCAAATTTTCTATACCCCACGAAATCCAACACTTCGCTTCCCCTATCATACTGCGCCATATATTTTCTAACTTACTTATTTATCTACTTTCCGTTGGATTGGTGTATATGTTCTCTCATATTAGTTAATTATTTATTATGCTCTGATTTGCAGTGAATTGAAACAATGTTTAGCAGTAAAATAAGGACATGCTAATGTGTTACATGAGTTGATGAATGACGTATAAATACTAATGATAGTATCTAATTTATATTAAAAAAAATGCTATATATATTTTTAAGTATTATAATTTTATTAATATTTATATATAATTCATTTATTTATTTACGTAATGTATTAATATTAGAAAAACTTTTCAAACTCCAAAATGGGCCCTTTACCATTATACTAGGCCCTTACTTAAAGGACCCTCTTTCTAAGTTTCATATCTAACTTTTATTTGAGAATTTCAGGATAAAGTAATTAGAGATTCTAAATGGAATCCTTAATATTGAGTATAGTCCAAAAACTAAGCACGTAAAACACGTTAGTCTTTACTATGGTGGAAGACTTATGAAGTGTTGTCCAAACGTACGATGATGGACTGTTGAAATAAGAAAGAACATGGATCCTAATTTGCTGGATTGGTTTGAGATTTTAGGTTGTTGTTGCTAATCTAGGCAAATCGCCAAGCTCATTCATATATTATGTGATGTTTGAGCAATTGCCATATAGCGGCTTAAGGCCCTCTCAAATCCGTGCTTTGTACTCTATTGTGCTCCAGAAGATGAGCTTGTTTTGGAATTCAGGATTTGGATCTCGGATTGTGCTATTTACTATGTTTCTTTAGGATTACTTATGTTTGATCGAGATGAAAATATGATTTGGGGGGCTTTATAATTATCACATGCATGTCACATGATGAAGATAATGAAATATAAGCATTTGCATAGCATGGTACCATGCAGGGCAATTTTTGGTCAAGAAAGTTAGTTATTCGCAAAAGCATTAAAACACATGTTAGTCTTGTGCAATTGCTGTAGATATAAGTTATTTAGATAAATTTTGTACGAGCTTATTGTATTTTAATATAATAGGATCTAATATTTTAATTATTATTTATGCAACCGATATATATATATTTTTAATAATATTAGGAAGTGTGGGCTTTACCTTCTTCTCAAACATTGGGCTTAAAGGCTAAAATAATTTTATAATTACTTATGATGTGTCCTCATGCCTCCAAATACAAGAAACGAGATAAAATTAACCTAGAAATACTGAAACTATGTTAAACCCCAAGTTCTTGAAGGAAAGATACGTCCTAAAACCCTAAGAAGTATCTAAAATTGAGTTAAGCGTCTAAATGATAAGAGGATGGCATCTGGATGTTAGACGTGTGTCATCTCCTCTACTGCTAGGGTTTAACAAGGATACTTGGCAACTTGAGGGTTTGGAGTTGATGTGTAGACGCTATGATGAAGACGTCAGGATAATAGGAGAGAGATTTGCTATTGATCTCTTTATGAGCCTTTTGCGTCCGGATGGTAGTGATGAGATACAGGTGCTCAGAATTCCTTGTAGATGTCCGGATGGTAGCTAGAGTAGCATACGAATGCTGGCCCCTAATTCAGTTTTTTCTCCTTCGTTGCCTTGGCATTTAAATGCTAGTTAAATTTACTATCCGCATGCCACCTGTAACCTACATAATTCGTCCAAGTTTAATCCCTTAATTGAATTATTTTTTCATCCTTTTTTTTTTTTTATCAATTGATTCGGTAGGTCTATTTTATGCATGTTTAATCTATTTTACACATTTTGAGACAATTTTACCTAATTAATTATGTATAACTATAGCTTTTGAGTTGTAAAAAATGTGAAAATTTCCATATTATCGGCAAACATCTTTCTTGTGGCTTTAGAAGTATTTAAAGCATGGGTAACTGCACCCGATCCTCTAAACAGTTAAGTTTCATAAGAAATCTTAACAAAGTTATATCTTAACTAGTTTAGTAGATGCATGGTGTGCACGTATAAGGTGGTTTACGGCTAAGAATTATCTAAAACTAAGATCTTCGAATACTTGTTGCATGTTATGTAAGAATAGGAGATTTGAGATAAACAAGGCATGCTTTTGGAAAAGTATTGCTTGAATTTAGGGTAATTTAGATGATGGATTTATGTTGAGAGAGCATAAGTGTATGTTTTTATAATTTTTTTTTTTTTTTTAAGTGAGGTTGTTAAAGTTTGATTAGTTATCGCAAGTTTTAAATTTTGAGGATGCTCAGCATTTGGCTTTTAATCACAAAAGCAAAGTTTTGCCTTTTTTAAACATGTGATAACGTTCTAGATGCTTTTGATGTTAGGTTGAGGAGTTTTATTGGAGACAATCTAAAATCATGGATTCAAGGTTCAATATTGTTTCCTGCCCCCCAACAAAAAAACAAAAGGTTCGATATTGTTTTGGTTTGATCTTCAATGATGAAATGATGCTTTTTCAAAATGTATTTTGATCAAAGGTTTTGGTTTCGAGAAAAACTAAAGTTTAAGGGAAAAAAAGCATGGCTTATTTATGGCTTGCTCAACCGGCCATGTAACTAGCTTTACAAGACAAGCAACTATGATAGGCCGTTTCCCCCTCCTATTTGATGCAACTTTTTAACAACAAATACAACAATAACAAGAATAACAACAAAGTATATATATATATATATATATAGAATAAAACAAATCATATGGTTAAGTTATATCTAGCCATAAATTTGGATCTAGATTGTTACTCAATGCTTAACAATAGGATATACTATACACTAAGCATAATTATCAAAATTGCAATTCTGTTCATGATATTTTACAAGTTTACGATTTTAGGATGCTCTTTTTAGTTAAGTTGAATGTAGAATCATTTTCTTGTAAAAACTTACATTTTCAGCCGATTTTATATAATGTCCTTGAACTTGGAACGCTACAGCCCATCACGTGTCTTTAGTTTTTACTGACACGTCAGGCATTTAAAAATTTACAATCTGTCTAAAATCCATAAAATAATTGCATGAAATCTGTTGACTCACGATTTAATAATTTCAAATCTGAATAAGAGCAAAATGCTAACTACTCAATTTCCACATACCGTAATAATGAACGAACCCAACCTTGATGAGTGAATGAATCTGAATACGATATAACTCTAAGATAAACAATCTAGAGTCTCACAGCTCTAACGAGTGATAGCCTAATAACATCAACTACAGGGGTGACAAGTGACTTAAATAATCAATAGTCTCAAAATATGTATAACATGAAACAATAACATATAATCCTCAACAGTTCACTCCTAAAAGTTGAACTACTTTATCCTTACTTTGTCACCATAATAACGGAAATCATCCTCCTTATCACAGTATAGATAATCACAACTCGCATCCTCTATGGTATAACCACCATAAACTTCACACCTGAAACTTGCAGCTTAAAAAAAAAAACAACAATTTTCGAAGGGATGAGCTTACATCCAGTATAAGACACCACACACATCCGCATGAACATACATATAACAAGTCAAGTACACACACAGGTATTATCATTAATGCAGCAAACAATTGGTTTCAAATCTTATCATTTAAGTCCACAAACAGTACAGTTTCAGCATCCTAAAACTTGGGGTTACTTATGACCCCTATGCACATAATACATAAATACTACATAGGTATTGGTATTGGATCCTCTACAATCACCCGAGTACCAAAAACCATCCTAGATCTACTTTAGTCCTTTCAGTACAAGACTCTATCAAGGATAATGTCACGCAAAAATCATTAAGTGCCTTACCAATACTACTGAATCCAATCAGTGGGTGGTTGAAGCCAAACACAAGCAATAAGCAACACTATCAATGAAGTCTGAGTTTCAATTAAGTCCGGTTTACAAACTAGCCTAGCATACACAACTATTTAACATGTATCTCATAACCTAGTACTTCTATCTTAATAAGATTTGATTCCACCACTATTAGCACTTGTGTAAAAGTATTAAATATCAGATTTAGCATTTATTAAATTTTTCACAATTTGACTCAACACTACTTCCCTTTTAAATCAACCTTCTGCCCCATACTCTGAACTTTCAAATCGTACTCCACATATCTTTTCATAATATATTTACATAACATATTTACGATTATATACTATTTATTTATTTAATTAATTTTTTTTTTCGCTCTTGTTCTTTTTTTTCCTCTCTCTCTCTTTCTCTCTCCCTCATTTGCTATCTCTCGTCTCTTGTCCCATCCCCTACACCACATATACATACGCATCACTCCCTCTCCCTTACCCCACAACTGTACATACACATATACATTCCACACCGCCATATACACTACTTGATGCACTCCAATCTATTAGAATATTTTAGGATATGTAAATATCTGTCAATTTGATGGAGTTCCCATCCCTTTGTTACTGCCACCAAAAGAAAAGTACATATAGTAACCATTTTTGCAACAGGAGCGAAGGTCTCATTGTAGTCAATTCCTTCAATCTAATTATTGCCAAGAATCACTAATCGAGCTTTATAACGTTCAACCGAACCATCTGAGTTATATTTGATTTTGTAAACCCATTTACTGCTTATAGCTTGCTTTCCCTATGGCAAATCTTCTACAGTCCATGTCCCATTAGCCTCAAGTGCCTCAATTTCTTTCATCATGACTTCTTTCCATCGAATGTCTTTGATGGCCTGAATATAAGAAATAGGCTCCTTTTCGGCTGTCATAGCTGCTAAGAAAGAACGATGTTATGGAGAAAATTTGTCACAATTTACATAATGTGCTATAGGATAAGAGGTACTTGTGGACGGAATTAGATTGGAGAAACATGCAGAGGGACTTATTTATTGTGTAGTATATGTCACAAAATCTCACAGCCGAGTAGAAGCTTCTTTTGTTCTATGACCCCGTCCAAGTTGTTCTGGAATAGATTCACCCAAGATTTCAATGACACCCCCCTTGTCGTTATTATCACTTTGAGTCACAGTCGAATTCTCAGGTACCTCACTTTTATCTTCCTCATTCAATTCACCATTAAAATGATTGGTGATATCGAAAGAAGCACCTTGTACAAGATCTAGTTGCACACCTTCCTTATCAGCATATGGAAATTCAGATTCAAAGAACACAACATCTCTGGATACAAAATATTTTCCTGTATCAAGATCATAAACTTTCCACCCTTTTTTTCTGAAAGGATATCCTACAAATAAACAACGTTGACTCCTGCTAGCAAACTTGTCTTTTTCCCTATTTAAGTTCCGAGCATAACACAAGCACTCAAAAGTTCGAATGTGATTATAACTAGAAGGTTTACCAAAAAATATCTCATAAGGAGTCTTTCCTCCTAATAACTTAGAAGGAGTCCGATTGATCAAATATACAGCCGTCAGAACACATTCTCTCCAAAATTTGATGAAAAGATTGGCTTGAAATCTTAAAGCTCTAGCCACATTTAAAATATGACGATGTTTCCTCTCAACATGTCCATTCTGTTGAGGTGTTCCTATACATGAGGTCTGATGTAAAATTCCATTTTCAGAAAAATAGTTATGTACGCAAGCAAATTCAGTCCCATTATCACTTCTAACTATCTTCACATCTTTTTGAAATTGTCTTTTAGTCATGGCAAAGAAATTACGCATGACAAGTTTCACTTCTGTTTTTTCAGTTAACAAATATATCCATACACCCCTAGAAAAATCATCAACAATGGTAAAAAAATACGAGGCCCCACAAGAAGCATTAACATGATCTACAAATCACAATGAATTAATTCAAAAATTTTATTTACTTTAATGTCACTAGAAATAAAAACTTCTCTTGTTTGTTTAGCTCTCAAACAAATGTCACATGGTTTATTCTTTACTAAACTATTACTAAATTTAACTTGAGGAAGAGATTCCATAATTTTTGTAGACGGATGCCCCATCCTCCTATGCCATAATTCAAAAGAATCTACATGGCTTGTTTTGCATGTTTGGACTGATACTGCTGACTTCAAATAATAAAGTCCCTTGCACTGTTCACCCGCTCCAATCACCATCCTTGAGGTGCGGTCCTGTATAACACAAATTTTATTAGTAAATTGGACATTACAATTAGAGCCATCAAGCAATTGCGACACAGATATCAAATTACAATTCAAATTTGGAACATAGAGAACATTGTCTAGTTTGATATGTTTTCCCAAGCAAACCGATCCCTCCTTTAATGCCATTACCTGCTCTCCATTAGGTAATCCAATTGAACATGCCACAATTTCTTTCAAATTTGTTAAACATTCTAAAGTACCTGTCATATGTTGTGAAGCACCGGAATCAATAATCCAATTCAGATTATCCTTACCATTCATCTTCTCACTAGTACTCGGTTTGCACGTGTTCAACAAATTGAGAAAGAATGGCCATTGTTTTGTTGTCAAGGTCCTAGAAGCTGTATTTTCTTCCGTTGCTGCCATTGATGATGATGGTTGCCCAATTACATGGGCTGTATTCACCTTTGGCGTATTACTTTGTCCACGCCCTTCACTCTGTCCCCCTCGTCTACGTCCAGCCCCTTTGGGTCGGTCACCCCACCATTCCGGATATCCAATGAGCTGAAAACAAGTTTCAGAATCATGTCCCTCTCATTTGCAGTGTAAGTAAATGGCAGATTTGTCTTTCACTTATGTTTTATACTTTCACCCTCCTCTATTAGTCTGCATTGCAAAACTCACAACTTCTCCATGTTTCTCCTTCCCTCGTTAGATGTTTCTAACATGTTCTTCTTGGCACACCAACGAGTATGCCTTATTCAAGTTTGGCAATGGTTCTGTGCTTAAAATATTGGAACGAACTGCTCTATATAATGCATCTTCCAACCCCATCAAAAACTGATGAAGCCTCTCTTCTTCTCGTTTCTTGTCAAGTTCAGCTGCAATATTACAATTACATCTTCCACAACGACAGATGGGAATTTGCTCATAATTCGCAAGCTCTTCCTAGAGTTGTTTCAATTTCCTATAATAAGTCACAATCGACAGACCTCTCTGTTTGCAGTTGCCAAGTTCTGCCTTGATTTGCTGAACACGAGATCCATTAGTGATAGAGAATCGCTTTTTGATATCTTCCCATAAATCTTTTGCAATCTCCATATATGTTATGGTAGATCGCAGTATTGGCTCGATTGTGTTGAGCATCCATGAAACCAACATTGAATTCACAGTCCACCAATCCTCTAATTTAGTGGAATTATTAGCAGGTTGATTAATCGTTCCATTAATAAATCTAAATTTCTTCTTGGCCCTCAACGATGTTCGCATCGCTCGAGCCCATTCATCATAATTGTCTCCTCTTAATTGCACCTGAGTAATTATATTATTAGGATTATCACTCGAAGTCAACAGGTAAGGGGAGGCTAGTTTTTTTCCCTCACTAGTCATAGCGTTTTTTTTTTTAACCAGGCTTTAATACCATATAAATTTTAAGAAGAAAATTTCTGTGTGTTTTTGTTCATATCACAGGCCAAAGAGGGCCAATATATATACAACATAGACGCACTAACCAAGCTTCTAAACATAGAAAACAAATATCCTAAATATACTCTTTACACAATTGACAGATATTTACAAATCCTAAAATATTCTAATACCTTCTAAACATAGAAAACAAATATCCTAAATATACTCATTATATAATTGACAGATATTTACAGATCCTAAAATATTCTAATACAATCACATATACATACGTTATATGCCTACATACAATTACATACCCATACGCATTACACGGTGTCTCTTCCAATACATACATTCACATACTGTACGATGCATACGATTTCATGCATGCATGCTACATGCCTCATACCACCTGCACACTTACAAATTCACATACACTAAATACACATGCACACATATAGAAAATATACGACATATACATAATTGCACCTACATACGCTACACTTTATGCATACAAACTCTACCCCATTGCACATACACCCACGTCTAACTTATATATATATATATATATATATATATTTCATACTTGCATGTTGAATTAAACACCCAATGCATTACTCGTATGTATATGCAACACCACCAATATGACATCTCTATGATCTAACCAAGAATTATTATCCACCACCACTATACCAACAAATACCACACTTTCTCTTAAAACTCAAAGAAAACCCTAAAGAAACTATAACTTATGATGAACATGATAAATAAATAAAACTTACTTAAGAAATGCATAAAGATTGATTTTTTATTGAATACCATGTTCAATTATTATTAACCTTGATTAGGGTTTTAGTATTCGGTTAAGGACCGAAAGTTTTCTATTTATAGAGAAAAACTACATGATGTTTTGTTAAGGGAAAAATATAGGGTTACGTAGTATTTTTATTTGGAATGAGGGATAGTAGGAAGTCTGACTTTTTTTCTATGACAATATTACCCCTAGTATCTTAGTAAATTATAAGTCATACCTTGTTTGAATCTTTTCCCTAACGATATTGCCCCTACTATCTTTAGTCAATTACAAGTCATACCGTATCTCTAAGTGTTTAATATATTATTATATTCCTTCCCTTATTTCATATTTCTATTTGAAGCCAAAAGATAAGGGTTACTAGTGATCGATATGACACGTTGTCTCGAGTAGATTCTCATATAAAAATCAAATAAGTGTTGATGCTCTCAATAGGTTACTACAGCTTAGGTATATTAAGAAGAAACTACAATTAGGCAGTACTAGTGTTATATAATACCTTTGTAGACAACTATAGTGAGCTAATATGCTAAGGGAACATTTATTTTAGGAGGACATGACTAATTTTGGATTTTATATCTCGTATCAATACAAGTATGTATTATATACATGCTATGGATTCATGATATACTGTAGGTTTAGGGATGCCTATACTATGTTAGTTGAACTACCTTAATGAAGTTGCTAATTGGTTGTATATTTTATGGTCATTTGTTTAATTATGTAGAATTTTGATTTTGATATTCTTATATGTTTGCTTAAATTGTGACTGACCATCAACTTTTTGTGGATGAGATTATCTAATAGCCTTAATGGTGTTAGGTTTTTATTAGAATATGTAGGGTATTTCAAATTACATGTGATAATGGATTTAATAAAAAATTCTTCAAATCATACACTTTGTACGATTGGGAACATGGATTAATCAACTTAACTATATTTAACCTACATTTTCAATTAGAGAACTTAAATTATGATAAGAGTTGAGTGTTGAACGTGTCTTATACAAAATTTTGTCTTCACCAAGGAATTTCGCTACAAAGAGAATTTCATCTCCCGTAGCTAAGGATCGGTTCTAGTGAGCTTGGTCAAGATCCTCATAAACATTATCTAATATAACTCAAATACATGAATTGCTTTAGAAATTAGAGGGTTAAATGCCATGATTCTACACTTTTATGATTGATAGAGTTTATGAGTAGTTCTTAACATCTTTATATTGTTTTTCTTAGAATTGCAAAAGCAGTTATTCAATAGATTTAGATTAGAGTAGATAACAATTAGTCTAATAGTTAGCTAAACTCCTTCCCTATAAATATGTCCTTGACTTAATATATGGTGTGGTGAGGTTGTTGTGACTTGTCGATCACGTACAAAGAGTGTGATGATTAACTTAGGAGACGTCTTAAGCTGATGACATATGGAGAGATATTGTTAGGAAGAGGCGTAGGAGGAAGAATGGGCAAACTAGGTATCTCAAACGCGCACATGTAACAATGGGTCATACTTGGTGTTCTTGATCATTGTTGGATTGTTCTTGATCGAATTGCTTATTTGATCTTCTTTGAAGTGATTTCAATAGAGCTTTGGTGTTTGTGTCAAGCTTACCAATGTTCTGAATGAATCAAATTAGAAGAGAAGTGTCTTATTTATAGAGTCTAGGGATCAACCTTATCCGTTGGATAGCTTGAAGATGAACGGCTAAGATTTAGCCTTATCATTGAAGTTTGTCTTCTTCTCTAGCCTTCATGGGCCAAGACATAGGTTGGACTTATCCAAGAGCTTATAATAATCAAAAGAAGCCCATTTGATCTTTAAATAGGCATAAAACACATTTAAACCTATTTGAGGCCTAATAAAGTTAAATGAAGCCTAAATGAGCTCAAATAAGCCGTTTTTGAGTCTACTTTTCACATATAAGATAACTAAGCAAAGCCAAGGGCGAACTATTTAGTTCAGTGATTCTTGTTCTAAGCTTATCAAGCTAAATCTCTCCAAATCATCTCTAATTAAGCCGATTTCCTAAGCTTTGTCACTAGCTCAAGATATCAGTCTATGGCATTAAATTAGACTAAAGGCTCAATTATCGAGATGACCTTCTACAGTTTATCTCTTGACCAAAAGTCTCTTAGACACGATTAAGGAGCTTTTGGGCATTTCTAGAAGTTGTTTCTTCAACTGTTATGTAGATGTGCTGAATGTTGACTTTGCTTGCTCGACTACTTCTAATATCAATGGAATTAACACTTCTTTCAAATCACTAATGAGCTAAGCATGATATGTTAGTATTCATTTTTACTACCATGGAACACATACTTCAACATGTTTTTGTCTTGCACTTTGCAATGATTTATTGCTCATATGACATTAATTTGCATCCATTGCATAGAGTTAACATAGTTGGCTCCTCTTAGTATTTCTTCCTCATTTTATGAGCATTAGTAGAAAAATAAAGCCATCAAAACAGTTATAAAAATTCAAAGCTTCAATAATATTCCATTAGGCCATGTTATATATATATATATATATATATATTATATATATTTGCGAGAGTCATGTTATGCTACGCAAAGGTAGTGTAAGGTATGGAAGCAGTGCCCTTAGGTTATGGTACAGTATTTTTTTTTTAGATGGACAAACGTGACTCTAAGGAACATCACCCTTAGCCATTCTTGTGTAGCACATCTATAATAACTAAATAGATTACTCCATATCCACTCTAAATCTTCTCTTCCCTCTCCAAATCCTCCTTAATTAATTAAAATTTTTTATATCTTCATATCCAAAGCTAACTCAAACTTTATCAAATTTACTTGCCTTCATCAAATCTTGAAATAAAATCTTCAAAACATATATTTACTTGGCTATTTATAGATGCTTGCCTTCTTGACTTCATCTATGTCCATATCAGTGGCAAACTTCACAACAGCAAGTCCTTTCCTTTCTCTCTCTTCTTCGATATATTATGACTCATTCTAATCCTTACTCTCATAATTTTTGCTAAATTCATGATAGGTAGTAAAGGCCTCATGTCCTTCTTCAACTCCACTTAACATAATGGAAATATAAGAGCCTCAAATTTAGATATCGATCTCATCTAACAATATGATGTGACAATGATGGTGAATTTGATGTTCCTTAGCCTTTAGATAGATGACAATTGTGCATTCAAAGCAAAGGGATCAATAGCCTAATTTGTGTCTTTGGTTATGGTAATCAACTCAATGATTAGGCCATAGTTATAGATATACATATTAATATGCTAATAAAGCAAAATCTTTATCTTATTTTTTGTAAGGCTAATATCATGTCCATAAGTAAATAATTTAGATTGCTCTTGTCATTGCTTTTGCTTATGAGTAGGTTATTAAGACTTGATTTCTTCCTCTTCTTCTTCATCTTTTTCCTTTCTTTATATAGATTTTTTTTCAATTCTTGCAATAGTAGTAAATAATACAATCGACCGTGATTAACTTGACATAATCAAATAGCAATAAAGTTGATTCTTGGTTTTGATTTTTATCTGTATTGAAACATGTATGCTCATGTATATATCCCTTTTTGCCTCAATATCTTTCAATCGCTTCATTTCACAACTTTCTTCGAGCATGTGTTCTTTCTTCCTTTTTATACCACTTTTATTCCCTTTTTTTTTCCTCCCTTAATAAGCCTCGTACTTAACTTTAAGCAAATGCTCCATTATATTCTTGTCAATCGGCATATAACCATATGATGAAAGTAAATGAATAATATATAAATTGAAGTTGCTTCAATCTCATAACTTTATTCTCATAATAATTTTTAGTAAGATGAGCCCATGCCCTTTTTAACACAAACCCATATATTGTATCATATGGCAACATTTGAGAATAAATTTTCATTATGTTAAGGATCACACTATTTGAAAGGAATCTCTCACTATGTAATAGTAACCTCACTGACTCCTTTCTCATTTTTCGCTTGTTGGCTTTGTATTCATCGTGTTAATACACACACACACACACACACATACACATACACATATATATATATATGTGTGTGTGTGTGTGTGTGTGTGTGTGTATGTGTGTATGTGTGCTTTTGCCCTTCAATTTGCTTGCTTCATGTAATAGGTATACATCAAGCAAGTTAATCGTAGTTGCTGTATATGGCTCGGTTAGCAGTGCTTGCTTAGATTAGCTAGCTGGTCAGATTGTTGCTATGGTTGGCTAAACTGTTGTGGCTGATTTGGTTGGTAGGAAGGAAGCTATTGATTGGGGTGCAAAGTGCTCGAATCTACTTAAAAATGAGCTATTCATGTATATAGGTTTTCTTTTCATTTTTATTCTTTTTATTTTAATAAAAAATATTTTTTTTTCTTTTGCAAAACTTCTCTTAGTATTGCTTCACTTCAAGGCTAGGCTCCATCACTCAAAAGGGCCTGTAGTTAACTTTATGTGTTAGTCCACATTCTTAATAACCAAACATTGATATAGGGCCACGTTTAACTTTATGTGTTATCACAGATTCCTAACATCTAACGGGCCTTGGCTAGATTTAAGTGTTAGCCCAAATTCCCTACATACAATCATTAATATAGGCCTTTAGTTAACCTTAGCGTTATTGTAGATTCCTGATGTTTAGATAGTCAATGAGCTTGTTGTTAATCCTATTGTTATCGTGGATTCCAGATGCTACTACCTTGGAGTCAAGTTGTGGGTCATGCATCTGAGGGATCTATATCTCAACAAGTCACACATCATCCAATTGTCAAGCATTGCACTTCACAATAGGGATTGGAACAACTTTAGTATTATTTCCATCTTCAAAAGCCACTTGTCAAGCTTAAAGGTGCATCACCTTAAGGAGCTAGTAGGAATCCAAATCCAATCAAGGATACATTCAACAGTCAAGCATCTATTCAATTGATCCATCATCAATAAGTAGGGGGTCGCATCACTTAGGAGAGTTAACCAAGTGTCGTTACTAGCATTAAATGCCAAGTCGATGTTCAATGGCTTGAAAAGATATTTGCAAGAATTTAACAAAGGTCAAACACCATGAAGAAAGGAAACATTGCTAAGGACTA
The DNA here is from genome assembly GCA_024138015.1 of Lumnitzera littorea. NCBI lineage: Eukaryota > Viridiplantae > Streptophyta > Magnoliopsida > Myrtales > Combretaceae > Lumnitzera > Lumnitzera littorea. The sequence continues at coordinate 45,298,211 of JAMXBB010000011.1, forward strand.
ACTTCCAAGGAGTACTATTGGTAAGGTTACGGGAATTCCTAAGGAGAGATAGCTATCTAGACTTTCCCTATGTATAAGCACCCACTTTAAAGTACCATGCCTCACTTGACTATGTTCATTAAATTTGACATATTGAAGTATTGGCTTCTTCTCCCCCAGTTGATGGTACGTCATAGGTCAACAAGGCAACAACCTATGATTCGACGGGTACCTTTTCATATCATCATGTGAATCTTTCTACACTTACTCGAGTAATAATGAATTGTCACATGCTTTAACTCCTTTGTGATTAGTTATGTGCTTAAGGATGATGGCATTGTAGTTATGTAGCTTTACTAAAGATATGATCCAATGATAAACCCTCACTTTGGTCTTGTACCAAAGGGACTACTCAGATCTTGGTGGTTGCAGAAGAGCATTGATGGAGGATTCAACAACTTCATACTTTCCTTTTAATGAGACAACTCTTATGCTGGTGGATGCTTTAATGTACAATGGTGTGTTTAAGTGTTAATTACTAGTAAGAAGGTTACTTTGACCATTTGCAAAAGAGATCAACTCGATCTCAATAATTGACAACTATTATTGACAAGAAGACATTAGTTGATCAAAATCGCTTCAAGATCACTTCAATCCTTTATGACCAAGATCACTGCCATGTCGTGATTAGGTAAAGTGGTGTTATGATTGTCGAACCGACTGTGAGACTGCTCTGATCCATCACAACTGAGGTTGCTTTGACCCCGTGTGTGCTGTTGTAGAAATAGGCATTACGCACTTAAGAGCATATGCTTCTACCAAGTAACTACAGCTACCATGATCTAACTGCTTCAACTATTCATGAATGAGGTCGCTTTAACCTTGTTTGTATGGAAAGATGTTACGGTTGCTAAGCCTACTACAGGATCACTTTGACCCATCATACTAGAGATTACTTTGACTTCATGAGTTGCAAAAAGGCATTACAGTTGCCATGCCTATTGAGGTATTGCTTTGACCCATCATAGAAGAGATTGTTTTGATCTAGTGAGTGTTGTTACAGAATGGGCATTATGCCCGTTGCGTACTCAGGAGTATATGCTTCTACCAAGCAATGACAACTACTGTGATATGATTGCTTCAATCATTCATAGATGAGGTTGCTTCAACCTCAACTCTGCGAAAGGGTGTTATGGCTGCCAAGCCTATTGCGAGATTACTTTAACCCATCATAGTGGAGATCACTTTGATCTTGTGAATAATGTCGTAGAAATGGGCATTTCGCCCACCATGTGCTCAGGAGCCTATGCTTCTACTGAATGACTATAGCAACCATGATTTGATTACTTCAACCATTCATTGATAAAGTCGCTTCGACCTTGATTTTATGGAAAGGCGTTATGGCTGCCAAGCTTGTTGTAGGACCACTTTAGCCCATCATAGCCGAGATTGCTTCAATCCTGTGATTAAGGAACGCCAAAGAGTGACCTGGATAATCCTGTATCCAAAGATCGTAGTGGTAATGCTAGCTACATTAGATCAGGCGATATGTTAACTACACTAGCTTTGGTTTCATAGAGACTATCAATACGGGATAGTAGGTGGCAATGTTAGTTATGCTAGTTTTGTTTTCATAGAGACTATTAGTAAGAGATAGCAGGTAGCAATGTTAGCCATACCTGATCATATTTGTGAACAGAGCACCATGGTAGCAATGATAGCTATACCATGGTGGTTAAAAAAATGTTTGTCAAGAGAATGCTTCAATTGCTTAACAACAAAGGGTAATATTAGCTACACTTATGCATCATAGGCTTATGGAAACAATGTTAGCCCTACGCAATGTAAAGGGATTGTCCTAGCTTCAAAGGGTGAAGTGATGCTCACAGATTTTCCCTTTAGTTAAGCCAATTGTCAAAAGATACATGCAAACAATCATAGCAAATGGGCGAAAGAAAATATCTTCATGAGTAAAGTTGAATTTATTTCTTCCTTTTAGAGGATGACTACAAATGATAGGAAAGTTCTACCTTTAATACATGATCAAATACTTTTACAAAACTTTACTCACTGTCACTATCTTCAATCTCTATCATATGAATGTCATTGTCTTCAACAACCAATTCGCCCATCATGCCCTAAGAGATATCTCGGTCGTGGCAACCTCCTGTATACCGCCTTAAGTGCATTAGATTTGCCTTACGACTAATCTAAAACCCTTGATACGATATACAAGGCATCTTCCAATATCGAGTAGCTTCTTAGGTATGTATTCTCAAGTAGTTTAGATTAATTACTAAATCAATTTCATGAAGTAACTAATTAATCATCAATATAACCTAACTATAAGTGGGAACATTTCCCCACCAAAAGAAATATTACAAGTACGACATTGCTTACAAAATAAAAATAGATCATAGGAGTCTAGCAGTATGTCCTATATGAGGATCAAATAAAAAAGGTCTATACAAAAGAAAATGAGTAAGTTCTCTCAGTTGCTCTTTCTCGACTCACATGTCCCAACTCCCTAACACTAACCTCGAGCATAGCATGCCCTAATACAAGCCAAATGTCGTCCTGCATCAAAAGATTAAGGGGGTGTAAACTTACAATGTGCTTAGTGAGTAATTCCTCTTACTAAACCTTTCGTGCAAAGATCAAATAATTGTATTAAGTAACCATATGAATGCAATTATCCTATGCTCAAACAATTATATACAACTTAACCGATAACTACATATAGCTCAAGATTTCACCCTCGAAGCCAGGTTTGGAGTTATTTGAACAATCAAATTTGGGTTCTAAGCACTCTCGATAGCTAAATACACTACTCTCACATCTACTCGGTTCTTTTTGTTCTCACAGTTAATTACATTATTCAATTATTACTTCTCAATTCCTATATCAAGAGTGAGAATGTGAGTAATGCACATAGTTTTCTCACCCCTAAGTGGTGAACTCTAGGACCGGACCATTACTATGTGGTTGGTATCTCTAGTGCCTAGTAAGTCTGTAAGTTACGACGAGGCCATATTCTTTGTGTGCACCACATGAGAACTCATATACATAAACATCATCATGACCCTTACAAGACCCCTCCATCCCACGCACGTAATGTGATAGCTAACATATAATGATGCAAGTTATGCCATGCATGATCCGATTTAGTTATGGTCAAAAATTGTTATATTTGTTTTATTTTTGTGACTACCCATTATCAACAAACAATTGCAAGGCATGCTATAAGTAGCTATATAACAAGCATTTCATTAATATATATATTAGAGTGCTTTAACACAACAATCACAAAATGTCATACACATGCAATTCCTAAATCCCTAAACATATCAATTGTGGTTTAACTTTTAAGTGCAACCAATTTACAATAAAAAACAAGCATAGTAGTCATAGGAATACTCACTTGGCCATGACAATCCATAGATCGTAGTAGTTGGCAAGTGGGTTTGAACCAATATTGGAATCACCTGAAATAATCACAAAGGAATATGAATAAGAAAGGAAAAATTTCTTATTAAGCTAACTATTCTCGCTATAATCCTTGATTTTGACTAAAACTTGTTTTTTCATAACTTTTTCATTTTAAATTTGATTTTCGCGTTTTTATAATCGTTTTCCATCGTTTTGAATAAGTGAGGCTTGGTAATTGTTCTTTTAGGCTTTTTAATTTGTTAAGTTTGGTCCTAAATCATATTCATGAAATATGGAAATGAAGATCCTTTAACTCTTTAAGCTCAAATTTTTATTGGTTTGGCCTACTTCATAATTCTTTGCTTGTTTTAGCCATTTAAGGCCTATGTCCTAGGCTCAACATGCTTATTTGGGTTCAAACATTATTCAAACATATTTTCAAAGGATTTTTTAGTAGGGTTCAGTTCTGTCCATGGCGTTTTTGGGGCTTGTTTGGTTAGATTTAGGCCTAAAAGATGTTTTTGGCTTGGTTTAGCCTCTTGAAGTCTTCATATGCTAATTATAGTACTTTAGGGAGTTCCAAAACACTTTAATCTTTTCTAAAACATTCTTATAAGTAGATTTTAAAGTAGGATCAGATTTTAAAATTTTTTGTTAAGCTCTCAAATGAACACTTTTAATAAGGATTCTTGTTTAAACAACAAATATACTTGCAAAAGAGTTGTAAGGTGGCATTTTTAAGCTAATCTAACAAGAATAAGTCTAAGAAAGTTTAGGAATACTCCAAAACACATCACGTCCAACAACTATTCAAGAGTGTGTTGAATCTTATTTTGAGTCCTCTTGTGAGTTACAAGCTCATGTCATCACCAACACTTCATATGTTGATTTTTTCCTTCACTAAAGGCTACTCTTAGGCTTATAAAACTTAATAGAAGTAAAAGTACCTTCTAGGAATGTTGCATACATGCCACATCTAGCTTGTGTGGTTCCTTTATACATGTGATTTTATAGCTTTTTTAAGCCTTAAAGCTATACCCTAAGTGATAAACAAATATACTACAAGGAAGCTAAGCCTAAATCACTCATACCTTAGTGTTCATATGAAAAATCTCAAGAAGTTCATGAACTTACTAGGATACATCTATGGTACATAACACTTTCCTTAGATAACAAATAATCTTCTAAGCATGATACTCTAGCATTTCAATAAGTGAAACTTACTTCACTAGGTGAGGATGATGGTAGATAACACTACTTTTTGTCCTCTTAGCTCCTTATCCTTGGTGCTCCTCCTTTGCTCTTTGGCTCTTTGAGAACCAAGCCCTTATTTTGTTGGTTGATCTTCCAAATTTCCCAAATGATGACACAAATGTTTCTAGCTTTGGTTTTTCAAGTGTTTCAAGGTGGTGCCACTAAGTAATGTGTATGTATATGTGACATGAATAGGGGTAAAGAGTGGATAGTTTGCTTTGTGTGTGTAGTGAGTAGGTTTCCTTCTTGTTACTTTAAATGTGTGAGTATGTTTGGAACTTCAAAGTAAATGTGGATGAAAGAGGATGAAATAGCCGGTTGGTGTTTGTCTTGTGCAATCACTTTACTCCCTTTTTGTTTGACAATTTGGAAGTGTAAAAGTCAAAACATAATGATTGAAGGAGGTATGGTTCTTATGACAAAATAGTGACTAAAATCGATAGATGAATGGATGTGGAAAAGATAGGGAATGTCCTAGCATTCCTTTCCTCTAGCCGGCATGAATAGGGCACTATTGTGCCATGCCATTGTCACATTGTTCCCTTTTTGTACATTAAACAAATTGATAAGTTGGTTCACTTAACTATAAGTAGTATATCCTATGAGAAAAGATAAAGGTTGGCTTATCTTTTCTTTGTTGGATTTGTCAAGTGAAAGGTGAATTACATTATCACAATTTGCCTTGTTTCAAATGTACTCCATTTGTTAAGGAAATTAGGAAATAGGGCTTAATTCTTCTTCGTATGCGATTCTCTAAAATTTTCAACGTAACATAACCTAAATGGCCACTTTATTTAATTAGTTAGATAGAGTTTATTACGTAATTGTTCTCTCGCTTTAAATTGGCTCTCTTACTAAGTTATTGGTAACTTGAGTTCAAATTAAGCTCGGTTAAACTTAGTTACTTAAAACGGGGTTCTTAAGTGTTTACTTCGTTAGTTGATATTTAGTCGATTGTTTAGAACGGGGTTCTTAAGTGTTTACTTCATTAGTTGATATTTAGTCGATCGTTTAGGGTTTTCCCTAAGAATAGGAATACTCGATTACCAATTCAAATTTTCTTAGTATGCAAAAATTCGATTATTCAACTTGTCGACTCTATGGAATATTGTGGTTGTTTGAGTTCAGTTCCAAGTATTACCAAAATTTTATAAGGTTTACATCACTACTTTGTATTCTCTTTTGGAATAACCATATCAGATTCCAGCAATCCTTGGTGGCATGATTAACAACTTTATGATATTGGCAATATTTGGAATTATTCTTCTCTTGTATGGTGGGCTCTCTTTTTATCTTTGGTTATTTGATATTCCCATCCTTGATCCATCAGTCAAGGACAACATGCACTTTATCCATTGGACATGGAAAAGGCAAGACTTTGGCAGCATTGTCCCTCCTCATCTTTTTGCTTCTCTTTTAACTTCCTCCTTACATGGCTCTCACATATGGCTGCTGCTTTTTACCAAGGTCACTTCTCTACTTGGTAACGAAGTTATTAGTTCTCCACACATTTTCTACCAGTATGGAGAAGCGCTCAAGCGATAAATTCTTAAGATGTATGGCATATTCCATAAACATCTCTAACTACAAATCTTAACCAACTCTTTCTTGTCACATATGTCTTGGATGTTTAAGGAGCATTCCCTAAAATACTCAATGAAATCCATAAGGTCTTCTTTTGGACATCGCCTGATGCATCCCATATCCATAATGTACCATATATACACCTTTTGAGTAAGTGACATTGAGAACTCTTTCAACTTCAAGTCGTCATCAAGATTGTAGACATCGAGTGTGTCAACAAATTTAAGGAGATTCTCCTTTATACTTCCTTACTTCTTAGGGACTAGTGTAGTCTTTTAGATAAGACTTATCTATGACCCTTTATGGGTACAAAAATTTCAAATTAAGCATGTTAGTATAAGGTGCTACTTGCATCTGCTCATGAACTTCTCCATGCCTTCCTTTGTCATATAGGACAAAGCATCAGGTGCTAGATTGGCTATTGCTTAGAGCGTCGGTGCAAGGTTAAGGGGTGCAACCATGCTAGTCATTAGCAGCTGAGGTTATACCTTGAAGAGGAGGACCTTCTAAGGTAGGCCCTTGTTTCCTTAACCTCAAGTGTTTGACATGCTAGGGTTAAGTGTTATTATAGGTTTGCAAGGTCCTCTTGTTTCTCTCCTTTACTTTTTGTAGGGGCTAAGTCAATTTGTTCATGTTGTTGAGCATCTTCTGGGGTGATAGCAAGAGGTACGGTTCTTAGGAATTGTACACTTAGTGTAGGTATAGGCATTGTTCCTAGGAATTGCATACTTGACGAATCAGACGAGCTTCTTAAGAAACTTGTTGGATTGCTTCTAGTGATAAATAAACAATATGAAACCTCCTTTAATTCCTTTGTAACTTTCTCATAGTCTTTAAATATAAATGGCTTAATTAAGTCCAATGCTTTATAAATAAGCCTTCAAGCCCAAAGGTCTTGCAAATAAGCATATATAAAGGTTTTTAAAGTGCACAAGCCAATTGAGAAGTGCCAAGGTTAGTTGAATCGGTCCAATTATCCTTTTTCCAAGCCTATCAATCTAGATGTCCAAGAGACATCTCTTTTATTTGGAGGAGAACATCTTGGATCTAAGATGTTTGGAATTTTCAAAACTGTATGGAAATCAAGGAACGGCCCAAATAAAATTGGGGCCTTCATTAGCAAATAAATATGCTTAGGACAAGGTAGAGAGGACCCTTGACGTATATGAAGGAGTGCAGTTCTTGAAAAGATAATCAATAGGGTTATTATGCTCATTACTAAACTTGTTAAAGAGAAATAAATAAGTATTACTCCCTATGCCCTACCACTAACCCAAAAAGTTGGTTCATGATATTAAATTTAGCCAAGCCTAGTTACTAAGCTATCCCTTTAAAATATAGATATATTCTTATCATTTACTATGTGTTTTATTACTATTTATCACAAAAGTGATTCTACAGATACCCATTATCTCTTATTCAAGCAAACAAAAATTCTTTAATAAATCATAACCTCCAATAATAACTTCAAAGTACAAATCCATGAATCATGTAAAGTAATAAGAAATGAACTTTTACAGGGAGAAGGTATTTAATCCATTTTCACCTGCACTCACCATTTTATCACCTTAAAGATAAACTTCCTAGGTCCTCAAAATATCTAACCCCTAAGCTTATGACTTAAATTGCCATACCTTGAAACTGAGGGACATGAACACTTTACCATATACTTATATGGTAGTATAACTATGCAAGAGGAACTAACCAAAAATACACAAGCACTATTTGAACTTAACTATAACAATCTATTATGATTAAAACTCTAATGTACTAATGTCAATCACTTCATCTAAAGTCATAACAAATATGAGCAAATATCCTTTATAACTATAAAATTCTTCCCACAAAGGAATGAACAGATGCCATGTAATCACCACATACACATATGAATGTCATACAATCAAACTTACACACATATAACCTATAATTAATGCAACATACAATCAATTAACATGTTGTAAAGTGGCTTAGTACAATAGAATTTAGGCGTCTCTACACCTGAAGTATCTCATGACATCATAACAACATATGTATAATACATACCTTAGGTACCAAATCCAAAAATAGTCGTATCCTCCCAGAGTAAAGCTGGATCAACCATTGGTCATTATAGTTGTCCATAAAAGCACCTCATTACACCAACATAAACCAACTATAGCTTCTTCTAAATACATCGACTTTTTTCTTGATACAACAAAGATCATCAACCTACTAAGTTGTTTCATATTTTATAAAATTTGTTTTGTTTTTAAATTTTATTAAATAAGCATTGGATAATAATAGAAACATATGAAATGGATGATTATTGAAAAACTTTTTGTAAATAAAACTATCTTAAACTATAAACCTACTCTCCCTATTTTTTTAATGTTATATTAATATTCTAATGTCATGTTTATCTCTTATAATATCATATAAATAAGGAAATGCCATGTTATATATTTTCAAGAGCACAAATTATGGTTGTAATGCTGCATACAAATAAAGTCTCACCATGGATTGTGGGAAGGCATATGGTACTTGTTACTAAACCAACACTAATTGGAAAATCTTGGACTAAATAGTTGAAAAGACCCATTAATTATTCATTAGATAATCTATCGATTACTTTCTATTTAACTACTTGCATAATGTGATTATGTTCTTAAAATCTCAGTACTAATTAGTTTCAACATTTTCAAGTCTAAAATATTATTTTAGAATTTAGGTGAAAAATAAAATACTACACAAGTTCCTAATATTTTGAACCTTGTTCTTGTAGGCCTATGATTTTGTTAAAACTAAAAGGGAAAACAACTCCATCTGTACAATTGAATTTTGTACATTTTATGCAACATTAATAACTTTGAAAACAAACTTATTTAATTAATACATATAAACAAGAAGTGGTTGGGTTTAATGAAGTCTCTTTTTAGGGCATGCACCTAAAAAAACATTTAAGCATAGATTAAAGTTCAAAGTTAGAAAAAAAATATATTAATATATATAGATTTCATTTAGGTCTATAGTCATCATTTATGTTCTACAACTACATGTAACATATCTATATCGATGAGGCTTACTAAATATCCTCTAGTCCTCTCCGGTTTCTCTCTTTAAAATTTGCCCCTTTTTTTTTTTTTTTTGGTTTTCCACATGCATCATGACCTATACTATGAGTTTGAAATAGTTTTAAACAATTAATGCAAAGCAATTCATTTTAACTTAAATATGCAAACTTTTCTCCATCCAAATTACTCATCATCATTAAATAAGATTTATTAATCTAACATGTCGCATGTAGATTATGGTAGGCAAATACCAATAGTAGTTTGACATTTAATAACAACAGTGGGTAGTTTTTCGAAAGGTACTCTTTATATTCTACCAAAGCTACTACATTTCAAAATTTATTAATACTAATAAATCAATCCACATGCATATCATAACCATTGAAACCTTTCTCAATATTATGTAATTCTTTAGTTAGCATTGTAAAGGGTTTATTTAGAAATTGTGCATAACCCATTTTATTGTTATGACTAAATCTTTAAGCTAATGGAAAAGCTTAGGAATTGAACCTATTAATTTAGAAAAGTCTTAAGAAGATCTAACTTTGTAGGTTGAGAATATCCCAAACTGGTTTGACCACTCTTAATCCTTCTCTAATGACTTGCTTAAGAGAGAGAGAGAGAGTAAGGAGTCCATTGCACTTTGAAGCCCATAAATGAGGATTTTATGAATGGAAAAAATGTAGGTTACTCTCATTAGTTGATTAATTTCAGACATTTGGAAGATTGAGAAAAACATTGCCTTGCTATTGAAATCTTCCTTTAAAAAATAAAACCAATAATCTAGAATAATAATCAAGAACACTTAAGCACAATCATCTATCATCATGCATGCTTACAAGAAACTAAAATAGTATGTTGCCCCCTACATGCTCTCTCTAATCATATCTTTTTACGTGTCATTAGATTAATATTTCTCCACCATGATCCAAAACGTGATATTAGATGACATATATGTGATCAACCATTTGAGAAAGCCTGTTGAGCAAATTGATTACATCAAGAGTCTCATCTAGGAATGGGATCTTAGATATGATCTCTGTTGCTTGTTGAGAGAATAGCAAAGGACAATCCTTTTAGTACTTTTTCCCTTGTGATTCTTCAACGTGTTAGAGGTAATTGTTGTGGATGCTAATGAGGTGATGCCATCTAAGCCTTTCAAGGATGTGGGATTTTTGTAAACTCCGCGAATTTGGTTATCTAAGTATAAAATCAAACGCCCAAACTGTAGATGATTTCTTGAAGTCAATAAAGCCAGTAAGATTTAAAATCAATTAAAAATCTCAATTCAAAACCAAAAGTAAATATGAAAAACCTTAAATTATCAATTGAATCTCTAATCACATACAAAGACCCTAAAACCTCAAGTATATGTAATTGTAAAAGTTAACCTTGAACCTTATTAAAACCTTAAATTTAACAATCGAAGACTTAATCGCGTATGAATATATAAAACCCTAAATGTGTAAAAACACTAGAGATTGTACTCGGACATAACAAAAACCTTAAAACTATAACTTTAAGGAATTAAAAGCACTAATCCACCATAATATACCCTAAAACCCTAAATTGATAATATAACCCTTATGTTTGGCCAAATCATTAGTAAAAGGTTAAAGATGACTTTCAATCATGCATATATATCTAGAATCCTTAAGTAGTCCTTTAGAAACTAAGACAATGAATCATAGATTACATTTATCTCTTAAGTATATGATTAAGATAGTATTACATAGAGTTAGGGGCATAGTTGAAGATTAGGCTAAATGTAGTGAACCTTAATACCCTAATTAGTACTTTTTATACTAGTTACACAAAGTAGTTTACCAAATGATATATATAGGCTATAAATACCTAAAGTAAGACCTCATCATCTATTTTTACTAATCAATTCACCAAATACCTCATTTCCTTAATTTTTCTCTTAATTACTACATTATGTATACAAAATTGCATATGCTTAAGGAAAGTTGACCAAGTTAACACATGTTGACTAAAGTCAACAAAAGACACTAATGCATAAGGAAAAAAACATATCATAGCATCTAATGATTTCTTTTCTTTTCTTTTGGTTTTTCTTTTCTTCCTTCTCTTAATTGCCATCCATTCATTTCCCCTTCTAAACCCCACCATTTCCTTTCTTCCATAATCAAAATAAAACAAAAAGAAACAAAACAAAAGCCCTCTCCATTGCCGTGAGCCCTCTTCTTCCATTTCACTTTCAACACCTTCCTTTTTGTCTCCATAATTCCAATACAAACTAAGGTATGTAATCAAGTTACTTTATGTTGCTTTATATTATTCATTAGTTAGGTAATTAGGTAGATTAGATAAGTAGACATGTGTTATGTGTGATCTTGAAGAAGAGAACATAAAGTTCCTATCTTTAAGTGTAGGAAGTTAGGAATCATGAAGAAGAGGAAAAGAATACATGTGTATATGCTCTTAAGTATGTGTACATAAGGAAATACTAAAAGAATACAAGTATATGAATATTTGTACATGGGTATTTACCAGGTACATAACTTAAATTAGGACAAAACCTAACTATACATACCTATACTATACTAAATGCACACTTAAAAACACAAAAGAATGAAATTAAGAAGATTTTCTTAAGAAGAAAATTAGGCATACGAAATTTGTACAAAAATAAGTACATGACCGTATAGGTATATGAGTATATTACAAGTATAAATACAATATAAGTATATGTATAAGTATGCTAGTATACATATAAGTAGAGGAAATGTATAAGTATATGTACATCATGTATGAGTGTACATAAGTGTACATAAGTGTACATAAAACACATAATCATGAGATAAGGCTTAGGTAAGCAAAGGATGGTGTAAGTAATGATGTAATCACATGATGACATAAGCCATGACATAAGCAAATGATGACTTAAGCAATGACACAAGCGATTGATGATGTAAACGATGACATAAGCATAGGTTTATAAAATAAGAAATAAAAAGAGTGCACAATAATTAGGTACATAAATTAGTAAACCTTAATACACTTCCTAAATTGAGTGAAACTTCATTAAGTACGTAAATTAGTAATACTAATGTAAAATTTCCTAAGTGTAAGAATCTAATAGCTAATTTAATCATTAAGTCCTAAACAAGGATATAAACATAAGCAATAAGAATAATTAAACTTCAATAAGATAAAATTTCAATAAATTTAACCCATATCATAAAACACAGGTCTTAATGTCCAAAATGGACATCATCATGTGAACATACATCTGAAAACGATGGAAAACGATGAAAAACGACTATAAGTTCGCAAATATCGGAATTAGAATGAAAAAGTTACAAAATACATAAAGAAAGTCTCATAATTTACAAATATAAGAAAAACAGTTATTATTAACCCCATTGAGTATGATAAACCCTATCACATTATACTTGGGTTATATTGGGGGAAATTAGATAAACTACAATAGACTTTTAGTTAACTAAGGAATCTGACTTCTCAAAATACTTATAAGTTTTACTATTTTGATTTAGGCGTTCAATATCGAGTTCTAGAAAGCTCAAAGCTTGGAGAATAAGCAATAATCCAAGTGAGGGAGTTCTAATGACCTACTACTTACTTACGCGTGTTACTTGTATGATGTTTTGCTACTTGCTATTGCTTGGATGTTTGAATGATTGTATTGCTTGTATGTCATCATCTGTATGATCACTTTTTTTAAATTGATAAATATAAATATCTGACCCAAATAACTGGTTCTATTCGTCACATGTCTATGACCCAGTAAATGTATGGATGGAGAGTGCTAGCCTTGCAAAATGTTGAAAAGAGTATTTTTGGAAAAAGGTTTTCTTAATCTTAAACGTATTTTATACGATTTTGATAAGGGTTGTAGTGCCAGAAATGATATTTTATCGTTAAGGAAAAGCTAGCACGAGTTTTCCACTTGATAGCGAGAGGACTCACTTTATTGTGCCTGTAAAGCTTTGGTTAATTTTGATTGCGAGAGGACTTGCTTTATTGTGCCTATAAGGCCTTGGTTAATTTTGGTTGCGAGAGGACTCGCAAGTTTATGCCCGAAGGGCCTTGGAAGGTAGATAGTCCTAGTTTGGAATCCCCCTATTTGGATTGAAACTCTTTTTTCGGCTAGGGTAATAGTCGAGTGTTGCCTAGAGGGGTAGTGCCCCTAGGTAGCCTCATGCTAGTAAGCTAAGGTACCTTGTGTAGGTAAGTACAGGGGATAATCGAAGTGTAGACGACGTAATTCTACACCTTCCATAGTTCCGGACTCCTATGGATGTGTTGCTTGCATTCATTGCGCGTGCACTCATGTTGTATGTAGATAACTTGCCTACATATGTGATAATAATGTGTAAAAACTTGCTTGACCTATAGTGGTGAGGAACGAACTCACTAAGCTATTATATTCTCACTCACTCATTGTTTCTTTTACAGGTTTACTTACATTGGGATTGAGATAAGTCTCGAGTGCCAAGTATGAGATAAAGATATGTATCTTAGTATTAAGAATAGCTGAGTACTCTTTAGATGATATATAAACATCCTTTGTTGATAATTTAATTTTTCTTGTATTTTTTTTTTGTAATAATGGTATATCCTATCTTATTATTTGGTAGGGGATACAGATTCTCTGCGGTTCTGAGAAACTGTGGGATATCGAACACCCATAGTTATTTATATTTGTATTTTACAGTAAATTATTTACTTAAAAATCAGTAACCTTAGTGATTAATCATTTAAAGTCTTGCAATCTCTGACTTGCAAAGCGATTTTCATATCATAGGTGTACACATGTTATGAAAATTTTAGGTAATCTTACTAGGCTCCCTTTAAGGTCCTGATAATTTCTATCCACTGGAGGTCCATCTGCTAGTTCATCCTCAATTGTAGATATACATATATAACAAGGTTTCTATGATTAATGTTCTTGGGTACCAGATTCCTTGAACCTTTGATGTTTTGTACATGTCATTTGGTAATAATTTATAAGAGTCATTAAGCTCTTCTACAATGAAGATTTTTGAATTTTCATATCCTATTACTTGTACTTGTGATGTAGAGTTTTTTTATCTACGTAATAGCTTAGCAGAAGTACTAGTCAACAAAACCTTGTATGGTAGTATACGCTTGTTAGGAACTAGCTTATGAAGCAAGACAATGTTATCTACAAGTGGCAATAGAGTCGATGGGATATAACCTATAATACCCATTAAATACTAGGTGATGGAACTTTATCCGTCAAGGCGCCTTTTGGTGTAGCGGACAATACCTATGTCAATCCCAAGATGGTTAACTTTTTAAGAAGTCGTTGCACCAAATGACAAAATTGTGAAGGGTTCTACACCGAAGCAAACAATACCTTGGTGGGGGAGAGTTCTTGCAAGGTCGTTATAGGTAGTATCAGAGTAGTCCATAAACTAGAAGGGTGAAGTCCTTCTCTAGTGATGCTCTTAAACCTATGTAATGAAACTGATAAGGATGGCAATTCTTTAAGGAAAATAGATTGTAATACCCCTTGAATACTACATGATGGAACTCTAATCATCAAGGCACCTTTTAATAGTATGCTTATGCTAGGTCAATCATAGTATATGTGACCTCTTGAGAAACTGCTGCACTAAGAGATAAAATGGTATGATGTTTTATACCAAAGCAGATAATACCTAGTAAGAGAAAATCTAGCCAAGTTATTATATAGCGCTAACTGATGAGTTCCTCTTTTACATGTAGAGTTAGGTTGAAGAACTCCTTCCCTAAAATTGTAAAAAGGTGAGGGATCCAATTTTATGGGTCTTATTAATATGACCTATTATATAGGCCATTTGGCCTCTAGGGTAGCAAGAAGTCTAGTGTTATGACCTTTGTATGGGTTTAGTTCCCTAGAAGCCACCTTTATGCACTTAAGAAGGAAGAGGTTAGGGTTTAACCTTTGTAATGGTCAATTGGCCTGTAAGTTGCCTTTATATGCCTGTAAAAAGGCAAGAGGTCTATAGCTGCAACCTTTTTTAAGGGTCAGCTCACCTAGATGCTACTTTTGTGTGCCCTGAAATGGTTGAGAGGCTAATGGGTTTCACAATTGTAAGAGTCAACTAGATGTAAGCTATTGTAAGGACAGGGTCAATATGCCTAAAGGCTACTTTTATGTGCCCTTAGAAAGGTAAGAAGCTAATAGATTCAACCTTTGTAATGGTCAATTAGCTGTAGGCTATTGTGACCTCAAATAGGGTCAATATGCTTGGAGATTGCCTTCTTGTACCTTAAGAAGGGTGAAAAGCTAATGAGTTTAACCTTTACAAGGGTAAATTATCCTATAGGCTAATACGACCTCAAATATGAACAGTGATAGGAATCAAGGTCTTATAACATGATCCTGTACCCATAGTCTTGCCACCATGGTTTGTGAAGCTCTCCAACACCAGCTTACCATGAAAGAAGCGAAAATCATCCATGCTAACCTTTTGGAGTATCTGAGGTCTTATAGGTAGATGATAAGGATGGAGGAACCCAATACGGCTATTGACGTCACTTGAAACTAAGGCCATAAAATATCGACCCTTTTGGATCCATGGTGGAAACATGATCAATAGCTCAGCCAACCCGGCACCAAGCTCTCTAACAAGAAGCTACCTAACTACTCCAGCTTAACAACGGATACTGAGACCTTGATCTCCAACATGGACTGTCAACTATCAACCTGTCCCTTAATTCTTGACTATTATGCCCTAAAGCAGCAAAATCGTAATAATCCTGTCGTGTAAACCAACCTATAATAATAACCGAGCTTACAGTCCCTATTATAGATTTGATTTACATAAGGAGTCTGCAACTCCTCGCTTTGAAATAAATAACTCATTCGTAATTATTGATAAAATTTATAATATAACTAGAAATCTTAAGTCATAATTACGTAAAGATACTTATACTATCTTACGATCTCAGGAAATATTTACATGCCATAATAGTTTAATAAGTAAAATATTACAAGACTATTACATAAACTTAAGAGATAATAATAAAATTCTAAAGTCTTGATTGATTAACTAACTTGATCCGCTCTCCCCCATGGTACTTTAAAAAGAGACTAAACTTAGGATAGTTATATTTCGGCATCTCAATCAAAACCTATAAGAAAATCTATAAGGCTACAACCAATCAATAACTTAGTTAGTTAGGATGGAAACTTAAGAATGCATAACAAACATAAACAGGGTTTTCAAACAATTAATTATATGCAATGCAACACACAAATGCCATCACATAACGTGGTCTGATTCATTGGGAAACCAAAGTAATTTCACCAACTCTAATCCAGGTTAAAGAGTTTCAATGTTTATGCAACAGCTTATAACCAAACCTAAGTTAGTGCAATGAAGACATCGCTCCTCTCATAACTATCCTTCAAACCATTGCCTTCATCTTTATAATAACCTCCTCTCCTATCACTTAATTCAGTAAAGGATGAAAAAAAGACTATTATGTTATCTAGTGCTATCTTTTTCAAAGTATCAATATTTGATTGCAGAATCTTAACAGTCCCCTAAAGAGTTGCAATGCATATCTAGTTAAGATATTTAGGTAAGTTATAATTAAGTTTCATTCAAGTTGACCAAACAATCTCACACCACTCAATTCACAACACATCACCAACACAAGATCACTATTCAGCAAGTAATTAGAGATACACAAGTACATACACATATAGCTACTTACATGCACAATCACGTACAATCCTAAGCCTCTGAATACTTTAATATAATACTTTAATATAATACTCCAATATATAGCGATGTATCGAACCCAATTTACTTGAAATCCTCGGTTCGCTCACTTGACTTGACGTAAGTCAACTTGTCTCGACGTAAGTCAACTTGTCTCCTTGTATCCTATAATATAAGTACTCTTTTAGTATTTAACATCCCTATGATATATAAGCTTTAAATTATGACTTGATTTGATTTTCCAAACATATATATATATATTATATTATATTACTTATTACTAATATTTTCTAAGCTAGCTTTTGAATCGATTTCCAAATTTAGTTCCAATTTAGGTTCTAATTTAGTTTTTTACTATAGATGCTATATGTAAATCCTAAAAATGCATTCTAAACCATAATGTGAAATAAATCACATTATACTCAAGTATTCTAAACATCACTTTTGGCCCCTAAATAGTATTATAATCCTTATGATACACCATAATCCTAATTTAACTACTGAATTTACTTCCGATGTGAGAAAATTTTATATTTTTCATATAATCCACTAAATTTAAGTTTCATATTAGATTTATTGTGTATTACTATTATTATTATATTATCAATTTTTAACCTAATATTTTCTATATATTACATTTCCAATTTTGCATATTCATAATTTACATATATACATTATATAATACATCTAATAATTACATCCAACACCCTAAATACTACAAATATCATATTACATTGGATAATAACATCTTAAAACACCTAATTATATACTAAGTCAGTAATTATACATTTAATCACTAATTTAGCCTAAAATCACTAATTATATATATAATTTAAAGGTCTAAAAATTTTGAAAATTTATTTCCAAAAAATCTCTTCATAACACTATTTTATATACTCTAAATAGCCTACATGAAAATGTTGGGCTCAAAACTATATTATTAAAGCTATTTATTTCTAAATTAAAATAAGCCCGGGTTTTCGAGATTTCTTAAGCACTATACATTTCCAGTTATAAATTCATCAAACCAATATTTTTTTCCTAAACCTATATACATTAAAACTACAAAATACTAAATTTCATAATTTTCTAAATAAATTTAATAATTTAAATAAATTAAACAAGAATCGGGTTGAAATCGGAACCACCTATGAAATCAGTTTTTGACCACCAGTGGTAGTCCTAGGCGTGTCAGTAGAAAGGGACGATGGGGGTAGGATGTGGTGGTTTGTTTATAGGTGGCCATAGGTTGTGGGTTTGCTTTACAAGCCCTACCTAATTGTACATAATTTTTCTAATTTTTTTGTAAAATTAGCTAACTCACTCTTTCTTGTCTCTCTCTACTTTTCTCTAATTCCTAACTAAGTAAAATGGATTTCAAATGAGCCTTCCTGCTTTTATAGAGTTGTTTGATCTTTTTTTCTTTTAATTTTTGCATGACATTTGTCCTTTATACTCTTCTATTTCACTTTCTATTTGCCCTAATTTAATTGGTTAATTTTTTTCTTCTTAATCCTAGCATGCCATGACCTGAATCCAAATATTTCCTTACTTTTTCTTGATTTTTTTGTAATTTTCTTTAATTATTTAGCATTAATTTAGTATATTTCGGGCAGTTTAAGTAATTTTGAGTATTTTTGTTTACACACGAATACATATTTAATGCAAGTAAATACTTTTAAATATATTTATGTTATTTTATAATTTTTAGTTTGCATATGATTTATTTTTATCAATTTATTAGTTATCAGAACTCGTTTTACGTATTTTTTATAAATAATAGATAATATGCTTATAATTCAATATTATAATATTATATTATTTTATTACTTGTTTTCCGATATTCAAACTCACGAGATCACTTTTACTAATATTCTTAACTTCATTATATAATTTAGGTTCGATCGAACACTTTAACTTATTACTCTAAACTTTATATATCAATTCTAAACTTTTAATTGTAAGGCTTACACTAACTACAGGACCACAAATTGAGCTGTTGACATATATCCTCCAATTTTTTTGACATTGTACTATGTTACAAAATATTCGTTTTGTTTCTTTCCCATTTTTACCCCTTGTATATTCTTTATGATCAATTTTTAGCATGGTATCTATTTTAGTAAATTAGTGTAACATAGTAGTTGCCGTAAAAAGATAATATAAATGCACAACTAATATAATAACTGCAATCATCAATATCAATAATAGCAATGTCAGTAATAGCATTCTCCATTTTCCTTCAACCTTGTGCTTATATTTTTTTATCACTCTTATCTATCTCCTTTAAGCAAGAGCTAGTGGTAAGTGACCTTAGGAAGAACTTATGCGTCATATCAAGTAATTCCTAAGTTCGTATAAGGGATTCGATGAGTCATATCCAAGTGCTTATGCATGAGACCAGCTCAACTCTCGACTACTATTTAGTTTTCTAGTCATATTGAGGCTGGGAACCACCCTTGGTCTGTATGTAAGCTTCACCTGTGTTCATCTGTGACCAAGACTCCTATCATCTTGATATCAGAGCATTGACAAAGTTTATTGTAGGAGCTACTGTACTATCTTTCCTATTCAATTCTTTAAGTGTAGACAATTATACTTAAAGCTGCGAGTGTTATAGTTATGTGGAAGTGTTGTGGAGTAAGTAGTAGTTTTATGAAGTAAGTTCTTTTAGTGTTCCTATTTATCTTTGTTTTACCTTGTCTTTGGCATTGCAAAATAGGAAAGTAGTAGTAGTCAAGTTTCTGGTTTGTTTTGGTTTATGTATTGTAGGTTTAAACAAGTGTAGCTGTTGAGTCGTAACGATGTTGTTGCTGGGAGGTTTCTAAAGTTGTGAGTGTAGAACTATGCCTCATTAGTATTGATTTTGTTCACCACTATATTGGGTAATGTTAGTTATAGAAATGACTAACTCGAGTATTAATGTTGGTATTGGTGACAAACGAAAGTGGAGTTGACTATCATGGAAGGGTCGCCTCAACTACCTAAACTCAGTCAACAAGAAGTTTGATAGGCTCATCAACTTAATGGAAAGCCTACTGACAATTATGCAAAATAATGGCCAACCTATTAGAGCCGACCAAAAGGATAACCGAGCTAAAGGGGCACAAAACCAAGGTAATGGCGACCTAGGCTGGCCTAACTACTTAGCAAGAAATGCTCGAGGTAGAGGAGTAAAAAGAACTGCTAGGCAACACTTGGTGATGGATGCAGTTGATGAGGCTGACAAAAAAGGTGAGGAGAAATATTAGGAGATGGAAGATTGGAATACCTAAGTTTTTAGATATAGAAGGCTTAAAATTGTAGATACCGAGCTTGTTAGATAGTGGGGATCCTAAGGACTACCTAAATTGGTTTGATCTAATTGAGAAGCAGTTTGAGTGTCATGAGGTCCCCAAGAACTCAAAAGTCAGGCTAACCATACTAAACTTCAAAGACTATGTTGTCCTACGGTGGAAGAACTTGTAAGCTATAGGTAACAAAAAAAGGAACATGAAGTTAGGGATTGAGATGAAATGGGGTGATGAAGAAAAAATTTGTACCAAGTTATTACTTATAGGACACTTTTCAAAAGTCGCAAGAGTTGAGACAAGGTGGATCTAATGTAGATGCCTATGTGAAAGAGTTTCAAATGTTGATGATCTGATGTAAGGTAGTGGAACCCAAAGAGCGAATTGTGTCAAGGTTCATTAGTGGCTTAAGATATGAGATCAAAGATACTTAGAGACAAGAGAGATTGCCACTTTAGACAAAGCCATCTAGGCTACTCAAATGATAAAAAGAAGGAAAATGAATAGGTTCTGAGCTGCCTCAAGCTGACCTCAATTGAGCCGACTTGCTCCGAGTAGACATATGTAATTAGAACCGAGCAAGACCGAAGAGATCCGATCTGACCTAAGGACCTAACATGTTAAGAAGGACCACTGAGGAAGTTTGAGAAGGGGCAAAGCTCAAGAAAAAAGACAAGTGAAATCAAATGTTTCAAATGCTAAGGTTTTGGCCATATGGTAACCTAATACCCTAATAGGAGAACCGTGATAATGAAAGGAGAAATGCTGACTATCAAAGTTGATAGTATTGATGAAGAGGTAGAGAAAGAGGAAAGAAAGCCATGACAAGATGATTTGACTGAGGAGGAAGAGGTCATTTTCACCAAGGAAAGAAATTTCATGCCAGCAACCATAATCTTACGAAGGGTAATGAGTGTCTGTCCAACTCCCACAGATGAGCAACATGAAATTTATTTCATATAGGGTGTAAGATCCAAGGTACTTTGTGTACACTCATAGTTGACAGTAGTAGTTGTGCCAATGCTGCCTCTATGTTCATGGTTCATGATTGAAATTGCCTACCACCTACCACCCTCCATACCAAGCCATACAAGTTGTATTAGCTCAATGATAAAGGAGCCTTATAAGTTACCAAACAAGTCCTAGTGTAGTCTCTGTTGGAAGATACCAAGATGAGGTACTATGTGACATCCTACGATGAGTACTTCCCATATTTTGCTAGGAAAGCCATGGTAATTTGATCACCAAGTAGTCTATGAGGGGTTCAAGAATACATGCTCGTTTGAGCATGAAGGAAGGAAGGTAAAATTAAGGCCGATGACCCCTGACTAGGTAAAGAGTACGTAATTTGAACTTAACCAAGCTCTAAAGAAGGAAACCTTTACGATGTCCACAACGGCACTCTTAACAGGACTAAAGCTAGAGGTGTCAACCTTTTTGTTGATTCGGAGGTTACTAGAGATAAAGGAATAAGGTACTAGGCTTCCTATCAAGGTACAAGGGCTCCTTTAAGAACTCGCCAACCTATTTCTTGGCGACCTTCTAGAGGGATTACCACCAATCCAAGGTCTCAAGCATGCTATAGATTTACAACCAAGGGCTGCATTACTAAACAAGCCTACTTAACACATGAACACCAAACAAGCTGCCAAGCTATAGAGGTAGGTTGATAAGATGATTAAGAGGGGTTATGTTCATGATTCGTAGGCTCCCTGTATTATGTCAGCCTTGTTGGTGTCTAAGAAGGATGGCACATAGAAAATATGTGTAAATAGTCCAGCTATCAATAGGATCGCCATCAAGTACAAGTATCCTATTCTGAGGCTTAATGACATGTTAAAGGAGTTGCATGGGGCCAACATCTTTTCTAAGATTGACCTCAAGTCCAGATACCATTATATCAAAATGCAAGCAGGAGACAAATGGGACACTACATTCAAGACAAGATATGGGTTGTATGAATGGCTTGTGATACCATTTGTTATATCCAATGCTTCAAGCACATTCATGAGGTTAATGAACGATATGCTGTATGATCTGATTGATAAGTTTGTGGTTGTTTACTTGGATGACATCTTTACATACAACCGCAATCTAAAGTCACATTGTGATCATCTTTGAGTCATATTCTCTACCTTCTAAACCGAGAAACTTTATGGGAACCTGAAGAAGTGTAACCCTTATAAAACTGAGATGGTTTTCTTAGGTTTCATAGTAAGTGAAGGGGAAACTCGAGTTGATGAGGATAAGGTTCGGGAAATCACTAAATAACCAATGTCAACTTGTTCTATTGAGATCTAAAGCTTTCATGAACTAGTTTCATTCTACCAACACTTGATTAAGAACTTTAGTATCGCAGTGGCTCCTTTAATCAAACTGTCAAAGAAGAATGCTAAGTTCAAGTGATAAGCAATGGAATAGAAGAGTTTTATAAGGTGAAGGAGAAGTTGACCACCGCCCCTATCCTGGCTCTCCCCAACTTTGACAAGGTGCTTGAATTAGAGTGTAATGCCGCCAGAGTAGGAATAGGCACCATAATAATGTAAGAAGGCCAACTTATTGCCTATTTTATTGAGAAACTTTGAAGAGCTTCGAAGAGCTCAATTACTCGATGTATGATAAGGAGTTATATTCTATGATCTAAGCTTTAACTATTTGGCAATATTACTTATTGCCTATGGAATTTGTGATCTACACTAACCGTGAATCATTATAGTAATTGAAAGGCCAACCAAAGTTGTCCAAGCAACAAGCAAAGTAGATCAAGTTTATGGAGGGATTTTTCGTATGTTGTGAAATACAAGAACGACAAGGCTAATGTAGTCATTGAAGCCATATCTAGACAGCATACCCTCTTGACTAA
Source organism: Lumnitzera littorea (assembly GCA_024138015.1). Classification (NCBI taxonomy): domain Eukaryota; kingdom Viridiplantae; phylum Streptophyta; class Magnoliopsida; order Myrtales; family Combretaceae; genus Lumnitzera; species Lumnitzera littorea. The sequence continues at coordinate 45,321,387 of JAMXBB010000011.1, forward strand.
CCTGTAGACAAGGCTACTTGGATTCCTTGTAATTAAAAGCTTATATGCTGAAGACCTGTACTTCAATCCAATCTATTCATAGTGTGAGGAAGGATGAACAATTGATGATTACTATAGGGAAGACGGATACCTATTTCAAAAGGGCAAACTATGTATCTTGATCTATTTAATGAGTGAGTTACTAGTCCGAGAAGCATATAGAGGTGGATTGTCCTACTACTTTAGTGAGAAACGAAAACTTAAGCTATTGAAGTCAAGGTTCTTCTAGCTAAAGATGTTAAAGGATGTACACTTGATCCTAAAGAGGCATGCTACCTGTAAAAGAGCCAAAGCCAAGTTGAAGAAGGACCTTACTTGCTATTGCCCATCCTGACCAAACCATAATCCAAGCTAAGCATGTACTTTGTTGTTAGCATACCAAGGATATCCCGAGGGAAGGACTCAATCATGATGGTTGTCAACATATTTGGTAAGATGGCACATTTCATGTCAGGTAACCATACTAACAATGCTTTAGTTATCCCTTTTCTCATTTTTGCAGGAACTAATTAAGTTGTATAGAGTACTAAGGACCATAATGTTAGATAAAGATCTCAAGTTCTTCAGCCATTTCTAGAAGACCTTATGGAAATGCCTTAGAACTAAACTATCATTCAATATATCATGCCATCTACAAACGAATAGATAGACTGAAGTCGTCAATCGAACTCTGGGTACCTTACTCCGAGTTAAAGATGAGAGGAATTAGACAAATTGAGACTTATGCTTACCAATAGTTGAGTTTGCCTTAAAAAAAATAATGCATAATGTTAAGGGCAAGTCACCCTTTGAAATTGTCTATAGTTTCAATCCTGACCTTCCATTTAACCAGGCACTCCTACCGAGCTTTCCAGAAGATCTTACCATTGCAGACTGATCTAAAGCCATCAAGGCAATGCATCAAAAGGTGGTAGATCACCTAACCCGAGCTACCACCAAGCTCAAAAGGAGAGGTCAAGGACAAAAGGTCAAAGAGTTCCAACCTAGCGACCTAGTGTAGATTCATCTGAGTAAGGACCAATTTGTAAACTTAAGGAAAAGTAAGTTATCTCCCAAGGCAAATGGACCATTCAAGATTACCGAGAAGATCAACTAGAATGCCTACAAAGTATACTTGTCGAGTGGATATGGAGTCATAGATGCCTTCAATGTTGCTAACCTCAACCCATATATCACCGAAGATAAGCAACCTAAAGTTAAGCTAGATTTGATCTCATATCTCAAATAGCCCAAGGGGAATGATGCCCGTAGTCTTACCACCATGGTTTGTTAAGCTTTTTAACACTAGCTCACCATAGAAGAAGTCAAGATCCTCCATACTAACCTATTGGACTACTTTAGGTCTTACAAGCAAATGACAATCTCCTTGATGGAGGAACCTAATAAGGCTACTAAGATCACTCAGAACTAAAGCTATGGGATACCGACTTGTTTGGATCTCCGATGGAAACATGATCTATAACTCGTCTAACCCAACACCAAGCTCTCTAATAAGAAGCTGACCCAGCTAGTCCAATTTGACAACAATCACCAAGACCTCCATCTCTAATGTGGACTTGCAACTGTTGTCCATTCCTTTACTTCCTAATCAGAGGATCACCCCACAATACCTAAGACCATAAATTAAGCTATCGATATGTGATCTATAGCTCGTCTAACCCAACACTAAGCTCTCTAATAAGAAGTCGACCTAACCAATCCAATTTGACAACAAACACCAAGACCTCCATCTCTAACTTGGACTTTCAATTGTTGTCTTGCCCTTTACTTCTCGATTAGAGGATCGCCCTCTAATACCTAAGACCATAGATTAAGTTATCAATATGTGTCTAATTTTTCTGACATTCTACTATGTTGCAAACTATTCCTTTTATTTTTTACCCAATTTTACTCCTTATATGTTCTTTGTAATCTATTTTTGGCACAATATCAATTTTAGTAAATTATTGTAACCTACTAGTTGCCATAAATGGGTATTATAAGTACCTAGCTAATGTAATAGCTGTAATCATCAATATGAGTAATTGCATTCTCCATTTTCCTTCAACCTTGTGCTTGTGTTTCCTTTAGTGAACCGCATTTAAGTTTCACTCTTATCTAGTTCCTTTGAACAAGCGCTAGTGGTGAATAACTTCAAGAAGAACTTGTGCATCATATCAGTGATTCCTAAGTTGGCTATTTATAAGATAAGGCACTTCTTGTGAATGAAGTTTGTAGGAAACGACACTTTAGTCTAGTGGAATGCACTTTGTCAATATTATATATATGTGTGTGTGTGTGTCCAAGGTTTGTTGGACATTTGGTTGTATTCTACCAATGTTTGAGTAGTTTTTGTTGAACAAAATTTACTTCATTCAAACAAAGTGCTTATTTCACAAATTTTTTTTTATCTTCTAGTGGAGGATCCTTCAAGATAGAAGAAATTTACATGTCTCATGTAGGACGTCCCTTTATACATAAGAAAGAAGCCATAAAGAAAAAGGTACTATTTATTGGAACATATGTATGTCTGTATATGTATATATATATGTACAATAAAAGGGAAGTTGCTATTTCAAATCATCTGTTGCTATAAATTCTCACTTCTTGTCGACTTTTCTGCATAATTTCTCTCATTGAAGTGCTAATTTCGGTTCTTCTCAACCTTAAATCATTTCCTGGAAAATGAGCCAAACCTATGCCACGACCGGAACAAATATCGAGAGTTTAACATGATGTATTGTCAAAAGGCCGTTTCATAGTCACGTTAGGCTTTGATGTAGGGAACTACGGGATGATTTTCTTTTTTTTTTTCCTTTTCTCCACCATCACATTATAACCTTTTAAAGTCATATAACCCAAATTTGTTTTACTCCTTTAAAAGGTCAGTATTTATTTTATTAGACCATAACAGTTCTGACGAACTACACAATAATACAAATATTATATTTCAACAAAACCAAAGTTTCAGAATAATTGCATGCTGATTCATATGGTTCCTTACACGTCACCGGTAATAATGGACCAAATATTTGGCCACTCGATTAATCTTTTGATATATATAAATATTGGTCACTTTCTTTATGCGGAGGGTACATGCTTTCACCTCATTACCTATAATTTCAGTTATGGTGGCATGTATTTGTGCGGCTCAGCTTCGTTTCCTACATCTATTCTCACTTCTTGCCAATGGGGAGTTATTTCTTCAAGGGAGAATGATGATAGTTACGCAATTAGTTATAATATTTTGAGTCAAATTACACAAAAATAGATTGTTTTCAAAATTGTTTCACCTTATATACTTGCGTTTGGCTTTTACACTTTATATACCTATATTTAATTAGACATAAAAAGTAACAAGGAAGATGTACATGAGGCCAAAAAAAAAAAAAAAAAGCCAAAATACTTGAGTTAAAAAAAAAAAAATGAAAGAATAGTGGTTTTTTTTTTTCTTTTTTTTTTTTGCGACACACGCAATATTGATACTTTCCTAGCCTCCTATGCCAAATGTTAAAAAATAAAATACAGCAATAGAAAGTGATAAAAGGTAAAATACCAATAACTTATAAGTAAGTAATTATAATATATTTTTTTTAATTATTGTAACCTAGTCACATTAATATTAGTTTTTAAAAGAATAGATTAGATCCGGACCCTCAATCCATTAAAGTTATAACATCACAATAGTTATTGGAAAAGAAAATAATATGTTTTCTTAAGTTGTGTATGGTGATAAAAAGATCCAGGTACACTTGGTGTAAATTTAGCATTTCCTAATATTTTCTCCACCCCTTTGGCATCGGTTAATTTTCTACAACAAAAAAATACTATGAGCACATTTCATACTGGACGGACTAATAGTTACAGAAGGATAACGAGTAATCACAATTCACACGATTCTAGGAGTGTCATAATTGTCCAGTCGGCATATAACTATGTTAATAAAGCTCGATGATCTTTTTGATGTCATACATGCAACTGGACAATAAAATATTAATAAAATTACTAAAGCGCCTTCCTTCTTCTCTATTTACTGACAGGTGCGAAGCAATTATCAGATTTCGGAAAAGCGTTTTTTGTTTCAATTATATCAAATAATCATTATATTTTTTGCCACCCGTATTATAGGTCCATTATCTGCTAGCTATGTTCATATTTATGTGCCAAAAAGAAATTGATTGGGCAGCTGAATAATAATAATAATAATAGGATAGGAGGGTCAACATTGGCATGCCATACTATAGCAGGTGAATATTCAAATAATACTAAACGCAGCCATCGGTTGATGGCTTATCCCCTATTTCTCGTCAATCGGTTTTATGTTACCCGTCAGATCACGAAGACAATGTCATTTTCGACGAAGAAGAATGTAAGTTGAGACGGTTATCATATAATTTTTACGTGACATCTTACCTACCACTTGAGTTATGTAATCGTAATGCTAAATTAATAGTGCATTTTCTTTTGTTTTTGGTTAGCTAACTACATCATCCAAATCTAAAGCTTAACTTTACTTGAAATACCTGTTTCTTGTAAATTTTAACTGCCCATCCAGTTATGTTTTGATTTATCTTTAACAAGCACGAAATGTCCAAGGATAAACAAATAGAGTCTGGTCAGACATGCTTAACATGTCTAACAAGCACAGCCTCACGCGCATCGCCAGTTGTAATTTGACCTCCAAGAAAAACTTTATTTTATTTCTCTAAATTTACGAAAATTGGCAACACGTCACGAAGCAAATTGGCATGGGCCTCCACGCCCAAAGCCAGCCTGCCTAATAAGCTCAAATAAGATTTGGCGGAAAACATGGCAGTTATAACAGCTTCCTATAATACCATGAATTCCACAACCACCAGAGATAAAAAGAGGGGAAATTCTGAAAAAGTAACTTCCCAACGTTCTAGCCTCCTTCGCTATAAATACCCCCTTAAAGCCTTCGAGGTATTATTCTCCTCCCTGGCTGGCTTGAGCGTTAAGAGTGAGAAAGCAGTAACGTCGGAATTACCTTCAGTGCCCCAACAGCTTACATTTGATCTTTTGCGCACACAAATCCTCTCTTCGGCTTCCGCCTAGCAACAGTGAGAAAGCAGCACCAACAGATATTATACGATCATCCCTTTTTGATTTAAAGTAAATTTGTTTGTAAGACTAAATTTTGGTGATTTCACATGAATCGAAATATAAACTTTGATAAAGAAAAAAATATGACAACGTTAACATGCCAGGGGCAGAGCTCCACTCACCCACCGTGTTTTTGGGTTGTGCATTTCATGAATACCGCCAATGCATGATAGAATACACAGAAGCTGGAGACGAGAACTAGAGGAACAGGATACACAGAGGAACGCACAATTACTTGAAAATAACAAATGAAACTTTCAGAAGAACCCTAGATGCTGAGCTTGTCTGCCACATTCCTGTAAAAGAACATTGAGAAGTAAACTCTAGTAGTCTTCTTTACCTTCTCATTTTCATTGGGAAACTACCACGCAAAATTTGAAGGAAATTTTCCAGAGTTGGAAACCACAGAAAATATTACTCATGCTGCAGTTACTAAGGCAAATGATAAACATTTCAAGACCACAAGCAGATTGCCGCCCCAAGTACATTGCAGAAGTCGAAATAAATCTACAATAGAAGTGTTCTCGAGTATGATACATTAACTGCAACCTACTCCAGAAAGCTACACAGGACATACTCTTTAAAGTTTTTCCTTTTACCCCTTACAAGCAGGGCTCATATTATCAGATCCAATACTAGAACTCGCATGCTTTCATGCATTTCAAAACTATGAGGGTAAGAGTAATAACAAATGTTAACAAATCTAAACTTTTAACATCGATTCTTCACTCAAACGGAAAGCTAAGCTACTCCACTCAGGGCTTGAAGCTCCTCCTGCATTTTTCCATCATCTTGGGAATATTTACGGTTTCATGTTTGCTTCTTGAGCAACTTCTCGTTATCAGGCATGCTCAAGGGAAATGGAGCCAAAAAATGGGCACATATTCACAAATCAGACAAAAATAAGGTTAGATCCATATTTAGCATCAATGCTTCACTCCAACAAAACACAGAGCCACTTCTGCTCGAGCTTGAAGTTCCTCTAAAACTTTTACTATCTTCTCACGGCATATTGTGGTTTCACTTTGCACTGTCAGCATCTCCCGTAATCTTCATCCAGGTGCCATCAAGGAAAAATGAAAATTCAGAAACTTTTGCTGATCAGAATTTCTAAAAATATCTTCACCACCAAGTCATAATGTGATAGAGGTAATATTTGATTACATGTGTATGGGAAACCTTTACAAGAAGGAAAAGAAGACACATATAACAATAGAATATCTAGTGTGTTCTTGAGGAGATCCTCAATCTAAAGAATCCAATTATATGACCAAGTGCCAGGCACATAAGTTATACAACCTCCCCAGCAGGATTCAGTTACCAGAGACACCAAAACCACTATTAACAAACCAAAGGTGGAAATAAGTGAAAATTACAACAATAGTTAGCATTCCATAGTTATAGCAATACTTGTTTTTCTGAAAGTTGACAGTCTTTTCTCAGTGCCATTTGCCATCCCTTAGCCCAAATACTTCATGTAATTAAGTCAACAAGGGAAACAAAAAATATCACATACTTATTTGTTCTGTTATTTCTTTTTTCCCTCTTGGTAATTTCAGTTAAACTTTATCAAAATAAGTGTCGTGCAGTACATGCCAGTGGTACTCTACAGAATCACATGAAAAGCCTCACAATCCTACATCATTTATCAAAAATCCAACGATGAGTATAATGCTAAACTTGTATCACATTGATTACTGATTCCAAAAAATACCGTAAAAACAGGTGCAGGGTTTCACTCTAAGCAATTATAGTGTTTGATATAACCTCTATTGTTCAATCAACAAATTTTCAATCAGAAGAGAAGATGAGTGTAGGGTTTTTGTGTACTAACCTGAGCTGAGGGCTCAGAAAATGCACCATTGTGCTCATACTTGGGAGTGTGAGAGCTTCTGGGATACCTCTCCCTAACAAACTCCCCTTTATTTATAGTCCTCTAATGCCAACTCAGCAGGCCCCCTCAACCAAGCCTTTATTTTACCAAGTACTGCAGTACTTTTCTTGCTACATCAGCAAGTTTATTGTACTAAAGCCCATTTATTCAAGCACCGTGCTACCCCTACCCTACTGACTTGGCAAGACCAGAATTAAGTATTAGAAATAGGTCCCACAGGCCCCTTTGGCCTCCTAGTGTAGACATGAGAAATTGGACTCACAACTCTAGTTGTATCAATACCGCCCCCTTGAAGAGTGTCCTTGTCCTCAAGGACAAGAGAAGGGTATTGAAGATGAAAAGAAGCCTTATTGTAGGAAAGTGTCATTGTTAGTTTGTTATTGTTTATCTTTATTTATCATAATACTATCTAACAAGTATGGTTGTTAGGATATTTTTATCCAGTAGAAACTATTAAAATCTGATACTATCAGATTTATCCTTATTTTGTTGAGCTCCACATGACGTATATATTTGGAAGACCATTGAACAATAAAAAGTTTTTGACTGCACTTTTACTATATGGTATTAAAGCCATATTGACCCTTAGCCTATGTGATCACTCAAGACAACCAGACCAAACACAAACGTTTGCATCAAACCTTCAATTTGAAACTTATCGCCAAAGCGAGTAAACTGTGTCTAATATCAATTTAGGTCAATCTTGTATGAGAATCTCCATGAGAGATACTTCACTCCAAATCACTCAACATAAATTGAGTAGTACAAATTTTCACGAATGGTATCAGTTTGTAAGGTTTGTAATTAGTGGAAGGGACAAGCTAGGATATTTAACCAGAACGTATCCAGCACTTACAGCAAACTCTCAAGAATATGGTACATGGGAGGCCAAGAATGCAATGGCCATGGCTTGGCTTGTCAACTCAATGGAGCCTAAAATGGGAAAGTTGTATTTGTTCTGCAACACAGCAAAGGAGATCTAAAATGTATTCAGACATGGACAATGCATCACAATGTTTTCAACTTCGGTCAAAAATCAAACTCACAACTCAAGATAATCAAACTATGACAGAATACTACAATTCTCTCATAAAGCTATGGTAGAAAATTGATGTGTATTATGATATTGAATAGTCATGTTCGGAGGATGGAGTCAAGTTTGCAAAAGTACAGGAGAAGAGCAGAGTTTTTGATTTTCTACAGGGATTAAATGCTGATTTAGATGAAGTACGTAGATGTTTGTTGCGGCAAAAACATTTCCCTAGTCTAAAAGAAGCATTTGTAGAAGTTCGGAGAGAAGAAACAAGGCAAAGGGTAATGGGAACAACATCAACATCTGATCAAGGCTAGGGTCACTCAAATTTAGCCTTGGTAACAAGGAAAGAAAAACCTCATGACAAGCCATGGTGTGTTTTTTGTAATAAGTATTATCACACAAGGGATACATGCTAGAAACTCAACAACAAAGAGCAATGCCATGCCTAATCAAAGTGGCTGAAACAACAAAGAGCAGTGCCACACCTAGCGCAAGTAGTTGAGACAATAGACATTGATGAAGCATGAGGAGGTATGAATCTAACATCTAATCAACTTGCTATGCTAAAAAGGCTTCATTCAATGCACGATAGTCAATACAGAATCTCCCAGATCCATCTTTTTTCTTAACTAAAATTACCAGACTATAAAAAGTGATAAAATTACCAGCAACTAACATATCTTTAGCAAGTCTTTCGATTTCATCTTTTTGCACTTGTACATACTAGTAAGGCCTTACATTTATTAGACCCTTGCCCTCTTTAAGAATAATTCTATGGTCTATTTTCCGGTGGGGAGGTACTGCCTCTAGTTCTTCAAAATTGCAAAAAATTGTTCTAGTAATGAAGCCAAACAAGAATCCTCAACTTCCTTTGCTTCCACCCGATCACAAGATTGCAACTGCCAAATCATACTTACAAACTCGCAATCTATTAAATTATACAATGAACGATAGGAAACTCCCATATGATACGATGGAAAATCACCTTGTAACACCTTCTCTCTCTTGCGCTAAGGGAATCTTCATCACCAACTACCTCCAATCTATTTTTACCTCACCTAGCATCTCTAACCAAGTTACTCTCAAAATAAGATCTACTTCCCCCAACTTGAACACATAACAGATGACAGTAAACATATAGCCACAAATCTATAAGTCCACACCAACACACCTTCCACAAGACTCAATAAAATGGCCGTCGTCCAATTTGACACAAAACTACGAAGTTTGATCAATAGGAAGTTGTAATTCAACAACTAAACCCTCTGAAATGAAGTTATAGCTTACACCACTATCTACCAAAATGGATATATCATGCAAGTACCTCGAAATTTCAATATCTTTGGAGCATTTAATCAACTCAAAGCTAGCGACGATAATTGGAAATCCCTATTGCAACCATTCCCTTCTTCAACAACTTAACCTTCTTCTGTCGTAACTTCCACTGCCACCCAATCCTCACATAGCAAGCATTTGCATACTTGATTGACTTAGAGGAGAAGTATTCTTTATCCATCATTCTTTAGTTTATCCTTCCACATACAGTGAGACAAAAATTCTTAACTTAAATTCTCATCCCATGGCAAAAGCTAAATCTATAGCTGTGGGCAAAGTTAATGGGTTCAATGTTTGCACACGAGCTCTAATATCCTCCCTTAATCCCTTGAAAGTACCCCAATACTTGTAGTTCTGTCATGTCTAGAGCATGTGATAGTAGGACCTCAAATTCATCCACATTTTGCTCAATAGAAGTTAATTGCTAAAGTGTTGACAAGCTAATGAAAAGATTTCCCGATGTGGTGTAATTAAACCGCTTAATTAATGCTTTAATAAACCTTACCCAATCCAAATTAGGATTTTTCCTTTTAAGTGTTTTCAACCAATATAGTGATCTTCCTCTCGTGCATAACAAAGCTAATGCAATCTTCCACTCCTCCCTAGTTCCATGGACTTCAAATATTGCTCGGTCACTGCAACCCAATTTACTAAGTCCATGCCATAAAAAATGGGTAAGGTGATTCGAGCGACATTGCTCTGATATTCCTCATTTATTCTTAGCTCATATTGTTTGTCCTCCCCTACTGTCTCCTGACCACCCTTTGGCTGGAGTCCTGTTCGAGACCCATCTATCCCCGGAAAAATTGGCAAGCCTCCCTCACTTGACCTTGTAATCTGTCCGTTTGTCACCAGCATATTGGACAAACCCCTACCATCAATCACCATGGCCTTTCCCCTCTGATCACCCAACACCTATTTCAACATTTCTTGAATGGATTGAACCAAGTTTTCCAATGTCTTGTGACTTTGCCCATATCCATGCAACTCTCCCTCAAAAGCCTTCCCACTTTGGTCCATTGCAGTCGGCTGCTGTTGCAATGCTGACAATCCCCAATGAATTTCCTCTACTTGCTTCCCTAATCCTTCAACCCGACTCTCCATCCAAGTCATATCAATGCTCTAATACCAATTGATATAACCTATAGTGTTCAATCAACCAATTTTCAATCAGAAGAGAATATGAGTGTAGGGTTTTTGTACTAACCTGAGCTGAGAGCTCAAAGCCTCAGTAAGATACCCAGAAAATGCACTATCGTGCTCAGTGTGAGAGCTTCTAGGATGCCTCTCCCTAACAAACTCCCCTTTATTTATAGTCCTCTAATGCCAACTCAGCAGGCCCCCTCAACCAAGCCTTTATTTTACCAAGTACCACAGTACTTTTCTTGCTACATCAGCAAGTTTATTGTACTAAAGCCTTATTCAAGTACCATGCTACCCCTACCCAACTGAGTAGGCAACACCAGAATTAAGTATTAGAAATAGGGCCGGCCTTCTAGTGTAGACATGAGAAATTGGACCCACAACTCTAGTTTTATCAGCGTTCCTAGCAACTAACATGGTGGTTTCACCTTCACAATCACAAATACCACAGGAGACACAGGACTACCAATTCTTCTCTGCTCCTCTCTTCATATATAGTATACTGCAGCACCAAAAGTCTAATATCTTTCATCAACCTCCTTTGGGGAATAATAGCTTCAATTGTCAATTATATCAAGTACTAGGATATATTTCTTGGAGCGTAGTTGGAACTCCAAAAGTTTATTAGGATATTTCAGAGTAGTTAGAAGAGAAAAATTAAAGATTTACTTGCTAATTCATTCCCATTTCAGAAGATATTGTTAGAGATTCAATTAGATATTTGCTATCTTTATTTTAATAAAGTCAGGGTTGAAAGGCTTCTAATGAATATACTACTGTGAAGAAAAGGCAAAGTGAATTATTATCTAATGAGCATTGGATTTTATGAGAAATGAAAGCTCTCTAATGAGCCCTCAACCCCTAATCTACAATAGATTCCAAGAAGAAAGGTCGGAACATTTTTTTTTTTTTTTGGGGTGTAATTGTTATCATTCATTGGTGAAGGTCGTAACATTGTTTGTTGCCCTGGTCATGTAGGAACACAGCAATTTAATCTCTTATACCTTGAACATGCTTTACTGGAATGGCAACATACCCCATATATCCACATCTTCAAAATTAAGCTAGAATTCCAGATATTTCAAATTACAAAGACAAAATGCTGAGAAATGACAAACTTACTTGCATCACATTCTACTACCTAGTTGGTATAGGCAAGTGAACATGCACAGATTTTCTGTTGAAGAGGGGGCAGAAAAGAAAGGGTGAAAAACCATTTACAAAGGAAAACAGCTAGAAAGTAGAGATTTGTGGACAGAGTATTTTACAATGCCTATGTAGCAAGCTTATTATTATTTCCATATAAGCTACACAAAAACATTATATTTCCATGGCATAAACAACTTAGTTGATCTGACCCTCAAGAAACTGATTCAAGCATGTATTACCCAGTCAATATATATAAGAAAAGATAGATAGATGTATAATTCATAACTCAAAAAGTCCTTACAAGTAGAAGACACGCTAAAGTTTATTAACACACATGATCAAGAACAAGGAAAAATTATTGACATTAGATATGAGATACATACCTCCTAACAATAGCTGTATCTCCGTGACCTGTGCAAACAATTATCATGGCGTTTGTGGGTAAAGCAGTGTACAAGCTACAAACTCTAGCATCAACACGACCTAAGATTTCCATCAGTTCAGTTGTAATGCCAAATTTGGTGCCTTTCCTTCTTGAAGAACTCTTTTGGCAAGTTAGCAAGGATATCATTTCTGCCAATCTTCCATTTAGTTTCTCTGCATCCTTCACTTCTTTCTCAAAGTAGGAATTCAGTTCTGAGAACTGGGCCCAGACGAAGTGTGCCCGCTCATTTTTTACCTTAAGCAACAATTAAAATAGTAAGAGATCTCTCACTTGTAGCACATGGAATCAAAACCAACCATTTTCTAAGACTACCTCTTTTTCTGCCTTCGAGAAAGCCTCATCGTCAGACGACACAGCAAATACATGTGTAGATTCTGAGGCATATCGCCTTACCACAGATATGTCATCAATGAGAGAGGAGCATTTGCCACTCTCACTTAAAACTGTAAGAAGTTTCTTTCTCATAAATGATGGACGGGAACCAAAGTCAGGTCCTTCATTTATTAAATAAAAAAAAAAAAGACACAGACAAGCTTCAGAAACATTGATAGGAGGATTACATTAGAACACATTATAAATGTGTTCTACGAAAATTCCAGCAGTTAAGAACAAAACAGCAAGACATGGAATCAAGCAGATATACTGAGCATATGATTGATGCCTAGCATCAGAAGACTTTAAAAAGAATAATAAAATAATATCCAAAGCTCAAAAACATTCAGAAGAGATGCAAAACAAATGACATCAGATACATTTTATTCTTCAAATGCTTGGCATGAGGAAAACCTGCCATATGCATACACAGGTAAATTCTACAACAGGTGGAGACACAGGAAAATAGAAATTGACCATCATAAATCAACAGAGATTCCTCAAAGAGATTTTGCATAGCCAGTAATTTAATGTCAAGACACATGTTCCTTATAAAAGCTATGCTTCGTTCAGTTGTCAACAGTGAAATTTTACTTACAGTAGCTGTCCAACACAAAGAGGGAAAACATCAGAGAGGCTTAATTTTCCTCATATCAGAGAAGAACTTTTTAACTTTACCAATATCCCATCCAGGAAAAGCACAAATCATTTATCTCAAATTAGATATTCACACAAAACTCCATCCTTTCTTGATATGATTAGCTGTATTAGAACCTATTATTGTGAAAGGTGGGATTTTCATAAGCTAGCTAGGGTAAAGATGGTCGACAGTGGAACTAGTCAAGAATGTAGAACAGTTATGCAAGCAGAATAGCTCAATATTGGGGAATTAAGCCCTATAATTCACACATTACAGTGCATGAATTTCCCTACTAGCTTCATTAGGCTGGTAATGCAGTGTATTACAACTACTCCATTCTCACTCTAAGATAAATGTGAAGTTGGCAGGTTGCTTACAAAGACAAGAGGCTTGAGATAAGGGAACCCTATCTCCCTCTATTTAGATGTTTTAGGCATGAAGCTTTTTTAAGAGGGTTATGATAAAACAGCTGCCTATTAAGACTTCTCATATAATTGGAGATGCAAAGAGAGGCTTTCCACCAGTGTTTCATGGATGACTTGCTTATTTTTTGGGTTGACACAGTAGCCTCAATTGAGTGAAAGGTGCTTTTGTCAGATTCAGACTGGTTGCAGGGCTGCAAGCAAATAGTCACAGAGCAAAACATTTTGTGCCGAAATGCTTCAAAGCCAGAAAGCTTTACTCTCGTCAAACACTTTGCTTTTCCAGCTAAGCTTCCTACTCGTTATCTAGGGGTGTGCTGCTTTCCTCCAAGCCCCAGAAAGAAGACTGCCAAGTTTGGAAAGGTGATGACAGAGAACTGAACTGTGGTTGTCCAAATTCCTATCTTATCAAGCCATCTTCAACTTATCAGTCTGTATTTTTTCCATAGAGTTATATTGGCCCTCTATCTCTTATTTAAGCAAGTGACTAAGCAGTTCAAGCAGCTAATAGGAAACTTTTTATGGAATGGGACACGAACATCTCCTGTAGAGCTTAAGGTGAGATGGAACATGGTATTCACATCAAAAGCAGAGGGTGGTTTGGGCATAAAACCACTTCCCAGATTGCACCAATGGAACAAAGCAGCACAATGCTTAAAAATTATGTCAGGATAACACTCAAGGAATTTGTGTGTGGTTCATACTTATCTCTAGGAGGAAAATAGTTTTTGTACAATGAGAGTGCCAGCACAGTGTTCCTGAAATCAGCACAGGCTCCTCAAACTTCGACACACCACAGTAAAAGTTTAAAAGGGGATGTGACAATTCATACCCAGAACTTAATTTTTAGTAAATAGGAATTGAAGATCTCTCCATACTTTCTGTTGTTGTCTTCTTTTCTCTTCTTTTTTGAAAGTTCAAGTAATTGGAAGCATCATAACAATGCAGAAAGAGAACAAATCTGTTTCAATTATTTTATTCTTCTCCAAATGTTTCTTATTCATGTTATTTTTCATGCCTTATACATTAGCTGAGGTTTCCGGTCTATATCTTATTTGTATTGTATTTTACTAATTTTTACCTAGATCCGATTTGTGCCTTCTTTGACAAATGCATCAATAATAAAATTAAACAAGATATAGTAACAGGAAAAATAAGCTCCAACTGCAGGGCCATTAAAAACACTCAAATGATTAAATGCCAAGTCATTGCATGGAAACAAAAGAATGGATCTCGATGAAATAAAAAGCCAAATACATCCAAGGGCCATCTTACCATGTCTAATTTTCAGCAAGGCTAACTCCATAGCAGCTCTTGCATCCTCTATACTGTCATGTCCATTTCCAGACAGCTGAATCTCCCTTGAAAGAAACCTCTTAGCAAGCACTCGAAGAGCACTTTTGTAAGATCCACCTCGGGGGTGCTTATATAGCACAGCTGTATCAATAACCAGGTTATGAGAAATCTTCAATGCTAACAGATCATTTTCCAGCGAGTGCCCAACTAGGATGGTCTCTTTGTAAACCAGGTCAAGAAAATGTTCCTGACCAAAAAAACAAACATGTCTAAAATATATATATATATATATCAAATAACACATGGAAAAGCAAGCTCTGGAAAAGAAAGGTTTGGATTTACATTTATAATTTCACACACTTCAACATGTAACTAACAAAATGG
Organism: Lumnitzera littorea; assembly: GCA_024138015.1. Lineage (NCBI taxonomy): Eukaryota > Viridiplantae > Streptophyta > Magnoliopsida > Myrtales > Combretaceae > Lumnitzera > Lumnitzera littorea. The sequence goes on from JAMXBB010000011.1 coordinate 45,336,645, forward strand.
AAAATGTGATATGGAGCCAAGTATATGGAAGCACAATAGAGATGCATTCATTCACTTATAACAACCCTTTGACTACACTGCAGCTAAACATCTATAACTGTATGTTCTCAAATAAATTAGATGCCATTCCATTGAGAACTTCACATGCTGAAATCAACTTCAGGCACTGTGGTTTGCCGCTCTATTTGATCAATTCCATGCAATGAATCTTGACTAAATTGAAAAGGCACTAAAGAAGAGTGGCGAAGTATTTAAATAATAAACCATTATATTACATTTAGTATGCAGGAATGGGCTAGAATAAAATAGAATGACTGATGTATTCCTATGTTTGGAAACACCATAAGGGAATTGTTAATTCCATTTCAGCATTATGTTTGATTGTCATATTCGGAACAGAATGAAATATGCATATAATAATATTTGACAAAAATGCCCTCAATTTATGAATATGTATGTGTTTATTGTTTATATATATTTAGATTTGCAATTTATGAATGGCTTGAATGTGCTCCTTGCCCGAATTCTCCTACACGTAAAACAAAATATACTTGGCCCACGTTGTACATATTTCTTTGAAATATAATTTCTCGACCAGATGGAAATCCTCTTTGGTTAAATTGTAATTACATAGCTGTTAGGAAAATTAGGTTTCAAATTTCTGAAATGGAGATGTTGCAACAGAAGGGCTCTTGCATTCAATTTGTTAAGACTTTGATAAGGATTTATTAAACACACAAAAGCAATAGATAAAGCAGTAAAGTAAAGAGAGGTTATACATAAATAAGGGAATTTATCACAATTCCATAAATTCCTTCCTCCACCTTTTTTTTTAATAGTTTCCTAGAGTGCTCTTTCTTCTCTTTCCGCAATACCATTATTTTTAAGGAGGGAATATATACCTAGGTAAGGGTTATTTATGTAATTATATATGAATAAGCCGAAACGGAATGGCAATCCTGACTCTTTAAAACAAGAATCAAATTCCTCCTTACAACGATAATCATGGATTCCAATAAATTGGCAACCGGATCCAAAATTGCAATTCTATTCAAACCCACTCTCATGCACCAAATGTAACATTGGATGAATAGGTTCACAAAGCCACATGATGATCAACACAAGAAAGGCTGTTATTTAATATAGGATTATAAGAAGAGGAAGGCAACATACTTGAGCATCTTCCAGTCGTGTAGTAACACCATCCAACATTGCACATGTGATACCACTAAACCTGCAAGTACAAGTATGGTAATTACTGACAGAATAGCAAATAAGGGTGAAGATTCTCTGTCAAGGAAAGCTAGAATTGTGGGAAAAAGGTCAAGTAATGAATTTCCTTAGCTGGAAACAATTAAAGACTAATTTACCTCAACTTAACTTCATTCATACTAAAATTTAATTACACCAGAAAGACATTTTTGAGAACATCTTAACAGTGATCTTACTCCCTTTAATGCCTTTAAACCTTTACGCAGTAATCTCACTTCCTTACCCCAGAAAGACATTTTTCAGAACATCTTAATAGTGAACCAAAGTAAGCTAGGCCTATCAACAGCTGGAAAATATGATTTCATTTAACCATTATCCGATTTTACTTTTCTTATGCGTAAAATATCTCATTTTTATTGTCACTGCATTTTTTGAACAATCAACAATATTTCATGTCAAACACTTGAAAGAATAGACTACTGCTACCAATCTCAATAATTTTATAATAGCTCATACTTCTTTTTTTTTTTGGGGGATCTAAATGAAGTGCTTAGATATGACTTTAGGATACACACTTATACCTAAAAGAAACAGACATGTTTATGATGAGGAAAGATGCACCAAACAGGAAGAGCTTCCAGGGCCTTTGTAGAAAGTTGGAAGTGTTATTTCTGTAATGGTGAATGAATGAATCAACTGCATTGGAGAAATACATTTTTAAGGTATTAACAAAATGTCCCAGGACACTTACACAGTCAGGTTAAACTTAGTTTATAAAGCAAATTAAAGTTCCATAAAATTTCTACCCTGATTCCATAGTTAAAAACTGAAAACGTTGAAACTTTATTGTAAGAGCTATTGAGGCTGCAACATACAATTAAAGAATCCCTTGAACAGACTGAGACAATAGGAGGGATGATTAGACATGTCCATTAGGTAATAAAAATACTAAGGGAAACAGGAGAATTATAGGGTAACAGCAAGTAGAAGCAAGGCTATTCTGCAGAGTATTTGATTCATCAATATTCTAGACAGGCCAGAGCTACAGAAAATTCCATTTATGTGTGGTTTTTTCATCATGATGCATATTTCAAATAGTATGCATAACACCAAGAATAACGTGGCATAATATTAAATTCTAACACATATAGCAATTACATGAGCAGCCATTATAGGGCAGGGTATAAATACCTAGTGTTGTAATCCACTATTTCATTTGCTGGTTTCACAAGTTCATCCAGTACAACCTGTGGGTGAATTGGAACAGGTTAGTCACCTTCTTAAACACAGCCCTCCAACCCAAACCCCACCCAAAAGGAAAAATGACGCCCTTGGTTTCTCAAAGTCTTGGTCAACAGAGTCATAAAGCATTTTTTAAAATGGGTAAGAACCTTTCCAAGAAAATGATATCATTAAGCCAAAATTGAGTGAGAAATTACACCTCTTACAGCATAGGCTACAACCCCTAAATAATAGATCAGATCCTGTAATAATTGCATGCAAATCCCCATAACAACTGAATGGAAGAAAAAAGGCAAAAATGAATAAATCATTTGAAGAATACCTGTCCTTCAATATTCACCAGTGTAAGTCTAGTCAGCTCAAAGCCCTCACCAGTGACACACTGGAATAACACATTGGCAACATATAAGTACAGAAACAACCATTAGTTGTCCTTTCAGGAGAACTGTTAAAATATAAAATAAAGAGGCACAAACGAATATATAAACTTAAGCTTTTAAAGAAGATTGTTATGGATCTATATTTAACAAAGAGAAAATACAAACCCTAAAACCACCTTCATTTGCATAAATCTCTATGATGAAAGCTCCAAGAATCAGAACATGCTATAAATGAAAAGGCATCTATAACACAAACAACTTGTCAAATAATATCAACATGATGGACCAACCATAAAATTGTCAACCAATCTCCCCACCTTTCCTTTGACATATATCATACTTATACTACAATCAAATATGAAAGAAGCAGCAGAAACTGCAGTGTCCTAAAGCAGAAAAGCAAATACATGTGGCTAGCATATAATTTGAAGCAAATAATAAGGATCATTTATGTGCAAGATTTTGTACCTTTATGTTTTGACATTTTAATGCTAAACTTCAAATTTGCATATGACCTTTTCTGTTCTTATAAATTAGTATCCTGAGACCACAGCTTCTAAGGTTTTGAAATGTTTGAGCATTGAATTGAAAGATCAAAAAGTTCAAACTCTAAGCAAAAGATATTAAAAATTGAGGTTCCAATTTTTCAAACACCAGCATATGAAACAAACTCTTAAATTCAAAGACCAAGACATGGTCTTACAGCTATAAGTGGGAAGTGCTTTTTTCAAATGATCTTATTATGACTAAGAAATAAGAAGAATCTCAGAAATTTTCAATCGCCTATTCAATATTTTTTTTTTTTTATATTTTGTTTGTCAATTATTGCATCATATATGCCACAGCCAAACACAGTCTCTCCAACACATTGTGTATTTGTATCATGCAGATGAAAAACAATTAAGAAAATTACAACTAACTTGCTTAACATCACTATTGTATCAACTACCAAAATTCCAGTCATCACAGACTAATAATGTACTATCCATCAATGTGAATTCAAAAGTTCCTTGGCCTACCAACTCATATCCATCGCTGTGAATTCAGCATTTCTTGAATTCACTAAGGGCATTTGCATGATTAATATTTTTATTTTTTTATTTTTCAAAGAATGCATTACTTCTTTGAGACAAAAGATCAAATCAAGTTCCCAGTAACAAGACTTCAAGTAATTGCAATATCAATTTCATTTCAATAGATATTTGATACCATCTCACAGTCTAGCGCCAGCATTTCGGGGGGGCTGCATCCTGAAGGTGCAGAACAAGTCGAACGAAATCCTGCAAGACATAAATGCCAAAGAATACAATGTAACTGAAAGTCTTTACACAATGAAACCAAATAATTATGAACATGGGACATTTAGCAGAACCTTCTCGATTAAGACAGTATCCATTTTCATCCAGTTCCTTGGCTGTGAGAGTGTAATATCTTGGGGGAAAGGAAACATCTTTCAGAGGTTCAGCAGAGGGTGAATCCTCAGCATCATAATTTCCTGTGTCTCAATAAAAGAATCAGAACCCTGAGTCAGATGAAAACAATATAAGGCTCAACTGAAAAGCCTAATGTTGATTAGGCATTGCATCTTAATGAGTCCGATTTATTCATAACATGACAAAGAGCAGAAAAATCAATAAACCTTATTATAGAGACCATGCTTGATTGAACAATGATACAATCCTAGAGTAGAAGTTAATATAGATGTATTAGTTAGTGTGTGTTCTGTGTTGTAAGTGTGTTGTGTTGTGTGTAACGTGTATGTGAAATGTGGGTCATGTGTCATTTACATAAGGAGAAAAATAGTAAATATAACACTTATTCTAATGGTGTATGAATACTTAGTGTGCAGAATAGATAGGCAATTAGTCATTTTGTCAAAAGTTGTTGAGTGAAAGGGGGTATCTAGAGGATTGTAGGCTTAATATACCTACTCTAATTGTTAAAGAATTCAACTTCACAATTGTTCTAGAGTGATTAGGATTATATCAAGTATCCTTCTACTCTTGTTTGTATATTTTTTACTGGATTTCATTTAAATAATAAAAGAGTAAACCCACGAGTTGCATCAATTAAGTCTGTTTGTGAGAAAGTTCAACTAGAGCAAGATGAAAATGGAGAAGAAGAACGAGATAGAAGAGTTAAGTTCACGTTTAGCAAATCTGAAAAGTTCAGTAGACGAAATGCACAAGATGCTCCAAGAAATGATGTATACTCAAACGAACAAGGAAATTTTGATGAAAAAGACTAAAATGTTACAAGTTTCACTGAAACCAATTGTCGAATGGGTTGTGGGTGGACAAAGTGAGGAATCACTGTTGTTGCATGGTGGATCTCATCAATTGGGGGTTGATGGTTGAAGATCAGTAGGTGATCTGTCATGGCAATCAAAGAATGATGTTTTAACGGTCAGTGGAGAAGTGTGGCAATCGGAATTCAGAGATTGAGGTGCTGATGACTAGTGGAGCCAACAACCATAGTGGGTTGATCAAATCATGGAGAGTGGTCAGTGGCATGCTTCTCGGAGTGGACATTGGCCATGGAAGTCAAATATTGACTAGCAACTAGAAGTTTCTAATCTGAAATTTAAAAAGAAAGGTTGTTGAGTGGGAGATTGGTCATAGAAGTCTACTGCTAGCCATCAAGTGGAGGAATCCAATTGAAAAACAGAAATCAAGTTAGAAGATTGGAGAATGGAATCCATGGGACAGCGAACAGAAATTGCTAATTTCGGATTGGTGAGCGAGGGGTTGCCATCGTGTGACTAAGAGTTTTCAATTATTGAGAAACAATTGTCGAAGGAAAAAATTGATGATGATTGTTTTACATTTAGTGCTTGAGAGTTTGGAGTTATAGAGCATTTTCCTGGAAAGGATCTGAAAGTTATCCACTAGGTGTACGAAGTAATGCCTTATTAGAAGATGCTCTAATTAGATTAGCTGACATTACCCACAATAACAAGGAGCATTTTAGTTCCAGTGATTCTGACATTTGGGCAAGCATAGGTTGTCATGGACAAACATTTTTGACAATTCAAGTAAGGGTGTATGATGACTTGCAGGATGATTTTCTAGGGCTTGCTCATATGGAGAAGTGGCAATCGGCCCCATGTGTCCTTTATCTGTCGCTGCCCAACCATGATTTCTCTCTATTGTTATAAAAAGAATTCCTTGTGCCATTTATCAATGAAATGGCAGAAACAAAATTAGCTTGCATTGATTTGTTTGATATGTTGTGGCAGACATTCATTGTTGTGGATCCAGAAGTTATTTTACTCTGAAGGGTACTTGTGGATGTTGCGATCTCTTTTTTGTATGTGTCAGCATTTGATGCTGTTGGAGTTGGATAGTTGTGTTTATTTCTTTATTTCATCTTTAAGGGCAAGGATCTTCTAAAGGGGGAGGCAATTGATACGATCCTAAAGTAGAAGTTGATATAGATGTACTTGTTAGTGTGTGTATTCTGTGTTGTATGTGTTGTAAGTGTGTTGTGTTGTATGTAACGTGTATGTGAAGTGTGGGTCATGTGTCACTTACATAAGGGGCAGAATAGTAAATGCAACACTTACTGTAATAGTGTATAAATACTTAGTGTGCAGAATAGATAGGCAGTTAATTATTTTGTAAAAAATTGTTGAGTAAAAGAAAGTGTCTACAAGATTGTAGGCTTGATATACCTACTCTAATTGTTGAAGACCTCAACTTCACAGATTGCCGTAGAGTGATTAGGGTTATAACAAGTATCTTTCTACTCTTGTTTGTACATTTTTTACTGGATTTCATTGAAATAATGAAAGAGTGAACCCACGGGTTGCATTAAACAAGGATAGAACTATCAAATCATAGTGCAAGTGACTGTTTCACAATAGATGCATGGGCAAGAGGTTAGAGAGTTTTAGTTGGAAACTCAAAACCATCTACTGCAGGCTAAGTAAGATTAAAATAGGAAACTGCTAGCAAAGAAAGTGCAGGTACTTGTCAAAGTTTAAGCAACATTCCTCACCCAAAAAAGCTTAAGAAACATTAGATCAAAAAGATGAATCAGAGTAATATTATTATTTCTGGAAATAACTAAAATGATATTGGATAAATATAATTTGAATCATGTGCTCAAGAAATAGCAATGACATTCCCCAGAGAATAAGTTATAATTCAAAAAGATGCATTAGAATAGTACTATTATTTAATGGTAAGTCATCAGAATAATATTGTGCAAACATCATCCGAAAACACGTGCTTTCAAAATAAAAATGATATTGCTTACCCCAAAAAACAACTAAGATGAGACTTTCCTTGGCATGTGGGGGGGGGGGGGTGGTTGGGGGGGGGTGTGGGGTGGGGGGGCACTTCTCTTTTTACAAGGGAAATAGAAACGTTAAGTTAGTGATTCACATATGGTACTCTACTTTACAACTCTACACTTCCAAGTCAATCACAACACAATAAATACAAGCAACCGTTTCCCTTCCTCCTCTCTTCTATTTCTTTTTCCCTTTGCCCTCCCTCCGTTTTTGGGTTGCTAAATTCAAGGTGATTGTCACTCAATGAAAAGTGGATGAACCCAGATTGAAGAGTCATTTAAAAATCAAGGAGCCCAGTTCACACAAATAAGACATATTATTCATCAAAAATAAAGATTAGAAACATATGCCCCTGCAATATTCCATGGGATTGGCAAACAGACCTCTTTCAGATGTCTCATAGGGTTTTTGGTTACGCAATTCCGTTTCACCTCGCTTTCTTTTTATCTTGCATGTCAAAAGAGCATCAATTGTCTGCACTCCATCTGATACACAGCTAGTATAGCAAAATTCCAAAACAAATGATTGAGCAATAAAAACATATGAAGTAGATCCAGCAATGCAGGAAATATGGTAAAGCAAAACATATTTATATATATATATACTTTTTTTTAAAAAAAACAAACAAACTAGTAATAATACTTCTAGAAAAACCTTGGAGCTAAAACAGCCCTTGGATTGCCACAACACTTCTTGAAACTAGAGAGTGCTTTGGTTTGGGACAAAAACAGTGCTGCATCCAATCCCGGCACATAAAGCATCACCACTTTTGGAATCAGGGGCTTATTCTGCAAAACATCCTAATGTTAGCAGCATCTCAAAAAGCAACGTTTTCCAAAATTGGGATAGTAGAAAACTGTGAGCAAAACTGGTAAACATGCAGATAATCATGCAAGACATGTTATATGAAAAATAATAATTAAAGAAAAAACCAAAAAGAAAAGCATTTTCACCTTAATGAATACCCATGGAGGCATGCACCCTTCTGCTAGAACCCAGGTTACAAGACCTTGAACGTCCTATTTTATTACAAACTGTCATCATTTTACAATTTTATCTGGCATCAAAGATAGATGAGAAAATTTTTAAATGTTATAAATAATATACCAGCAAATTCAAAGTTGAATTAACTTCAGGAGGCTTCAAGATGACTTCAGCCTTTGCCTACAAGAAAATGATATGTGATTTTTTATTATCTTTCCTGTTTGCAGATACTAGAGTTAATCGTGTTCTCTAAAAGCATGATCCTCTTTTACATGGGAAATATGGACTCCCACATTGGCACAAGAAATTATGTCAAGCTCAAATTAGAATAACATTTGCATGTTTATATACATACGTGTGTATGCATATATATAATAATGTAATTTGAATATAAATTCATAATCCATAGGAATTACTATACAATCCTCCATTTGTCCGAGCCTTTATCCACAATTTGCATAATAGAAAGTTGAATTAAGCAGAAAGCGACATGTTCAAGATGGTCTGGACATGCAACTTTGAAGCACTTTGTTTAAGTAAATTTGAATAAGGGAATATCTCCTGGAATTTGGTCCAGTAGTAATAGAATGACAGGCCTGGCAAGTCAAAATGGCAGGTTTCCACTCCCCTACCATCCTCCTTGTGGCCTACACACCAAAAAAAAAATTCAATGCAGGAAGACTGGAAGACCTAAAAGCATGACTTGAAAATTCGAGGATGGATCTTGGAGCTTTGGAGCCCATTTGACCATGGTAAATCCCATGATCCGTTTACTTGAAAAATATATTTGCATAGCTAATTTACTAAATAAATATAATGCTTAAATTTTTATTTCTTTCTATAATAATATGTTCCAAGATACATAAACAAACATGAAAAAATAAATTAAGTCCCAGCTAATCTAATAGCATAAGGCGTGAACAGCATACCTATGTGACAATCAAAGCACAAATTTCTTTCCACATATGTAACTTGAAATAAGAAAAGTACTACAATTGTCCGTCATGGAATATGGTTTACATAGAGTGAAGTTGCACAAAAGTGTCCATAAAGCAAACCACGCCTAGTAACCTTTCAGATTGGAGCATTGTTGTTATAGTAGATTTACTTAACCATCAAATTTCAACACCTTTCCCCAATTTTCCTAACTCATCCAGCAAGTAAAAGAAATCGAAACAAAGATTGAAAAACCATGTTTAATCCCAACACTTATGCCAGTGCAACCATCTTTCCATCAACATAATTGTTACGTCCCTCTTTCCATATAACATCTTATGCCTCAGCAATATACAACTTTTCCCGCCATAATATGTCTCATCTTTTAACATTACACGACAATCTGTATGGATATATGTAGGATGAGCAGATAAAACTATTGAAATCTGGAACCAACTCTATCCTGCATGGTCGAATAAATTCCAAAAACCAAGAAATAGGTTTCAGTATCAATCTTCCAAAACCTACTCCCATAAAATAGGGTAAAGATATAGCATCTTCATTTCCTGTACCCAACCTGAGACTTTAAGTACAGGTTCCAAGTCACCCAACACCCACAACTTAAGAGTTTTTAATCAATAATATTTAACAAAACAAAATACAAACTTTTCACTCAACAACTACTAAGGCCCTAACTCAATTAACCATTGCAGAAAGTAAAAACCCTAAAACACATTAAAGAATTGTTGTTATTCATTTTACAAAAATAAACCTAGACCTTATAATAGATTATGATTTTTTAATAAAATTCTATGATAACATTCCATAATAAATTGTTTGAACTTATATTATTGGTTATATAATGTAGGTTTTCATAAGCAATATAATTGAAAAACATTTGATTAAATTGTTGGAGATTACAAATTGATAAATGCACTAATTACAAGTCGTCAACTACATGGAAAAACTGACAAGTTGTTGTCAACTTACCTCAAAAATTTTATAATATAAAAATCTAAGAAAATTTTTCAGAGATTTCATAGTTAACTCTGTAGGTTATACAGACACAAGTGTTGGGAAGTTCCTACATGTTATAAATAGGTTTCGGTTCCAAAATTTGAGAAGTAAGTCTACCTTGGAGACCCTATGCCTGCTTATCCCCAGATATAACCTACTTGCACGAAAAAGAAACATATGGACCGACTATATCAATAAAGCAGGCATATTGCAGCCCAATAACACGTCATTCAAGAAAACTCTACTTCAAAATTTCACTATGAACTACCATAAAATAAATAAATCACTACAAGCCTAAAAAGACAAGCTCCAATGTTCAGCAACACATGGAACTTCAGTTCGGCATAGTATGGAAAAACCAAGAACACGACCTATCCACATCCACTAAGCAGTAAGCGAGCGAATCAGGTAATTATTTAACAAAGAATTACCCAGAAAACACAGGGAATTTCAACTCCGCAGTGGCTATTACGATACATTCCCACTCTCAACTGCACTGAGGCTCATCTAAACTACGATCAACATGAATAAAGAGTAGTATAGAGACCTTTCCTTCAAGAAGCGGTTTCTGCCATGATGATAGCAAGAACACATCTACTTCACTCAAATAATCTTCACAACCAGTGTGAATTTACATGCACAATGTCGATTTAAAAAGACTAATTTCAAGGCTGAAGGATGTCCGTTTGTTTTCTCGTTTTGCATGTACCTGCGGTCCATATACATCGTAGAAATTCTTGGCATTGTTGGACTTGGAAGTGCCTTTTTGTTCGTTTTCGCAGCACCGAGAAGCCATTTCTGAGATTGTCGTCTCTCTCCTCGAGTTCATGGTTTCATTTCCTTTTTATGGGTTCCATAGTGATGCGACTACGTCGACCTCGTTCCGAGTTTTGACTCACCTAAGCCCTAGATTGGAAGAGAAAAATTTCGTACTGGGTGAGTTCTGGACTGAGAATGCATGTTTATTAGTGGGCCAAAAGAATTCAGATACAAGTTGGGCCGACATTTAAAGGCCCACTTCACTAGAGAATGTTTTGAGGTAAATACTGGTATGAGTAAAACTAGCAAGCTAAGCAAAGCAGTAGTGAATAGTTTCGCAACTTTTAAAAATTAATTGTTTTAATAAGTTGATTTATTGGCTCTTCTAATTAGAATTATATCACTTATTTGAAGGTTAATTTCGGTAAATTAGTAGATTTTCTTTGTTTTTATAATATTTTCTTTACTATACATCATAATACCATGTTAGCTAAAAAAATTAAATTCTATCAAATTATGATGTAGAAATCCCTTGTGATATCTTTTAATTTTAACATATGCTATATCTTGTTTTTCTCTCTCTATCTTCTTTTCTTGCTAAACTACATATTACATAATTCTCGAGAGAGGATTTGAGCTTGTTTCATCACTAAGGGAGAACAATATTTATGTCCACTGAGTTACAAGGCCATGGCTAACATGCATTATCTTTAATCTCCTTCCTTTCTAGACAAATGCATCACAAGCACGTGTCCATCTAGTATTTTTAACCAATTATTTTCTGAATAAATTCTTTTTTAATTTAATTGTGAAGCTTTGCATAATCAAATTTTGGGGAAAACGAAATAATATTGTTTTTTTCTTATAAATAAACCAAAAATATCGTCATCACAAAAATAATATCAAATATATAGTACATGAATTCATTTTTTCAATATGCGAATTCATTTAATACTAAATTTAGTTTTTGAAAAGCAATTATATGTGCAACAGACATATAATCAACTTTTCAAAAGCCGCTTTTATTTAAATGTAATAAAATCGGTTTTGGGAAGCCAATTTCATTCACTAAATAAAATCTGCTTCCTAAAAGCCCATTTTATTGAACTATAATTAGAAATATTCTTCCTTCTTCCTCATTCACAACTTCCCTTTTCTCTTTAACATAAACCCTAACCCAAAAATCTTTTCTAGGAAACTTTTTTTCCAAATTGAAGCTGAAATCGCAAATTATGATTTTCTTGAAGAATCATGCAAATTTGAGGCTCTTTTTCTCTCTAAAATTGGTCACACACATGAAGGTATTTTCTTGCTCCAAATTGCTTCATCTTGTAATATATTGCTTACTCTTTGTCTAGGATGTCGATTTTCATGATTACATTGTATATTTTGGCATTTTATGTAGATATTTAGACTAATTATATAATAAGTTGTGCTTAATAAATTGCTTAATTTTAGCAATTTGTTGAGGATTTGAATGGTTTTTTATTATTTGCTACTTTTTATAAATTTTATTACATCCACATTGTGTATAATTTACTTTATAAGGAAGTACTAACTTATAACTTGAATACCACAATGTTGGATATGAATTGTGTTATTATTTATGCAAAACAAGTAATTGAAAAAAGGAAAACATGAACAAGTAAGAAGTGTTGTCCAAAAATCTGTTATTATACCATTCTAATAACATCAATTAATGGCACTCGGTACTTAAAATCCATAGTCTAAGACTTTATATGAGACTTAGAGAATATGTCGATATATAAATTGATAGCACTTAATTTCCAAACATTAGCTGAATTGTTCTTCAAAAGCCATATTTAGTGATACCGAGTTACTAATTTGAATTTATTTACAAATAAATGCTGAATGTAGATAGGTTAGAAAAATGGGTGAAGTATGAGTAATTTGCTATACACATGGCCACATTGTAAAGGCATAGAATAGGGTATGTTATGATAGGCATCCAATGACAGTAGTTAGGGTTTCGTATGGGATAAGTTATGACCAGTTGGTAAGTATCATATGCAGTTACATTTAGATTGATATGATGATCAATCACATTAAATTAATCCATAGGTATTCCCTTATAGGAGCTAATAGGGATTACTTATGTGTTGTGCCTATAAATGATGATTATAGTGTTTGACGGATGTTAACATTATGCTAGGGACATGGTAAGGTAAGTCGTTCTACTAAGTTATTTATTAAAATTCATGAAGTCAATTTGCCTGTCGTAGCTACATACAATGTATGACAAGAGAATAATATTGAATATAAAAAACTTAAGTTTATGAATCTCAACTTATCCTAGCTACTTAAGAAGTAAGTGAAAATCAAGACCTCGAATCTAATATTGTAGTCATGAATGAAGCTAATGGGAAGACAAATATTGAAAATAACCTAACATGTGAAAAAATGTCTAAAGATTCCAATGATATGGATTTTGATTATGGTAATGGGAGAAGCAAAGGTTGGCTTTAGACCCTAGATGAGGCATGTGCATTTGGTACGAAGAATGATTAATAGCTTAGGTTCACGTCAGATGTGGATATGTGGATGAAGTGCTAAATTATGATGCTTAGTATCAACTAAGGACTAAACAATACATTGGCGAAACTATAGCTATGGTAAGATATCCGGTATGTTGTGACTTGTACTATGCTAATTTGATAATTTTTTGCATTATTCGTCCATTTATCATTTATTTCAATCTTATATATTTGTAAATGGATTTCGTTGGTGGATTACCACATGTGACATATGACGATATCCTTACTGAGTAGTCGGAGGTGAGCAGGATTGCTAGTTAATTTTAGGGTGTCACTTTGAAGGAGCTAGATGATGTACCTCCACCAGGCTTTGATGCCAAGGGTCATGACTCCCCAACATAAGAGGTGTTTCAAGGAGGATGTCAACAAAGACAAGGTCATGGTTAGGGTCATGGATAGGGTAGAGCATAGGGGATGTAGATGGAGACAATTATAGATTAGAGATTATGAAATGTCCAAGCACTATTTCCCCTAATGCCCCTCACCTTATAAGTCTTTTATATAGCCTACATTTGAGTATCAAACTCTAACTATAAGGGAGAGCTTCAACGCTCTTACCTAAACACCTTTCACTCCATTTAAGAGGTGGCCTACAAATTTGGCTAGTAATACAGGTGAGGGGTTGACATAAGTCAATCCTTTTTTGGTCACATGACCCTTATGCATATACCATCAAGTACAGGTCGGAATAACGCATAAATTACTCACATAGATTACAATCAATTTATGCAACCTTAGCCTTTTTCTTAAATAGATGCTTAAGAGAAGATGTGTACCTATAGGCCTTACATGTCCAGTAAGTCCACCTTAATGCAAATCCTGAATCAACTTCCCCCTCAAGAATGTTCTAAGGATACAAAGTTAATTACTACGCATCAAATATCTATTGTAAATGTGGAAATCATCACAAACCTGGTCTTCACTACACTTAAACCAAATTTCCCTAAAATCCTCATCCTCTCCATATGACTCCTTAAAGCAATCAAACCCCACAATTTCATGACTCAAAGTTAATAGCAAATTTACACAGCAACTCAAGCATCCACCACTTTATTGTCCATCCTAGCTTTATGCTTAATTCTAAAAGGAAATCTCTATAAAAATTGTAACCACCTAGTATGTATGTCTTTACCATTCTAAGTTTGACTATTCAAATGCTTTAGTACCTAGCAATCAAAATATAAAACACATTCCTTGCTGATTAAGTAATGCTCCCATGTCTTCAAAGCTCATACAATAGAATAGAGCTCTTTATCATAAGTTGAACAATTCTATCTTGCATCACTCAACTTTTCACTAAAATAAGCAATCAGCCTCTTTTCTTGAGAAAGAATCTCTCCTATTCCTACATCACTCGCTTTACGGTCAACCTCAAACATTTTATCAAGATCTAGTAATGCTAAAACTGGTGCAAAACACAACTTCTCTTTCAATAATGCAAAATTAGCCTTAACCTCATCTCCCCAATTAAACTTGCCCTTCTTCGAACACTCGATTATTAGGGCTACAATACTACTAAAATTCTTTATAAATTGCCTATAAAATATCGCCAACCTATGAAAACTCCAAACTTCAGAAACTATTTTAGGAGTAGGCCACTGTTTAATATCCCTTATTTTCTCCTCATCCACCTGCATACCAAAGGCACTAACAACAAACCTAATGAATAGCAACTTCCTTGACATAAAGATGCACTTATTCAAATTAACATATAGCTTATTCTTTCTCAGAATAGTTAACACTTTGCATAAATGCAATAAATTCCCTTCTTTCGACTTACTATAAACCAAAATATCATCAAAATAAACAAATACAAATTTTCCAATAAAAAGTTTCAACACCTAGTTCACAACTCGCATGGAGGTGCTTGGCGCATACGACAAGGCAAATTGCATAACAAGCCACTCGTATAACCCCTGCTTTGTTTTGAACACCGTCTTCCACTCTTCCCTAAGCTTAATCTAAATCTAATGATACTGCTTCTCAAATTTATCTTAGAAAAGATAATAACTCCACTCAACCTGTCCAATATATCATCTAGTTATTAGATGGAGAATTTGTAGCCAACTGTAATTTTATTAATTACCTTACTATGCATGTACATTCTCCAGCTCCCATCTTTCTTAGGCATCAATAGGGCTAGAACTGCACACAAACATAAACTCTCATAAATATGCCCTTTCTTCAACAACTCTTCTACCTTTTCCTTCAAAATCTCACTCTCCTTTAGACTTATCCTATAACGAGGAAGGTTTGGTAAACTAGCACTTAGAATCAAATGTATCTGATGTTGAATATCCCTTAATGGAGGTAAGCCATCCGGAAGCTCATCTAGCATAACATCTGCGAACCCTTCTAATAATGGTTTAACTACCTTTGGTTGCTCATCCATCGTCTTCTCTTCTCCTAAAGCTACTACTTACTTTGCAATTAAAGCATGAATCACCATAGACTCCCTTACATCTGCCTCTATCTCCAGTATTGAAATGTTGATGGTAAAGAAGTTATGCTTCTCCACTTTAGAAGCTTTGGAATGACTTCCACTCTTTATTGGTGTCAAAATAAATCGTATACCTTTTCTTTCCAACTTGTATACATTGTCTATCTTAGAGTGTTATACATTTTGATCAAATTGCCAAGGTCTATCAAGAAAGATATGACAAGCATCCATGTCAACTATATCATAGTATGACTCGTCTCGATATTTGCCTATAGAGAAAGGCACCCTATATTGCTCCTTAACCCAAATCTTCTCCACTGCCTTACTCTACCTAATCGTATATGGATGGGGACGAGGTTTTACTAGTAGCTTCAACACATCTATGACTCCTCTATTAATAATATTCTCACAACTTCTACTATCAATGACTAAATCAAAACAACGATTCCCTATAGTGCACCAGGTTTGAAACAATTTATGGCGCTAGTTGTCCTCTTCCTTCTTGGAGGTGAACATAAGCTTCCTTACGACATATGACAACTCTTCCTCTTCATCTTTGTAATATTCTCTACCATTATCATCAAGTTCACACACAACATTATCCACCTCTTCGTTTTCTTGCTCTACTAAATTTACTACTTGTTTCTTGGGGCATTCATTGGACTTATGCCCTAATTCCAAACACCTAAGACACTTCATATTGAACAGTTTAGGTTTAGTATAAGGATTGGTCGACTTGTGCTCCTCTTTTGTCATCTATTCCTTCGACTTTCCAATTGATCTCTCCCCCTTTGTTTTATCACTATGAGATAAGGGTATCATGAATTGCCTTCACTCTATCACTTGTCCTCTAATACTCGCCACTATATCCCCTACCATAACTTCTACGACCAGGATCATATCTCGCCCTCTCTTGTGATATTAATTTTGCCTTTAGCGCCATATTTTTTGCTTTGCTCAATTTCCTCATAACCTACATTTTAATTCTACTTTGAATATGCGGTTTCAACCCATCTAAATACCAAGCTGCTTGCTGACCCTTACTTTCTCTCAAATCCTTTCTCTATACTAGTCGCATAAATTCCGCTATATGTTCATGGACAGATCTCTACCCTTGATGACATCGCTAGTATTGCTAGGATAAGATCTTATCATAATCAAAAGAGAGAAACTGCGCTTTCAATAACTGCTTCATCCTACCATGTCCTCAAGGGTGCTTTAACCTTGATAACTCTTATTTTAAACATATTTCACATGGTGATTTTATAGTATTTCCCTTACATCTTTGGTTTTCTTTAAAGAAACTGATACTTAATTGAGTAAAATTTTGATTTCAAGGTTTGAACGTGTTTTCGAATTGAAAATGAAGAAAAGGAATCAAGTTTTACTCAATTTGGAGTTTAAATGAATGAGTTATGAAGTTTTGAAGTTATACAGTCTAGGACACAACTGTGTCCTCAGGCTATATCCATCCAGAAAGATTTGTCAAGGTCAGAAAGTTACACGACCTGGGGACACGATTATGTCTCAAGCTGTATCTGGTAACGAAAAAAGAAACCTTACAATACATTATAAAAGGACATACTAGAGTTTCATACACAAGATAGTACATTCAAAAGTGAAGAGACTTGAAGAGAAGGAGAAGAAAAAGGCGAAAGCAACACCTAACTTCAAGATTGAAGAGATTTATCATTAACAAAAGGTGTTTTTCATGTTTTATTTATTAATTTTGTTGCAACTCATTTTTAGTTTCATTATGATAGCTTAAGATTCTTATATTTAAGATTATGGAACCTAGGTTTTTATGTGACTATTAGATCGATTGATAATTTTCAATAAAGTTTCTATCTTTTCTTGATTCAATTATGTTATTTAATTATTAATTGATATTTCTAAGATATCAATCTATGATATCTCTAGGATATCAATCTATGATATTATGCATGATGATTGAGAAATCACATGTGTAATGAGATCTTGACATATTTAGAGAGAATTATATGTGTACTTAGAGATAATGTTTCTTTCGGAAAGTTGTTCTTTTGTGTAAGAATTCCTTATACATTAATGCGATTCTAAATTATATTACTAAGTGAAGAGATTCCGGTAAATAATTTAGGATTAGGGTTAATATGCTTGAGAAAGGTGTTAACTTTAATTGTGAATTCCTCCGGTCAAGAATAGTAGAGATTGAATTGGATATATTTTAAGCAGTCACATGTTAAACACTAGAGGAAATAATTCCTAAATACGTTATTACTTTCTTGAAGTCGTTCTTAATTTTATCGCTTTCTAAATTGCTTAATCAAGTCTCATAATTAGGTTAGTTTGTTAATTTTAGTATTTTTAATTCATTCAACCCATCACAATTTTCCGGTTAGATAATAGAGCTAAGGTTAATATTAGTACTCGAAGTCTCTGAGGGATCGACTCGGACTCACATCCGCTATATTAAAACTTAAAATAAGTGCACTTGCCGGATATTAAGTTTTTGGCGCCGTTGCCGAGGACTTTTGATATTAAGAACACTAGTTGTTTTATTACTTTAACCATTTTTTTTTCCTTTTGTTTTCATTGTTTATTTTTATTACCTAGAGCTGAAATTGATTCTATATTTCTTGCCCTTGTAGTACATAACCTGAAGCAACTTGAAAGATTTGGTAGAACTTGATCCTGAAATTGAGAGAACTGTCCTTCAAAATTTGAGATTGCGACCTAGACAAATTATGGCTACCATAGAAGACGAGTCAATCATTGAGATCAAGGAAGAGGGTGAAGAGGCCAACACTTAATTCATTGATCAAGAAGATCCACCTCACATGGCTAACAATGGTAATGAAGCAAATCGGACCATGTTTGACTATTCAAGGCCTACACTTATTGGAGCTGACTTTAGTATCACAAGGCCAACCGTCGTAGCTAATAACTTCCAAATTGCACCCAACATCATACAAATGGTGCAATAATATGTTCAGTTTAACGGTTTCCAAGATGAAGATCCTAATGCCTACATCTCTAGCTTTCTAAAGATTTGTGATACATTTAAAATCAACGGAGCCACGGATGATGCCATCCGACTACGGCTATTTCCTTTTTCCTTGAGGGGTAGAGCAAAGCAGTGGTTGAACTCTCTACCACGAAATTCAATCACAACTTGGAATGAATTGGTAGAGAAATTTTTGGAGAAGTACTTCCCACCTACGGAAACTGCTAAACTTCGAAATGACATTTCTTGTTTTGCCTAATTGGAAGTAGAGACTCTATATGACACTTGGGAGCGATTCAAGGACCTACTTAGGAGGTGCCCACATCATGGTCTCCTACTATGGATGCAGATTCAAACCTTTTATAATGGTCTCAATTTATCTACAAGACAGATGATTGATGCATCCGTAGGAGGTATTTTGAGCACAAAACTTAATTAAAGGAATAGCGATGAACAATTATCAATAGGAAAGCACTAGAGCTAAGCAAAAGGTTATGGGAATTTATGATGTGGACTTGACCACTACTTTGGTAGCCAAGGTGGACCTATTGAGTAAAAAGATTGATGCACTCTCTGTTGGCCCTCAACAAGTACAATCAGATGTAAGTGACTTTGGAATGTAGGGTTATGAAGCACAAGAACAACTGAAACAGGTATATTATCTAGGAAATCTACCCACGCAACAAAATAACCTCTACAACAACACTTATAATCCTGGATGGAGGAATTACCCTAATTTCTTATGGGGAAATCAAAACCAAGGCCAGCAAAAGACCAACTTTGGCCCACCTGGATTTCAAAGACCATTACTACCTCTTCTTCTTCAAGAAAAGAAATCCAGTGTGGAAGAACTTCTCACAAAATATATTTAAGGCAATGAGGCTCGCTTATCTAATATTGAATCATCGTTGAGGAATCAAGAAGCTTCCAATCACAACCTTGAGAACCAAATTGGTCAACTTACAAAGCTAATTTCTGAAAGACTACAGGGAACACTCCTGGGGAATACCGAGGTCAATCCTAGGGAACATGTTAATGTTGTGACCTTAAGAAGTGGTAGAAAACTATAAGTGGAGAAGAAGGATGGTGAGGAAGTAGTTGAGAAAGAAGTGGAAGTCAACCATTAGGAAGATGTAAAGCCACTAAAATCAAAAGAAAGTATGGAACCACCGAAAGTGAAGGAGTACAAGCCTCCCATCCCTTACCCACAACGCCTTAAGCAAAGTTACACTGATTAGAATAAGGAATTCAGTAAATTGCTTGATATTTTCAAACAATTACACATTAACTTACCTCTTGTTGATGTCATCTTGTAGATGCCAAAGTATGCGAAATTTCTAAAGGATTTTCTATTGAATAAGAGGAAGTTGGAGGAGCTTACAACTATCACATTGAACGAGGAATGCTCGACACTTCTCCAGAAAAAGCTGCCACAAAAATTAAACGATCTAGGGAGTTTCACTATTCCTTGTATGCTTGGCAATTTGTTAGTCAATAATGCTTTAGCAGACTTAGGAGCTAGTATAAATTTGATGTGGTATAAATTGTTCAAAAAGCTAGGGTTAGGAGAACCTAAACTAATGCGCATGAGTCTTCAATTAGCTGATAGGTCTATCACATACCCTAGAGGCATCATAGAGGATGTTTTAGTGCAAGTAGACAAATTCATCTTTCCCATGGATTTTGTCATACTTGATATAGATGAGGATATTGAGGTGCCAATCATTTTAGGTCGACCCTTCCTAGCCACCATTAGGGCTGTTTTTGATGTTAGTGAGCGTAAGTTGATATTACTGGTTAGGGATGATGAAATAGTTTTTAAAACTCTAGAAGCAATGAACAAATTTCTTAACTCAGATGACACATATCACAATGTTAATGCCACTAATGTTAATATATCTACATATGTGCAGGAAATGCTTGCTAAAGATTCCTCAAGCTATTGCTTGTAAAAGGAAGATGAAAATTTGGTGACAAACCCTAATTATGCAGAAGTGGTAGCTCAAATAGAAGTTTATGAATCTATTGTGGATAAGAAGAGGGTTGATATACTCCACAAGCCAAAAGATCTTAAGTTAAGATCCTTCAAAGAAAAGTCACCAATGTTGGAACCAAAACTATCAAGAAATCATATAGAACGTGTCTTTATGGTGAAAAGTTCAAAATTTCCAATGACAATCGCATCGAAGCTAAAAGTGGACAAAATGAAGAAGTTTAAGCTACATGAATTTGATAAGTGGCATGATAAGGAGAGAAACTATGAAAGTTATGCACCAATGAAATGGAATTGGCAAGGTCGATGGCCTAAGGGTAAATTTACACTCGTATGGAGAGTTCGAAAGCGAGATACAAGAGGAGTCCTATCTCCACTTGAATAAAAAATCATGAATTACAAGATGTATTCCATCGAGCTGTCGACGTTAACTATAGCGTTTCTTGGGAGGCAACCTATGTCTAACTTTGCTTACACTTTAGTTCTTTAAGTTTATTCCATTTTATTTTTCTTTTATTTAACTTTGCTTTGCTTTGCTTTGCTTCTTTTATTTGTTTCAATTTTAGTCATAGGCTTTTCTTTTTAGTTTCATTTTTTGTTCTTTAGTTTTCTTTGTCTTATTTTTCTAGTTTAAGTACTTTTATTTCTTTAATTTTCTTTTATTTTTAAATTCGTGAATTTAGGCTAAAAAAAAAAAAAAAAACAGAAAGTTACACCGGCATGGGATACATCTGTGTCCTAGCTCGTGTCCATCCAAGCCCCTTCAATGACTTGTCAAAATAGAAAGTTACGCAGGCATAAGACATGGCTATGTCCCAACCCGTGTCCATCCAGGCCCCTTCAATGACCTATCACTACAGAAAGTTACACGGGCATGGGACACAGTTGTGTCCCAGCCCGTGTGCACCTAAACATGTGCACCTATGATAGAAAGTTACATGGGCATGGGACACGATTATGTCCCAGCCCGTGTTTACCCAGGAAGATGTACCCAACACAGAAAGTGCATGGGCATGGGACACGGTCATGTCCTAGCTCGTGTTTGCCTAGCACACACACGACATTAATACATGCCCTATACAACATTATCAAAACATAAACACATACAACTTCATTTCACTTTTCATCTTCTTTCCACCTTCTCCTCATATTTTACTTTTCATCAGCACTTTTCTTCATCAAATCTAACCCGATCCAAGTCATCAATGGCAAATCGTGAAAAGTAGATCATTTGAAGGAGGTCTAAATCTGTTACATCATCTTCTACTCATGAGGGTACTATTGTTGAGCTACTGGCTACCCTTTCTCCACTAGAGTATCTTATGCTTCAAGGTAGGGAAGTATTAGTTTCTTTTTCAATACATGTATTTCCTTTTTCCCTATGATGTTGTTTTTTATTGTTTCATATCTTGTTATTGTGCTTTCTTAGTTGTACATTAAGGACAATGTATATTATTAAGTGTGAGGAAAGGATATGAATTTGTTACTATTTATGAGACCAATTATTCACATTTGACCCAATTAATTTTTAAGTTAACTTGCAATAGGGGATTAACAAGTGTTAGGCCAAATCAACTATGTCATCTTGATCATTATTGATCTTATTATACTTTACTAGAATTGATTAGTCAAATTTGTAAAGGGCAAAGTTACGATTTATTTAGCTTAAGACTTTAAGACTTGAGATTGGAACAACATCATTAGTTGAGAGTTAGTCATAGTTATTTTTAAATTTACCTTTATGTATACTTTACTCTTAGAAATTTTTAAAGCTCTATAATTTTTAGCAAACAAACAAATGAAATTCTTCTTTTGAGAAACCCCTGAAAAATTACAATGATTGGAGGTAAAAAAGTAATAACAAGTGTATGAATAGAAAAATTGGTAAGGATTCATCTTAGTCCGTCAGAAGAGCAAGGTTCTTTCTCGCTATTAATATAAGGGAATAGTTAGTATGGATCGGTCTTAGTCCGTCAGAAGAGTGAGATTCTTTCTCTCTACCAACACAATTGTGCTTAAATAAAGTAAATTTAAAAGACCTCTCAACAAAAGCATGAACTAGGGGGAAGATCAGAGGATGAATGGATGTAAAATGTGTTTGTTTTGGATTATGGCGCTTGGTGAGATTGAAGAGAGGATTGTATATACTTTAGTCAAATGGACAAAATTTTTATGACTCTTTCCCAGTTAGCGAGATGTTAAATCCAATTTTTAGTTTTAGAATCCTTGGTTAAATGACTCAGGTAAACTTCGACTTCCATAAATTAACTAGTGAACTCTAGTATTAAGTATTGTTGGAGCATTCTAATATGGTCAGGTGAAATTATGACATTGTTAAGGGTGAAATTGGTTGACTTTATTATTGCAAGTTAGTTGAAAATAATTTTCTTATTTTTATTCAAGTCAAGTGTATTTGTTCACCGGTTTCTTAAATAGTGATAAATTTTGTTTAGCGTTTCTTTTCCTGGAAATTTTGCTTTGATTTATCTGCTTAAGAACAAGCAAATGCTCAAGTGTGAGGAAGTTTGATAACTCTTATTTTAAACATATTTCACATGGTGATTTTATAGTATTTCCCTTACATCTTTGGTTTTCTTTAAAGAAATTGATACTTAATTGAGTAAAATTTTGATTTCAAGGTTTGAATGTGTTCTTAGATTGAAAACGAAGAAAAGGAATCAAGTTTTACTCAATTTGGAGTTCAAATGAACGAGTAATGAAGTTTTGAAGTTATACAGTCTGGGACACAACTGTATCCCTAGGCTGTGTCCATCCAGGAAGATTTGCCAAGGTCAGAAAGTTACACGACCTGGGGATATGATTGTGTTTTAGGCTGTGTCTGGTGATGAAAAAAGAAATCTTACAATACATTATAAGAGGACATACTAGAGTTTCACACACAAGATAGTACATTCAAAAGTGAAGAGACTTGAAGAGAAGGAGAAGAAAAAGGCGAAAGCAATACCTAACTTCAAGATTGGAGATTTATCATCAACAAAAGGGGTTTTTCATATTTTATTTATTGATTTTGTTGCAACTCGTTTTTAGTTTTATTATGATAGTTTAAGATTCTTGTATTTAGGATTATGGAACCCAGGGTTTTATGTGACTATTAGATTGATTAATAATTTTCAATAAAGTTTCTATCTTTTCTTGATTTAATTATATTATTTAATTGTTAATTGATATTTCTAGGGTATTAATCTATGATATTATGCATGATGATTGAGAAATCACATATGTAATGAGATCTTGACATATTTGGAGAGAATTATATGTGTACTTAGAGATAAGATATAAGATATATGTTTCTTCCAGAAAGTTGTTCTTTTGTGTAAGAATTCCTTATACATTAATGCGATTCTAAATTATATTACTAAGTGAAAAGATTCCGGTAAATAATTTAGGATTAGGGTTAATATGCTTGAGAAAGGTGTTAACTTTAATTGTGAATTCCTCCGGTCAAGAATAGTAGAGATTGAATTGGATACATTTTAAGCAATCATATGTTAAACACTAGGGGAAATAATTCCTAAATACGTTATTACTTTCTTGAAGTCGTTCTTAATTTTATCGCTTTCTAAATTGCTTAATCAAGTCTCATAATTAGGTTAGTTTGTTAATTTTAGTATTTTTAATTCATTCAACCCATCACAATTTTCCGATTAGATAATAGAGTTAAGGTTAATATTAGTACTCGAAGTCTCTGAGGGATCGACTTGGACTCACATCTGCTATATTAAAACTGATAGGTGCACTTGCTAGATATCAAACTTCACAAATTCTTTAACGCTACAATCTCTCCCACCATGTAAACGTACCACTCTTCAATCTACATGCTACTATTCTGACTTGCTTCTCTTCAAGAACTCCCATATAATCAAAGAACCGATCTATTTCAACGACCTAGTCAATAAAATCTTGTATTAAGAGATTTCCATTGAAGCATGAAATATCTATCTTCAATTTAAAATCACTATTTTCTAGACCCCCATAAAACTTGTAGTAATTACTACTGCTTCTATACTGGCCTCTACATCGCCACAGCCCTTACCTCATTTACTATAATTATGTCGGCTACAATAGTAACTATGGCTACCGTCATAATTTGCGTATCATATTTTTGCTGCATAACCATCTTCTTCAAAGTCATTGTCATAGGCTGCATGAGCAGGCATGTTGATAGGTTCTCCTAAGGTGATGTCTTCCCTAGAATTTATTCTATCACCATACCTGTTAACATCTCCCATCCGTAAGGCATCTAACTGATCTACAATCTCTTTAATACGTCTCTTAGATGCCCAGAATTTGTGATCAATTGTTTTCTCCAATGGTGTTATGGTTATACATAAGGCCGCTACATCCTCAGTAACATATTGGATAATGAGAACTTACTCTCCATCGTTTGACATCAGATTAGATTAATTTTACTTGCTCTAATACCACTTGATGTAGGGATTGCAAGAAAGAAGTTTGCAATTCTATTATTTATTGAATAAGTGTTCATAAAGAAACAAGAAAAGATGCAAATAAGTTATTTATATCTGAAAGAAATCTAAAATAATCCCTAATATATCTTTAAAATATCTCCTAAAAATAAAAAAAAAAAAGATTTATATCCAAAAGAATCCCTAAATTAAAATATCGCCTAAAGGTAAAAAGGGCTAGTAAAGTGTAACCGAGAAAACACTTAATTTATCATATCCACATCGGTTTTGGTATTTTGTTTACTTATTTTATGAAACTCGTAGGAATGTAACAACAAGCACATGATGTTACTAATAGCAAGTTGGACTAAACAAAAATGAACGAAAACTTAAATAAGCTATTTATAAAATAATAATACAAAATACAAAAAACATAGTTAATTTTTTTCTTATAATTTTCCCTCCATAAAAGACACAATTAGACATACTAGTTTATAAAACCCATATTAAAAATATAGTATGCATTGTAATATATATCTAGGATTATTAATGCTATCTCACCTAAAGTATATGTAGAAGAGGAAATAAGAATAATAAATATTGCAAACCGAGATATTTACCTACATGGACAAAAGAAAAAAAAAATCCTCAAATGGGCTACCGGTTGGCTTAAATAAAAGAATGGGTTATCAATTCAATTATATTGAACTTCGTATAAAATTAAACGAAAATATTTAACGTATTAATTTGTAGGAAAATTATATTTTTAGTCATCAAATTTTGTCATTTTTGTTATGAGTTCTCTAACTTTATTTTTTTCTATTTTAATCCTAAATGTTTGTAAAAATTTGCAAATGAGTCCTTTTTTAGTTAATTGTTACCTTTTTTGTTCAAGATGGCATGTAACAATTTAATTAATCCAAAAAATTAATTTAATTAAATAAAATAATAGTGCATGTGATATTTAAGTAAAATTGTTAAAAATCTATAAAAACATAGAAATATCATAAAAAAATAGAAAAACTAAAAAATTAAAAAATGGAAAAAATCAAAAAATGTGCAAAATGAACAAAAAAAGTAAGATAATATATATAGTAACAAAAATATATATACATGTATACACATATATATTAATTAAAAAATTAAATTAATAAAAAATAAAAGAATTCATAAAAAGAAGAAAAACTAGTATGTAAAAAAGGGCTTAGGTTAGTTGGAATGACCATTTCCTAACAATAAGTTGTGATCCATTTAAAAAATATAGGTCATACGACCTACTAGCGATCATAGGTGGCTATCTATGACAAAAATTTAAAAGAAAAAGAGGAAGAAGGGTGAAACCTAATTGGGTTTTGTCATAATCTAGAGGCCACTTACCTATGGTAAGTCGTCGCATACTATATGAAGACCAACACTCGATACCTTTGTAGATCATTACTCTTCCTACATTATACAAAGCTACTCCTATACGTAAGGCTTAAGCCGATGCTAAGTAAAGATAGTACTGAGACAAAAGAATAATTTAAATTAAACTAAGTCCTACATAAGAAACTTAGATATTAACTAGGGACTTTGGTCAATCAAACAACCTAAAGTCCCTTCATAATATCCAAAAGCCATTAAGTGTCTTAGAAATATTTCAATACTTCAAGCTGAATATATATATATATATATATAACCAAATTGGGAGTTGAAATTTATAATCTATAGAATAAATTCTCTCTTGCTCTCCTTAGCTCCCACAACCTGTCCAAAGTAATTGGATACTAATCTTAGGCATACCCCTATTCGGTGCAATAAAAAGATCCTTCTACTGCAAAAGAAAATTATGAGGGAGTAAGCTATATAACTTAGTTAGTTAAACCCTTAACCATACGATAAACATGGTTATCAAGCATTGTACAATCATATGAATGCAAGTACATACGGTATGCTAAACATAATACATACAGTTGACACAATGCTATATGCAACTCAAACTTAACACTCTCTGAAGTCACAGTTGGAGATCTATTGCATCGTTAGACTCAGGTACTATACTCGAACTTGGTAATCATATGAGAGATTCTGTATCTTGAAGAAATAAATGTAAATGAGGCATAATTTTTAGAAAAAGGAGTTCTAAGTATAGTTGTGAGGGGCATATGCAATCTATACTCATCCCTAAACAAAGATCCCAAGATTAGACCTTTAGTCATGCGATTGGCGTCTTCGGTACCTAGTAAACCCGTTGCTAGGGTAAGGTCATGTCATACGAGTACACCATACTATAAAACTCATTTAGTCCTAAGGACATATCACAAAGCCTCTCTTATCCCCTTGTAGTATGACGATTGGAATTTCATAATGCAGTGCATGATATGCATGGACTGGTTAAGTTGATTATGTCAAATAATAATTAGGTCCACTTTCCTTAATGATCAAACAGTATCATGACACTTACACATCCTATAAATATGATAACTTCACACACATACATGCTAAATTCAAGTTCATACGTATCCCCCGAACCCAACACATAGCTAAGTTGCTATATAGAAATTTAGTGCAATTAAGTATAGGTATAACTAAATACAGAATCATAGAATTACTCACTCTGCCATTGCTAAGTCAAGCGTCATAGTAATCTACTAGTAATTCAATATCCTGATCTGAATCACCTATAAATAGAATAATATTATTATTAAAGTAGTGTTTTAGAGATAATCCTTAGCATTTAGTTCCTTTGTTCACTAAGTCATTTTAAGTTGTTGGTTTCTAGCTAAAACTTCAATTACGTATAACTTTTTGTTTTAGTTCTAAATTTTATGATCTTGTAGTCGATTTCTCTTGTTTTTGGGTGTACTTTTACATGGTAAGGTCTATTTTTAAAGATGAGACTTGCAATTTATCCTACTAGTCAAGTCAGAAACATGGGCTTTTTGAGGAAAATGGCTTGATCACTTGTTGGGTTGAACATGGAACAATTGATAGGCTTGTTAGTTAGGCTTTCCATGTTCATCCTTAAGTTGAAAGTTGAATTTAAACCTATTAGATCCTATTTTTTGTTTGGTTTAGTTTGATATTCCTAAGGCTACATACTAAGTCACCTTTTAGGTCTTTCTTTAAGGGTGATAAGTTTATTCTTGTGATTTACTCTTGTGAGTTAACGTCTTACGATCAAATAGCTTATGGTCTAGTAAGTGAGAGGGCTAGTTGAAACCATAATAGATTGATTAGGGTCTTATTTAGTTGTTTTTCCGCTTATTTACTAAGACAGTCTCATCCTTGTTGAGTTGTTTCCCTAATCGACTTTAGCTAAGTTTTTAGTGTAAGTTTTCTTTAGTTCCATACCCTTACCACAACCTTTGTGGTGGTTTTTAAGTTAGTTTAAATCTTTTGTTTAGTGTTTTGGAGGATTCCCTAATCGCTACTAACTTAGATCAATAGCTCTTTCTAAGTTTTACATCATATGAGGAAAACAAACTATCTTAACCAATATGTAAGGCTACTAACTCAAGTGTTTACTATAATGAAGTGAGAGTGTTATACTTCCAAAGTAAAACTTGTGCATCATTTATTATATTATGAGAGGAAATGAAAGTAGAGAAAGATCTAGTGACTTGTTGAAGAAAAACATGGACATGGTTTTCATTGACATGGTTTTCATTGGCATAGTGGCGGCTAGATTTGGAAATGGACGTCAACATGCTTTTTGTGTAGGCTACTTAATAACATGTAGCAAGAATATATAAAATTAACTCATGATGATATTACATGTCCAAACATTTATAAGAAAAGTAGGTTCACATCTAGATTCTTAGGAACAAATTTCATGTGCTCAACTTAGGAGTCTTCTATAAGAGGATCACTTACTTGGTGTGTAAGAGCTTAAGGAAATGTGTTAGTGGAATAATGATGCTGCCACCTTCCCCTTTGTCTCCTTGATGTGAGTTGATTTTGGCTATGCTTTTTAGCTTGATGGAACGTTAGAAAGTGAGAGGAAAAAGATGTTTGGAAGTGTGTATGGATGTGCTGTATGTTCCTTCTCTTTCTTGGCTTTCGTTCTTGAGTATTACAATGGACAAATGAGGAAACTTTTAGGTAGTTAATTGATCTTCTTATGGTAGGTTTTGTGCATGCAATGTAAGGATGTGAAGGCTTAATTTGAGGGTTCAAAAGTTGAATTCAAAAGGGAAATGATGGGGTGTGGTTTATCCTTCCAATGTGACAACTCTTTCACGACACAAGCATGTAATGTGTAGTGCATGTCTTGCGATTTCTTTGCGGCAGTCGAAACAATATGAAATGGCATGTGTTTGGTCCTTTGTTTGTGTTTAGTAATTAAAGAAATGATGGGTTAGGATATAGCTTAGGTTTCATAGGTATTTGGTGTCTTTTTTGAATAGGAAATGTAGTTAGTCATGAGTATAAGTTTGGATAAAATTTGAAACTAATTTCCTATGTGAAATGGAGTATGGTGTGTGGAATTGTATTGCTACACTTGAAGCTAAAAAATTCTAAAAATGGAAGAGTTAAAAAACATGATAAGATGGTTCTATGCCATATTTTTCTAAGAGATTATGATGAGTTAACTAAAGGACAAAAAGTAGTTGCTATTGTCTTGTTGTGAATAGGTTTTTGAAACTTCTATGTCTTAGATTTATGTAGAAAATTGAAAGGGAAAAAGTTGGTGTTTACTTGTTCTTTTTACTATGGTTGATAAGGAAATGATGAGGAGAGGTAAGGGCTTTGGCCTTGTGTTCATGATGGCTCATCATATGGAGAAATGAAGCTAGTTTAAGGAACTAAATTGGGGCATTAGATAGTTAAGTGATAAAGTGATAGTTGACCTTTTAATAAATAAATATAATGTCATGTGCATGTGAGTGGACAAGAAAAGAAAAAACAAAAAAGAAAAAATGGTTTTGCATGCATGGAGCTAGCATGCCTTACATGGAGTAAGACTTAGTATCATGCAAAAAAATTTATGATCAACTTCCTAAAATTTGGCAGCACATGAATACAATAATAATAATAGTAAAAATTATCTTAAGGACTCTTTGGCAAAGTTTTATAAATCTATCCTTGTAGTTAGGAAGTCATCTTTGAATTAAGCTTGTTTTCATTTAAAGTTAAATTGGATTTTATTGAATTTTTCATTAGGGTAGTCATTATTATTATTATTTTGTACGCTTAGTTATTTAGGATTGTTATTTTGAGGAATGTGTTATGATAATACAATCGTGGTGCCTAACTTCATAATACGCACTAGGTAGGGAATTTCATAGGGTTTACAAGTTTCAAATGGGTTGTGAAACCTAATTAAAATCATATTATGTTTTACTCTTCTTTTTTTTCCCTTAAAGGGTTGGTTGTTGGTAGAGGCTACTGAGTCGAACAACCCATTGTTAAGAAAGGCCATTTCAACCACCTTAAGGTCAAATATGGTTGGAATGGCTATTTTACATTTATATAATTTTCTCTTTTTATAAATTTTTTCATTAAATTAGTACATATATATATATATATGTATATAGGATTTTATTACTATATATTTTATGTTACTATTTTGCTCATCTTGTGGATTTAAAAAAATTATTCATTTTCTAAATATTTTTATTTTTCTACATATTTTCATGTAATTTTAATAAATTTACTAAAATAATATATTATTAAGGTACTTAATTAAATTAATTTTTTAGAGCAATTAGATGGCTTCTATAATGAATAAAGTAATGTATAACCAAAAGTAGAAAAATTTCAAAATACAAACATACTAAACCAAAATTTTTCGGTATGGAACAAAAGTAACAGGCAATGCTTTATTTTGATGCAGTATTACTCAAATCCTCATTATGTTTAGTTTGTTTAGTAGAAAATTATATATCGTAAGTAATTATTGTGTATCATTCTTTTAATAAAATGATAAATTGTTGTCACTCGTATGTAATTATCAATATGCTTTATAATACATATAGGTAATCATATATCTGCATAATTAGGTTTGTATTATTATATTACATGCTATATTGTTTTAAATTTGTGTAAATTTTAACTATATTCATACCGTCGTCTAGTTTTCGCTAGTAGAGATTATGTCCACTTGGGCCTAAAATTAGTGAATCTGGGCCTATAAAAGAGATCATAATAAGGGGTATTGAGGTGTTATTAGGTATGATTACTCTAATATTTAAGTTAAAATATCTATGGGGTAAGTGTAATAGTAGGAAGGCAAAAATGTGAGAGTTAAGGGAAAAAAGTAGCTTAACGAGGAAATTATATAATATTCTTGGGTTTTGAGCCCCCAAAGTTAAGGTGTCAAACAACATTCTCCATCTTAGTTCAAAACTTAACAATAAGGCCGTAAAAGATGGAAGAAGTAATCTATTAACGTTAATTTCTTAAAATAAAGTATATAGAAGGTTTAATTTAATCAAAACATAAGTTTTTTGGTAAAGTTGATATTCATGGAAAACTTGAAATTCGAGCTTCAAGATATAATGAGATCTTAAAAAAAAGTTATTTAATTTATAAGTATAATAAAATGAAGTAGAATTGTGTATAGTATAGAGGTATTTATATAAACTATATACAATATGTGCATATATTAATACAAAACTATAAAATATAGGTACATTAATATAAAAAATACTATAAAACGACAAGTAAAATAAACAAATGGTAACCTTAACACCTCGTAGCTAGCATAGCAGTATGGAAATAAATTGAAAAGAATGAGTCATCACCAAAATAGCCACAAAATGCCACTTTATGCCTAGGAATCTTAAGGAAATGACATATGTATGCCACATGTCACAAATTTTTTTTTTCAACCAAACCGATTTTAAGCTTATAAATACACTAATAGGACTTCAATTACAATATTGTAGTAATTAGAAATTAGTAGGAAAGGAACAAAAACAAATAATTTCGAATTTTATAAAAATAGAACAAAAAACAGGATAAGGCCTCCTCATGCAAGGTTTACCTACCAAACAACAACCTAACACCTTGCTACTTGAGGGTTCGAAGGAAGGTGCTTGGAGGAGCCATTTCGATAGGGTCTTGTCGCTGGAGGGTAGCTAGAGGCCAGTGAACTCAACTGCTCTATTTTCTACCTGTAAGCTTTCCTTATTTAAAAATAAAATAAAATCTTTGAAATTAATTATGAAAAATAATTATTCTAGGGTTATTTTAGGTTTAGATTAATGTCATAATTTTATTTTGATAAATTCTTGAGTGGAAATATAGAATCCTAAAGAATATGCTTTATCTAAGAAAAAATTAATGTAATTTTTAGAAATATCAAATGTTATTATTTCAAGCTTAATTTTTGTATATAATATATCCAACACATGTATTTAATTGTGGTAAGAAGAATTTTTGAAAATAAACATGTTTACTATTTTTTATATTTATTTTGAATAAACTAACAGTTTTATCAATTTGTTTAAATAATTAGTTTTTGAATAAATTAATTGATGAGCTTAACATATTTTGACTTTTGGAACTTACAATGATATTAGGAACACTCAATTTTTATTTTAAGCATAAATTTGCTTATTTGCCTAATTTTCCATAATTTTGAGATAACATGCTATTTTTGTAAAAATAGGCAATAAACTTTTGTTTTCCAAAAAAATAGGCAATAAGCTAGTTTAGTATAATTAATGGCTAGTATTAAAACTACATATTTAATGAGTTCACGGTATTTTTCTTAGATTTAATCAAGCTCATTTACTATGTATTTTTCAAGTATAACCTTATTAGCCTAAATTGTAAAATAGTAATTAATATTATTAAGATATTTACCAATTACATGTAGGAATCAACATTTTTGGTCCATAATATATACTAAATAGTTTAGGTAATGTAAATTAGTGTAGAATTAAAGTTTATTCAGATCAATTACGAAGTTATAATAACATATGAACGAATCGTTAGCAGAAAAGGGCATTTTCGACCTTATCACCATGTTGATAAGTTTTACTTCTTAAGATCCTTAGATAATACTCAAATTGACTATTGTGATGATATTAGATTTACTAAAATCAGATTAAAAAATGAAGAAGATACGATCATTCAAAGTTCATAAATATAATATTGAAAGGGTAAGCAAAAGCTAGCTTATAGGGGTATGGTTCTGTCACATAGTTAACTTAGGGATTATGTATTTTTCCTAAATGTAGTAGGTGGAGAAGCACCACATCTCGAAGCATAGGATTTGTACTACAGTCAAGCCCTCACAAGTAAATATTTTTGTTTTTAAATAAGTAAACTTATGTCTACTTAACTTGGATCTAGTTATAGCAAATTACAATTGTGTAATTGATTGATTGTGTATGTGATTTTGTTGAATGTGTATTGATTGAGTGAATTTTTTCTTCATGTATGTCAAGTTCTATTTCGTTTTCCTTAATTTAATCTATATTAAGCTTAGCCTACTTAATACAGGTTACTCGACATAAAATTAAGGAAACATTTTTCCTAAAAAAAATGATTTAAAAATTGGAGTCATCAACTAATTCAACTAGTAAAAAAAAAAAAATGAAATTAAGGAAAACCTTAATTTGGCCACTGATCCACATACTTTCTAAACAAAATAATTTTTAGAAAAATAACTAGAAAAATTGAGTTTGGAGGTTAACCTATTAAGACCGAGTCACCATGTAAAAATAAAAAAACTAATTAATAGGCTTTATTTTTATAATTTTTCTAAAAAATACTAAGATATATATAAATATGCAAAATATAACTAAAATGAATTTTTCATTACTTTTTTTAGGAATTTTTGAAGAAAAAAACAGATTTTTTTTTATTTTTTATACGATTGCCCTGAAAGTGCTTACCTACCCATTAGTTAGGATTAAATCAATATAATTCTTTTTTAGAAAAGATTTAGTGGGTGAATTTTTTTAAATTTTAAAAATCGAGTCAGATTTACATTTATTTAACCATTTATTATTTTATTTTAAAAAAAAAAACCTAAAAGATCTACTTTCATGACTTTAAGAAAACCTTAACTAAACTAAATCTTTTTGAAAATCCTAATTAAGATTTTATTATTTAAAAAAAAAACTCACTACGTGTCAAAAAAATATCTTTTCTAAATCCTACATGCAAGATACACTAAGATACATATTTAGATATGTATATTTTCCAATTGTATCTCGATACATATCTTTTTCGAAGATACGAATCTCGAAAAAAATATATGTGAATTTTTCTAAAAAAATGCAATCTAACTAAATTATCAAAATTTGAAAATTATGTAACAAAATAGCAAAAGATATGACAATTAAAAATGACAAAAAAAAAACCATGCACTTTTTTAAAAAATAAATTAGTAAAAATAATTGAATTAACTAAATAAAATAAAATAATAATTTTTTTTTTACTTAAATAAGTTAAGTTGTGGGTATTTAGCGTACTCGTGTACAACGTGTGTTGTGTTCATGCATAGCAGTGTGTGCAACAATAGACGGTATCACTACATGGATTGTAATCATGCGTGACTGAGTGACAGTATGGGAGTACTCAATGAACCGAGTATGTGACAAGTGTCAAGTGAATGGACTTCAACATGTGTAGACGTACGTGAGTCATGTCTGTGTGTGTCGATGGGGTGGACTTCAGTGATGTATGTGTTCTCTATAGACGTATGTAGGTCATATGTATAAGAGTGTAATTGGTGAGTGGGACATGCAGTGTAAATGGGGCAATGGTGTGTCAGGGGCTATCGGATGTTATGCAAGTGTTGGCATATACTGTGTATATTTGTGCAGTAAAGGAGGTCGACATTGATGACAAGTGAAGTAGGGCTGATCATGTGTGAAGTCCGACTATATTTTGCTGTGATTGACGAAATGCGTCTGTATATGGGATGTAGAGTACCAGACAATGTGGGCATGTGAGTGAATTATGGTTTGGTAAGGGGATCAATGTGTGTAGTTGTTTTTCAAGTGCTGTCAATGTAGGTAGCTGTTCAGGGGATGTGCGTAGCGGTGTATGCGTGGGGATTGGTGTGAGCTTGTGATTGTTGAGTGATAAGTGTTTGGGGAAGTATAGTGGAGATAGGGTACTGGGTTGTAAAAGAAAATATCCTCAAGTCTACCGTCAAATTCCTATTTATAATACTCACAACTAAATCTTTCGTAAAAGATACAATAACAAACGTAGATACGGAAGATACGATTTAGATCTTTTAAAGATTTGACCTAGTTTCTAGAAACCCTATCTTAATTTGGGCTTTTTATTTTTCGGCCTAACTCGATCCAACTTGATTTGACCCAATAACCTATTTAATAAATCTTAAGTTTATTTTATCCCAATATAAATTAGATAAAAAAAATCTACTTTATATTGGACTGGACTAAAATATTTTAATGAAGCCTAATCATTTAATGACTTAAAATTTATTAAATTGTTCACTCACTAATATTTGATTTGACCCTAAACGATCCAACTCGACTTGACTTGATTCGATACGATTTCACTTGATATAACTGGACTCGACTTAACACTTTATATTTTTTATTTTTCTTCTTTTCAATTAATTTTCATTTTTTTATTTTTCTTTTTTATTATTATTTATTTATTCTTCTCTCTCTCTCTCTCTCTCTTTTTTAATCCTAGCTTAATAAGAATACTAAAATAAACAACAAAAATGAGGTATCTACAGCTGCTCCTCTTTATAGTGAAGTTTGATTAGAACTTTATTTCAAAGACAAAAGAGATACCTATTTTTGCCAAAGCCTACTTTGAATTGATCAACTAAGCTGTGTTTTATCTTGATGAAGGATATTGTCTTAAGAGGTCAATGTAAAAGATAACAGCCCGTCTTGAAAGGACATAGCAAATGAATGCTTGTCTCGAAAGAAAAAAAGGTAAAGATAAGTGGCCTATCTTGAGAGGATAAGGAACATGTTAGAGGGCTTATCCTAAAAGATAGGACTAAAGATTTAGGGCACTTATCTTAGAAGGATAAAGCAAAAGTTTTAAGAGGAGCCTATCTTGGAAGGATAGGGAAAAAGTTTAGGGTACCTATCTTAGAATGATAGGGCAAAAATCATTAGGGGTCAAATTAACTTGTTTTGGTTTGGCGGACAATCTGAAGATGATAGATCTCTTCGAAACTTCAAAAAAACTTGTTTTGGTATGGTGGATGATCTGAAAAGGATAGATCTTTTCTAGATTTAAAAAAAAAAAAACTTGTTTTGATTTGGTGAATGATCCGAAGAGGATAGATCTCTTCGAGATTTCAAAAATACTTGTTTTGGTTTAGTGGATAATCTGAAGAGGATAGATCTCTTTGAGATTTCAAAAAAACTTGTTTTTAGTTAGTGGATAATCTAAAGATGATAGATTTTTTCGAGATTTAAAAAAAAAAAAACTTGTTTTGATTTGGTGGATAACTTGAAGATGATAGATCTCTTTCAAGATGAGTTGCTCAAAAGGATAGATCTTTCGAAGATAAGATGATAAAATGAAACAACGTTTTCATGAGTAGGTGATCTTTTAAAGGACTAGATAGTACTCCTTTGAACAAGCAATCCAAAAAGGAAGAAATAGAACAGCGCTCCTTTTAAGCAAGCGATCCAAAAAGGAATAGATAGGACAATGCTCTTATGAGCAAGCGATTCTAACAAAGGACTAAATAAGATAACATTCCTTTAAGCAAGCGATTTTAGCAAAAGAGAGGACAGCACTCCTTTGAGCTGGCGATTCTAGAAAGGATTTAATGGCGCTTCATTGAGCAAACGACCCGATTAAGGATAGGATAGCGCTCCTTTGAGCAAGCGATCCTA
The DNA here is from genome assembly GCA_024138015.1 of Lumnitzera littorea. Lineage (NCBI taxonomy): Eukaryota > Viridiplantae > Streptophyta > Magnoliopsida > Myrtales > Combretaceae > Lumnitzera > Lumnitzera littorea. The sequence continues at coordinate 45,373,662 of JAMXBB010000011.1, forward strand.
AAAAGGACTGGGTGGCGCTCCTATGAGCAAGCGATCTAAGATTATTATATGAATTGGACAGCGCACTAAAGGGCAAGCGATCTATGAATTTTAAGGACTTTGATGAGTTTTGACAAAATGATTTAAGACTTGAGTTTGAGAGATTCTGATGATTCTTTAAAAATATTGACTTTTCTTTTTAATAAATCTTTGTTGCTAATTTTTGAAAAATGTTCCATTTCTCTTTTGAAAAGGTTTTTTTTTTCGCTTCTTTCAAGAAATTAAAAAAAAAAACTCTTTAATGGAAAATTGTGTTGCTAACAAGTAAGAAAGTCTTTAAGACTCTAAAGATCACAAATAAAGGGTTCACTTAGCCCCTGCTTATTGATCACTCATTCCTTTAGTATTGTTTTTTAGAGCATAATTCATGATCTCTGAACTTGTCGAAAATACTGATTTCAAACTTTGGGTTAAGACTATTCATGTTCTTGAGAAAGCACTTAACTTGTCTTTAATTTTCCACTAAGAGAATAAGTATCATTACTTGAAATATTTAGTCAAACTGGATTTCCTTGAACTCTCATAGGTTTGTTTTTTTTCACTTTTGGCATCGGTTCCAAAAATTGTAACCTATCTTATAAGTGGTATACTTTGGTAAATCAATTAGGTCTTTTTTAGGTTTGCAATGTAAGGCTTTTGGTCAATGGTTTAAGCAAATGAATATTAATGTGCTTTGGCTAATTTTGAGGAAATCATATACCATCCGTCTCGAGTTTACAAGCTAAGAACTTAAGAGAGACTAAACATGGGCTTGCCGCAGTTTCATGAGCAAATATTGTTTCAGATAATTCTACTTCTTTAGTAAAAAAAGTTTTATCAAGAGTGATATAGTAGGTGGGATCATAAAATGAAGGCTTTGCTTTTGAGCTTAGGAATTTAAAATGTTTAGCTTTTAAATACCATCACAGGTTCTGATCGTAAACTTATTGGCAGTTTAACTCAACTTTGAAAGTGACCACCTTGCTAATATTTTGTTCTTTTTTTTCTCACTTTTTTTCTCTGTTTTCTTTTTCTTCTCTTTTCTTCTTCTTCTTCTTTTTTTTTTTTGGTCAAGGTAGTCACCTTCCATTACTAAGTTTTCACTTGATGGGAATCGAAACCTTAAAACCATTATTTAAAGAGTATAACCTTAGGAGAAGTGTATATGGCTTTGAAGTGTTTAGGAAAGAATTTATGGGCTTGATGTGTTTAAATGAGTATGTAAGCTTGAGTAAGGTATATATGGTTTGAACTCTTCTTCATTCTAAAGAAATTGAATTATCTATAACAATATTTGCTCATGAATTGGCATAACTAAAGTAAGCATAAGTTAGTCTACTCCTTTGCTCCAAATTAATGGTCCTAACCTCTTGGTTACCCCTATGTAGGGTAGTTCTTGGCAGGGCTAATCGTAAGAAAAATTCCCTATAAGGCTTAAATGGGTTTGTAAGGGATGTGTTTAGGGATAATGAAATGAATGCCTAATATCATTTTGACTTGTGTACTAAGTTCAAGACATACCTCCTTTAAGGAATAAGCCTAATAGTCACCTTGATGGTACTCAATTCTCATGTATATTTAGGATTAGTGTTTAAGGCATGGTTTGCCTTTTTTTATCCTAAACCTTTCAAGTAATGTGTTACCATTCCCTTAGATAGAAAATTTTAAGTTCCAAGTTCAAATTTACTTTATCCATTTTCACTTGCCCTAAGTCTTGCATGAAGTATTTCATTAATGAAGGGCTAATGACATGCTCCTATCGAGTTTAGCTAAGTGCATCTCAAAGTGAAAGATTATTCTAAAAAGAAATAAATATAGGAACTAAAACTATTTTCCACTTCTTGCCTCTATTTCTATCACTCCTTCGAACTTGGACCATTTAGTTGAATTGATCTTTTGGTATGCCTAATTGCTTCAAATGGAGAACCACCTAGTCAATGGTAATAGTAAACCTTCAATACCCAATGTTAGAGGTTGTCTATTTGATGCCCTAGGTTAGGGATACCATTGCCCATAAACCCATCAGTCTTTAGACAATTTGGTTGGATAACCTTAGCATCAATTAAATCTTGCACCTTCTGCTTTAGTTTCCAACGGTCTTCTATGGTATGCCCTACCTGGCCTATATGATATTGACACCATTTGTTTGGGTCATGATCCATTGGCTTGTATTTCTTTATTGGGTTTTCACATGCCAGTAGTTCTACATCTCTCAATTACTTGAAAACTTGGGCCATTGGAATCTTAAACTGTGTAAGTCGCCTCTTCTTGTTGTAAATGGGCTTGTCTTGATACTGGGCTTTCCTAATTGGCACATTCACTCCTGACTTCTCTTTCCTTGAATCATCTTCTTGCTTTGACTGTGATGTCCTATCCGTATTAGGATGTAAGTTTTCAAGTTACTTGAGCACATATCTATTTCCATTTTCGTACCCATAAGCCTTTCTTCTAATATCACCAACTTTTCTTCTATGGTAGTAACCCTTTTTTCCAATCCTCGATAATAACATACCTTCTGGACTTGACCATTCAAATTTGTCTCTGAAAACCTTTCCAAACCTTGTATCATATTGATAGTAGGCTCATGAACCTGTAACTCTTTAGACTCGTCTAACTCAGATGATGTGTCAATAGGCCCCTAGGCTCGAGTGTGGACCATGGTATCGACTTGCTTTGCATGCTTACTCAGAACCTCTTTTGCTATGGTTATTCTCTGTTCAAGAGCTTTAGAAATCTTCATTTTTTTAAAAAACGAGTGATTACAGGTTTTAAGTTAGGCTAGACCACTTTAAAAGCAATCTTTTAAAGCCTACAACAATCTCTTCTTGTTAGCAATACTGCATTTTTAAAAAAAAAAAACAAAATTAAGTTTTAAATTTTGAAAACATTTCTTTTTTTTTGGAAACTTTTATTGAAAAAAAAAAAACCAATGTTAATTTTATGTTACAAAAGCCTAATGTTGACATCGACGAATCTAAACTAAAGAAACAATTGGAAACATTAGGACAAACAACCAAGGACATAAGATGATTAAATTATAGGGATGATATAGAGAAACGGAAATCATTTTATAATGAGAGACTCATTAAAAGATGACGTAAGGGTGACGACTCATTAAGAAAGCTCTATTAGGAGTATGACAACTTAATAGATAAACACTGAGAACGAGAACTTAGACGTTTACAAGATTGATGACTTTGAGATGAGAAATAATTTACAATGAGAATTTGATGGTTAAATCTTTTTTGTTCTTTTTATTTTTTATTATTTTGTTAGTTCCTAATAGTATGGTATATGTGAGGCATTGCAATAGAAATCGATTAAGTAAAAAATTATCATGAAACTAGTTTTTTTCATCATAAAATATCTTTTGAAATTTCCTTGTTTTAAAAAAAAAAATTTGTTGGAAAGTCTTTAAAAAAATGATAATTCCATAATAATTTTATCATAGTTAATTTCCATAGTTACATACCGAAAAAAAATTTACAAGTTAATATTAAATTTTTTTCTTTCTTCTTCTTCTTCTTCTTCTTTTTTTTTTTTTTTTTTAACATTGGCATATTATGGTACAAGAGGAACACTAATGATTTTTTGCTCATTTCTTAAGAAATAAAACAAAATCTATAAGACTCATATATATTACAAAAGATAGCATATAAATAGATGTGATATAATATGCTACATACGTATGCAATGCAATGGGGTTGGTTATTAATAAACTATAGGAATAGGATTATTATAACCCGTGGTCAAAGAGTATCCTTATATATAAGTGGATCCAAAATAAAATTTAAAAAAAAACAACGAAGCTCACAAACTCTTATACATAAGGGTAGCAATTTTTAAATTTCTCCTTAGATTTTGCTGAACTGATTACGAATTAATCAGACTTCTCCTATAAATTAAAAAATAATTGCCCCTTATTTCAAAAAGAATGATGCAGGATGGTAGGGTCTACAGGTCTCAGGCTTTGTAGCTTTTAGGATTTTTAGAGAGAATTTTGTAGGCTACATCGAAGTTTAAGTGGGCTCACCTATCATCGTTAGGTGAGAGTAAAGACCCCAGCGACCTAAGAGTTAAACAATAGAGGTTCGTTCTAAGTTCTTAGAGTGGCCTAAGTCCAACCGCATCTAAACAAGCAAATGGTTATTAAAATAAACCCCCCTTAAATCCCCAATAGGGGCACATTGGGCCAGGTATTTTTCTTTAAGGCCTGTATCACTAAAAACCAGTCGGTACAACTATAATACAATAAAAGAAAAATAATACAAAAAGCCCATCAATTAATTTTTAATCTTTACATAGCTAGCCTCATAAGTTATCCCTAGTGGAGTTGTCAATTCTATCGAGCCTTATTTCATTTTCCTTAATTTAATCTATATTAAGCTTAGCCCGCTTAATATAGATTATTCGACATAAAATTAAGGAACCATTTTTCTTAAAAAAAATGTTTTAAAAATTCGAGTCGTTAACTAGTTCAATTGGTGAAAAAAAAAACCCTAATTTGATCATAGATCTATGTACTTTCTAAAAAAAATAATTTTTAGAAAAATAACAAAAAAAAATTGAGTTTGGGAGCTAACTTATTAAGATTGAGTCAACATGTAAAAATAAAAAAAAAACTAATTAACATGCTTTATTTTTATAATTTTTCTAAAAAATACTAAGATATATACAAATATGCAAAATATAACTAAAATAGATTTTTCATTATTTTTTTATTACGAATTTTTCATGAAAAAAAAGAAATTTTTTTATATTTTATATGATTTCCCCGAAGGTATTTACATACCCACTAGTCGGGATCAAACTAACATAGTTTTTTTCTAGAAAAAATTTAGTAGGAGGATTTTTTTTTTAATTTTAAAAATTGAGCCAAATTTACATTTATTTAACCATTTGTTATTTAAAAAAAAAAAACCTAAAAGATATAATTTCATGACTCTAAGAAAACTCTAACTAAACCAAATCTTTTTTAAAATCCCGATTAAGATTTTATTATTTAAAAAAAAAAAACTCATTACGTGTCAAAAAAATATCTCTTCTAAATCTTATATGCAAGATACGCTAAGATATTTATTTAGATACGTATCTTTTCTAAATCCTATATGCAAGATATGTTAAGATACGTATCTTCTCCAAAAATATGGATCTCGGAGAAAAAATACGCAAATTTTTCTAAAAAATGCAATCTAGCTAAATTATCAAAATTTGAAAATTATTTAACAAAATAGCAAAAGATATGATGATTAAAAATAACAAAAAAAATCTTATACTTAAAAAAAAATTAGTAAAAAAAATAAAAAAAAATAATAAATTTTTTTGCTTAAATTAGTCTAATTGCACGTAATTGGTGTGTTCATGTACGACATGTGACGTGCATCATGCTTGTGCATGGCGGTATGTGTAACAATGGACAATGTGGCTACATCGATCATGATTGTACGTGATTGAGTGGCGACATAGGTGTGCTCAGTGAGTCAAGTGTGTAATGAGTGTTAGGTGAATGGACATTAGCGTATGTAGACGTACGTGAGTCGTGTTTGTATGTATCAAGGGCGTAGACTTTAGTATGTGTGTGTGTTCTGTGTTGATGTGAGTTGTGTTTTGTTGTGATCGACGAGACGTATTTGTGTATGGGATATAGAGCGCCCGATAATGTAGGCATATGGTTGAATTGTGGTTTGGTGAGGAGGTCAGTGTGTACGGCTGTTAGTCAGGTGCTGTTAGCGTAGGTGGCTGTTCAGGGGACATATGTGGCAATATATGCGTAGGGATTGGTGTGAGCTTATGATTGTCGAGTGATAAGTGTTTGGGGAAGTATAGTAGAGATAGGGTGTTGGGTTTTTAAAAAAAAATGTCTTTAAGTCTACCATTAAATTCTTATTTATAATACCCACAACTGAATCTTTTGTATCGAAAGATGCAATAATAAACTCAGAAACGAGAGGTATGATTTAGATCTTTTAAAGATTTGACCTAGTTTTAAGAAATCATATCTTAATTTGGGCTTTCTATTTTTTGGGCTCGACTTAATCCAACTTGATTTGGCTCAATAACCTATTTAAAAAATCTTAAGTCTAAGTCTATTTTAACTTAATATAAATTAGATAAAAAAAAATTTACTTTATATCAAATTAGACTAAAATATTTAAATGAAGCTTGATCCTTTAACGACTTAAAATTCATTAAATTGATCATTTACCATTATTCGATTTGACCTTAAATGATTCGATTCGACTCGACAAGACTCGATTCGATATAACTGGACTTGACTTGACACTTTATATTTTTTATTTTTCTTCTTTTCTATTAATTTTTGTTATTTTTATTATTATTTATTATTATTATTATTTATTTATTTATTCTTCTCTCTCTCTCTCTCTCTCTCTCTCTCTGTTTTTTTTTAAAACCTTGACTTAATAAGAATACTAAAATAAACGACAAAAATGAGGTCTCTACGATGTATGAATGATTTGTTGAGACATATTATTGCTTGGAAAACAAACTATTCTTCTAGGTGTTCATCTAAGTAAACCCTATGTAGAAGGTTAAACTATAAGGCTAAGACACAAAGTTGTAACTAGACTAATTGAATTATTTTTAAGATGAAACCTGACATTCGTGCTTAATATTAGGATTTTATATTACTTGGTGCTTTCATGTCACAATATGAATGGACCTACGGTTCATGTTTTTTTTGAAAATTAAGATACTGCTAGGCTAAGTTTGACCATATAAAGTTGGATCACTTACTTCATTATAGTTACTTCACATGGTTTCAGCTAATCTAGCTACACGTTGGGTTTCTCTAGTTGGTTTCGATTAGGCCAGCGACATGCTGGGTTTTGGTAACTCCATGTTGCCCAAGTTTCTTGGACTTTGTGTCCAGATGCCCAAGAGTGTTGACTATTCGGGTGAAAGCTAAGGTGGATTAGGATATCAATGTCAATGCATGTCACATGCATAAGCCTGGCATACCTTTCCTACATAGTCTTCTTGACCTCTTAATTCTTGATATGAGATTCAATGCCTCGTGGTAAATATGTTGGTAAATGTATGTTATTCTTGCGGTATGTTTTGTTTTATCCCTTCTCACTTAGGTCGCAGTAAGTTGATAAGATGCTTATGTATCCTTAGGTCAAGAAGAAATCTAAGTAAGTACTACCATCAGTTGGGGAAAGACTTTAGAGAGAATGTAAAATGGAGTCAACTACTTTTGAAAAGGGCCTTGTTGTATTTCAATTGTAATCTTGAGAGGGATCTATACATACATGGAAAAAAAATAATACTATGTTTTACCTTTAAGTATGTTTGAGGTTGTACATATATGATGTAAATAAGTATAAAGCTAAACTCCATTATAGTACTCTTTTGTCATAAATAGTACTTTTGTTGAATCTAAATAGGTTAGTGATTTTTCTATTGCATTCCATGTAATACTGGGATGTGACATCTTGTATGCGGTATGACAGCATAAGCTAAGGACCATTGTCATGACCTTACAGGGGGCCTAGTATGATTACCTAAAATTTCCATAACATGTGTGCACCCATGATATGAAAACCGCCTTGCAAATCAGAGATTGCAAGACTCTAAATGATTAATTACTAAGGCTATTGATTGTTAAGTAATTAATTTACTATAAAATTCAAATATAAATAACTATGAGTGTCCGATATCCCACAGCTCCTCAGAACCACAGAAAATTAGAATCTCCTACCAAATAATAAGATAGGATATGTCAATATTACAAAAGAAATATAAGAAAAATTAAATTATCAATAAAGGTTGTTTATGTATCATCTAAAGAGTACTCAACTAGTTCTAATATTAAGATACATATGTTCATCTCACACTTGGTACTCGAGACTTATCCCAATCCTAATGTAAGTAAACCTGCAAGAGAAACTATGAAGGAGTGAGCATATAACAGCTTAGTGAGTTCGTTCCTTATTACCATCGTTCAAGTAAGTTATCACACATTATTATCATACATGCAAGTAAGCTATCTACATACAAAATAAATGCAGGCGTGATGAATGCAAGTAACACATCCATAGGAGTCCGGAACTATGGAAGGTGTAGAATTACGTCGTCTACACTTCAATTATCCCCTGTACTTATCCGTACAGGGCACCTCAGCTTACCCGCATGAGGCTACCTAAGGGCCTTACCCCACTAGGCGGCACTCGACTATTACCCTAGCCGAGAAAAGAGTTTCAATTCAAATAAGGGGATTCCAAACTAGGATTATCCACCCTCCAAGGTCCCTCGGGCACAAACTTGCGAGTCCATCTCGCAAACCAAAATTAACCAAAGTCTTACAAGCATAATAAAGCGAGTCCTTTCGCTATCAAGTGGAGAACCCATGCTAACTTTGCCTTAATGATAAAATATCATTTCTGGCACTGTGGCCCTTATCAAAATCGTACAAAATATGTTTAAGATTAGGAAAACTTTTTCCAAAAATACCCTTTTCAACATTTTGCAAAGCTAATACTCTCCATCCATACATTTATTGAGTCATAGACATGTGACGAATAAAACCGGTTATTTGTGTCAGATATTTATATTTATCAAATTAAAAAAAAAAGTGATCATACAGATGATGGCATACAAGCAGAACAGTCATTCAAACATACAAGCAATAGCAAGTAGCAAAACATCATACAAGTAACACGCACAAGTAAGTAGCAGGTCATTAGAACTCTTTCACCTGGATTATTGCTCATTCTCCAAACCTTTAGGGTTTCCAGAACTCGATATTGAATACCTAAAATATAATAATATTTATAAGTATTCTGTAAAGTCAGACTCCTTAGTTAACTAAAAGTCAATTGTAGTTTATCTAGTTTCCTCCAATATAACCCAAGTATAATTTGTATAGGGTTTATCATACTCAATAGGGTTAATAGTAACTATTTTCTCATATTTGTAAGTTACGAGACTTCCTTTATGTATTTTGGAACTTTTTCGTTTTAGCTCGAATCGTTATGAACTTATAGTTCATTTTGATCGTTTTCGAGCGTATTTTCTCGTAACAAGGTCCATTTTAGACGTTATGACTCGCAATTTGAATTGTAACATAAAAATATCATAAAATTTGTTATTTTAGTTTAAAAATTATAAAATACTAATTTTATCTTTTTCTAAATATATTTATGATTTAATAATTACTTAAACCATATAATTGATATTTTTATTATTTTAAGCATATTTTTCCTATTTTTGAGATTTTTAGCTTTATTATGATTATATTATTAGTATGACCTTTATTATTTTT